>OX328128.1:72055002-72420002 GCA_946811695.1 Gonocerus acuteangulatus
GACATACGTTCTTCCTTTCCCTACTCGCCCCGGGTCACAGGACACGCGGGTGACCCTGAATGGACCGGCAGACATCTTCCACTGTCAAACAAGGTCAGCTCTCCCCGCTCGGTAATCTGCACCACGAATTTGCACCAAGTGTATCGAAACCTTCGCCAAGCTCCACGCAACGTTCACCAAGCTTCACCTGGCACAACGAAACCTACATGAATCTCCTGTACGTGATCATCAGTCAACTGTACGTGATCATCAATCACCCGTACGTGATCATACTTACCTGTACTTGATCGGCCAGTATCCATGATCACCAGGCCACCGCCAAGCAACCATCCATCAGAGCAGACTACGGCAACTGAAAATGCCCCCGAAGCCGATCAGCCATCAACGAACTTCAGGTCTCATCGAAGAAGAATCTCCCTCCTGCTTCTGTGTCGATGTCATTGGGGGGAAGTGATCTAGCGGCGCCACCTAACTTCTCAGTTTTATTTGGTGGCCAACTCTGGAGTTGCTACAGCTAGGCTTGCCTACAACACTGCAGCCGGATCTGACGCCATTTAAGCCAGTCTGTGTCTAGCCTATGCCTGGGTACTTGGCAC
This sequence comes from Gonocerus acuteangulatus, assembly GCA_946811695.1. Taxonomy (NCBI): domain Eukaryota; kingdom Metazoa; phylum Arthropoda; class Insecta; order Hemiptera; family Coreidae; genus Gonocerus; species Gonocerus acuteangulatus. The sequence goes on from OX328128.1 coordinate 72,055,599, forward strand.
GCTCCGTTCCCAGGCAGTGACCACGTGCATGCGACTCCGTTGTGCTATGGACCCTTGTTCCTGATGTGTTAGCCTCACACGACAACGGCTAAAATATCAATTACAATATATTATATATATATGCGGTGGCAATTTTTCCACCGATGGAGGAAAAATGCTGTTCCATCCAACCAGGAAGAAGTGAGGAGGAGTACCACCGCTGGAGAAAAATGCCGTTCCATCCAAACCAGGAAGAAGTGAGGAGGAGTACCAGCGCTGGAGAAAAATGCTGTTCCATCCAGCCAGAAAGAAGTGAGGAGGAGTACCACCGCTGGAGAAAAATGCCGTTCCATCCAAACCAGGAAGAAGTGAGGAGTCCATCCAAAAATATTATCCCAGAAAACAAAAAATAACATCCAACATATATATATATATATATATATATATATATATATATATATATATATATTGTAATGATATATTACATTCACGAAAATATTTTTAAATTCAAATAACCATCAATATTTGAAAAGCCCGCGCAAATCACAAACCATATATACAATTAACATTGTATTATATACATTTTAAATTAATAATATTTTTGGACAATACTGGTATACAATATATCCATATTAAATGTACATTCAGATAACAATAAATTAATTATTTGAAGTTACGAAAAACATAATTATTATCTCTTATATGAACGAACATAATGCGGAAGTTTAGAAATAAAGGACGCCAAACTTTCCCGCTCGAACGAAGCGTCTCTCTATTCTCAGCTAGCGATAGAGAGAAGAGGTCAGTTGATTCTCAGCAGTGGTCGAATACGGAGTGTATTGAGGTTTTGTTGGAAGCGGATTGATTTAGAGGTAAAAATTTTTTTTTTTGTAGTTGTAGATTATTTTATTATTGTTTGTGTGTATTTTAATATTGTTTTGTATTTCGGAATTGTCTAAGAATCAATATTATATCGTTCATTCACTCGGAACTTTGATCCCTGAGATTAAGTTAAATTCATATAATAAAAGTAATTACAATTGTTTCATTCTTTTTATTAAAATAATTAATCATAACAATTATTGGCGACCCAACGTGGCGCAATCATTTTATAATAATTTATCATTACATTTAATGGCGCCCAACGTAGACGGCCGAGTGAATTGAAGTTAAAAACGTTAAATAAATATCTTAATAACAAGAAATTTTAAATAAAATAATAAAAGTAAATAATGGATGATGCAATTGAAAATCGATTATATAGAAATGGCGGCAGCTCGTTCCAGGATCTGCTACGCGTCACTAGGATATCGTATTAGATAAAAGGAATTGAACAGTGTTGGGCAAAAATCATTCAGAATAATGAATAATGAATAAATTTGATATTTCATTCTGAATAATGAATAATTTTTCATTCATTATTCAGTGAATCAATGAATAACGTAAATTTTTATTTTTATTCATTATTGAATAACAATGATTTATTGAATGAAAATTTTTATTGATTGAAAATGATTTTATTGAATAAAAATGATTTATTGAATGAAAATTTTTATTGAATAAAAATAATTTATTGAATGAAAATTTTTATTGAATAAAAATTATTTATTTGAATGAAAATTTTTATTGAATAAAAATGATTTATTTGATTGAAATTTTTCGTTAAGTACATCAAAATTTTTCTTTCTTTTAATGAAAACTATATATAAGAGTGATATTGTTTACATATATATATATATATATATATATATATATATATATATATATATATATATATATATATATATATATAAATCACGAGTCTGTCTGTTTGTTCCTTATACAAATCCACACCGTTTGACCGATTTTGACCAAACTTGGAACACAGGTAGGTCTTATCCAGGGAGTGTCGTAGGCTAATCTAAAAACGTCCACCAGCTGTTTATCTGTATGTTTGTTCCGTATACAAATTCACACCGTTTGACCGATTTTGACCAATCTTGGCACACTGGCAGGTCTCGATACGGGGAGTATCATAGGCTAAGTCAAAAAAATCTACCAGCTGTCTGTATTTATGTTTGTTATTTATACAAATCCACACCGTTTGATCGATTTTGATCAAACTTGGAACATAGGTAGGACTTGATAAGGGGATTGGCATAAGTTAGGTCAAAAACGTCAATCAGCTGTCTGTCTGAATGTTTGCTCCTTATATAAATCCACACCGTTTGACCGATTTTGATCAAACTTGACACACAGGTAGGTTTTGATACGGGGAGTGTCATAGGCTAGGTCAAAAACGTGTACCATCTGTTTGTATGTATGTTTGTTATTTATACAAATCCACACCGTTTGACCGATTTTGATCAAACTTGGAACACAGGTATTTCTTGATAGGGGGATTGTCATAGAATCGGTCAAAAACGTCTACCAGTTGTATGTCTGTATGATTGTTCCTTATACAAATCCTCACCTTTTGACCGATTTTGACCAAACTCGAAACATAGGTAGGTCTTGATAGGGGGATTGGCATAAGTTAGGTCAAAAACGTCTATCAGCTGTCTGTCTGAATGTTTGCTCCTTATTCATATCCACACCGTTTGACCGATTTTGACCAAACTTGGCGCACATGTAGGTCGTGATCCGGGGGTGTTACAGGCAACGTAAAAATTGTCTAGGACTCACAGTTCGGAGGTCACAGGTTCGCAACTGTGCAAAAAAATCATTAACTTTAGATAGGCGAGCTGTAGGTGTCACCTCCGCTAGTGCATTTACCTCTTCTAAAACGTTTTATTTAAAAAATCCAAAAATATCGTCAAGTTTCAATTCCGCATGGATATTACTCAACATAAATGCTATTCTATCAAATGAATGGGAATTTTGAAATGGGCGGCAAGCAAGAGCAGCTGACTGCCTTTAAAAATTGTTGTCTATCCAGCGAGCAGTCACGCCAAAGGAAAAACGTCTGCGTTTTGCAGACGAGATTTCTGCAGTAGTACACACATACTTACACTTTCGTTTTACGTACACCATTTTGACGTTGCCTAAGACATTCCCCAGATCAATACCTACCTGTGTCCCAAGTTTAGCCAAAAACGGTCAAACGATGTGGAATTGTACAAGGAATAAACATACAGACAGACAGCTGGTAGACGTTTTTTAAATAGCCTACGACACTACCCATATCATGATCTATCTGTGTGCCGAGTTCCGTCAAAATCGGTCAAACGGTGTGGATTTGTATAAGGAACAAACATACAGACAGGCAGCTGGCAGACGTTTTTGACTTAGCCTATGACAATTCACCTATCAAGATCTCCCTGTGTACCGAGTTTGGTCAAAATCGGACGAAGGGTGTGGATTTTTATATGGAGCAAACATACAGACAGACAGCTGGTAGGCCTTTCTGGAATAGCCCACGACACTTCGCGGATCAAGACCTACCTGTGTGCCGAGTTTGGCCAAAATCGGTCAAACGGTCTGGTTGTGTATAAAGAACAAACAGACACGTGATTTATATATATATATACACACATAAAAAAAGTTAAAAAAAAAAAAAAAAAAAAAAAAAAAAAATCAGTCAATGAATAACTGAATAAATGAATGAATTCTTATTCAATAAAAATTTATTGAATAATGATCCAAACCTGTTATTCATAGAATAAAAAATTATTCAGTGTATGAATAACGTAATCAATGAATAAATTATTATTCAATAAAAATTTATTTGAATGATCATTGAATAAAAAAATTATTGAATAATGCCCAACTCTGGAATTGAACTCAGGAAATGGATAATGAGATACATCCGCGTGTATAGGAAAATATAAGTTTATATCAGAATTGAATAACAAAATGGAGGAAAATATAATACAAAATGAGAAAAGTAATGACAATTTAACTAAAACAAATGAGATGCGTTCTCAAGGCCTATTACAATTGATGAGGCTATTATACGAACAAAGACAAGAACTAATATTCGAATTAAGAAAAAATAATAAAATATTTGAAAATAAAATAGACGCGAATAGAATGGAAATGGAATCATTAGAAAAATCGAATGATAGCCTTTTTAATAAAAATAATAGAAGTTGTAAAGAAATTATTGAGATTGATGAAAATAATAACGAAAATTTAATTGGAAATGCCGAAAATGACGATACATTAATACATAATGACGATTTGGATGAAACAATAAAGGACAATTTAGATAGTAGTGATGGTAGTAATGATATTTGAAGATGATAAAATGTTGAATAAAAATAAAAATGACTATAATTGTTTAATAAATGAAGATAATACAATTCAAGAAAAAATATTAACTGAATTAAATAATGACAATGAGGGTAAAAATGAAATAATTAATAATAAGATAATTAATGATAATTTCAGAAGTATAATAAGGACAGAAGTTATAAATAAGATTGTGAAACAAAATAGCATTAAAAAATTAACTGATGACTACAAATTTATTATAAACATAAGAGGCTATAATACACGAAATGAAAATATTCCAAAGAAGAAGCTGAATAAAAATGTTAATAAAGATAATCATTTAAAGATTTTGAATGTCAAATGTGGAAATAGAATAAAAATTCTTCACAAATGTAAAAGACAACTTGGAATAGAAAAAATTTCAAAGCTAAATCGGCCTCCAAGGAAAAGAATAAAACACTTTTATAGAAAGAAATTGGACAACTGCAAAATAAAGTATTAAGGACCAGGCATAAATTCAAGGCAATTGTTAAACTTAGTTTTAGATTAGTGTGTTTTTATAAAAATTATTAGTTTAGCATTTTTTTTTTTTTTTTTTTAAGAAACTAAGATTTATATTAATATAAGATTTAATTGATAATAATAATATTTAAAAATTTATCATAAATTTATTAATCATATTAGTTTAGGATAAGATAGTTTTGATAATGATAATGTTTAAAGGTGAACAATGAAAAATGATAATTTAAATTGAGAAATGATAATGAATAACAATTATGTAACGAAATAAGTTTTTGAAAATTTGAATAAATAATAACAGGCTGACCAATAGATCTAATCTCGATAACCAAATTTAAATTTTGAATTCTATTTTTTATTTTGAAACCGAGCATAAATTATTTTTTTTTTAATTTTTTTTTAGACAGGAGTGCAAATGTAATGATATATTACATTCACGAAAATATTTTTAAATTCAAATAACCATCAATATTTTGAAAAGCCCGCGCAAATCACAAACCATATATACAATTAACATTGTATTATATACATTTTAAATTAATAATATTTTTGGACAATACTGGTATACAATATATCCATATTAAATGTACATTCAGATAACAATAAATTAATTATTTGAAGTTACGAAAAACATAATTATTATCTCTATATATGAACGAACATAATGCGGAAGTTTAGAAATAAAGGACGCCAAACTTTCCCGCTCGAACGAAGCGTCTCTCTATTCTCAGCAGCGATAGAGAGAAGAGGTCAGTTGATTCTCAGCAGTGGTCGAATACGGAGTGTATTGAGGTTTTGTTGGAAGCGGATTGATTTAGAGGTAAAAATTGTTTTTTTTTTTTTTTTGTAGTTGTCGATTATTTTATTATTGTTTGTGTGTATTTTAATATTGTTTTGTATTTCGGAATTGTCTAAGAATCAATATTATATCGTTCATTCACTCGGAACTTTGACCCCTGAGATTAAGTTAAATTCATATAATAAAAGTAATTACAATTGTTTCATTCTTTTTATTAAAATAATTAATCTTAACAATTATTGGCGAAATCATATTTTTTAAAATAATTAATCATAACAATTATTGGCGACCCAACGTGGCGCAATCATTTTATAATAATTTATCATTACAATATATATATATATATATATATATATATATATATATATATATATATATATATATATATATATATATATATTTAACACTAACAAAAACCCTGAAACGTCAGACCACTATACAAAATAAAATTTCAAATTATCTTCCCAAGCTGATATTTGAACTCAGTTCCTCTGCTTAATGTACAAAGCTCTTAACCGATAGCCTATCCTGCTTCATATAATAAAATGGCAATATAACTAATCTAATCCCATTGGAACACCATGTGTAACAAGACAATATTGAGATATATAAATGCATCATTGAACTGTACCATGACAATATTGAAATATATCAAGAACCCATTAAACTGTACACTAGACACAATTGACCTGTACAAAGACTATATTGAAATATATCAAGGCACCATTGAACTATACAAAGAATGTTGAATATATCAAGGCACCATTGAATTGTACCAAAACAATATTGAAATATTGTTGTTAAACATTGATCTGTACAAGTACAAATACAATGTTTAAATATATCAAAGCACCATTGAACTGTACCATGAGAATATTGTAATACATCAAGGCACCATCAAACTGTAGAAAGACAATATTGAAATATATCAAGAACCCATTGAACTGTGCACAAGACACGATTGAACTGTACAAAGACAACATTGAAATACATCGAGGCACCATTGAACTATACCATGAGAATATTTAAATATTTCAAGAACTCATTAAACTGTACACAAGACACCATTGACCTGTACAAAGACTCTATTTAAATATATCGAGGCACCATTGACCTCTAAAAAGACAAAATTCAAATATATCGGGGCACCTTTAAACTGTACAAAGACAATATTTAAATATATCAAGACTTTTTTCATATCTCAAGAAAATTCATGACTCTTTTTATGATTTTGAGCCGTATTTTCAATTATGTGACTTTTTCGCACAGTAGACACCCTGATAAGATAAAGAGGGATAATTTATTGTAAAAGGTATAATAAATGAAGCAATACAATGAATTCAAAGAAATTTATTCAAAAGATGACATATACAAAATAAAATATAGGAAATTAATTTAGGAAGACTTTTCAAAAAATGCATACAATGTGGAAGGTATACAATTTTCACTTATTCAAAAAGACAAATAATATTAAAAACATTTGATCAAAAGCATTTGCTTTACATGAATCTTTATTAGTGATACAGCATTCTCCAGTGCAATAACTATACCAAATTAAAAAAAAGTAAATAAAATAAAAAAATAAAAAAAAAAACTTTCATGGATTAGTAGGTTGAGATATTTTACTAGTATCTGATAAATTTTAAAAATTTCAAAGAAATTAAATCAGAAAACAGTAGAAACTGTAAATTAAACAACAAGAAACAAATATTTGTTTAATAAAGAAAATATTAAAAAATTAGAGATCTAAATATAAATAACACTACTCCAATAAGTTCACTATAAAAATACATAAACTTTTACAATCTCAGAAATATAAGTTTTTTGTGTAACCTATAAAAATACTTAGTCTAAAAAAAATATGTTCATCCTCGAACAGAAAAATACAACTTTTCAAAAAATGATTTGTGAGAGCAAAAAATTTGTCAACTATTATGGATGCATGACCACAATTATTAATAAAAATGTAATTTTTAGATACCTGTAAAAAAATAAAAATTAAATAAACTAAGTGAGTTTGTGTTGCCTTATAAAACTGCGTTTCTTCCAAAAGAAATTTAAAAGACATGCTGGTCAGATCTTTAATATATAAATGCATTAATTTAGTACGCACTCCTGAACTCTGTGTAAACATATGCATGCATGTGTATGCAAACATACACAATGAGCATGCATATCAGCATAGTAAGCTATCAATTCAAAGAATACAAATGGCGTCCATCTACGTTCAGCTGTAGGTTAGAATACATACATATAACCTGTAAATGATAATAGACCTATTTTTTATTGTGTAGTAATCCATCTTTGGTAGCTGACAAGAGAATGAATCATTCCCGAAGAAGCCGGAAAGGAATCCGGCGAAATATTGTGCTATGGAGAAAAATATATGGCATCACTGGAGAGAGAATCTTAATAAGCAAACAATTTTATAAATTATATATATATATATATATATATATATATATATATATATATATATATATATTATATAATATACATATATATATATACATATATATTTATATTATATTATATATATATAATCTGTAGGCACTCCTGTAAGACCACATAAAGAGAGTTTTTTACTATTTTTATTGTATTTGGTATTTGTATTTTTTTATTGCAATTATGGTTACTCTTTGTAAGAGTAATCTAAAGATGAAGCTGTGACAACGAATCTCCTATCCACTGTCACTATCTCAACTAGCTGTTGCAACGTCTGGCAGAACAAGAAACATGTCGGAAATGAGATGCATCATCGCATAAAACGGAATCAGTATACGAAAGCCATATGAGCACAGGGTTGCTGACAGTTATAGCACGACAGACGCTATATTAAAAAAGTTGTAAATTTACCATTTAACTAGATTTTATATATTATTATGATTTGCTCAACAATATCGAAAGGATAGTTTCAGAATGGTTTCAGAATTTATTTGATTTTTTATATAATTTCCAAGACATTTGTTTCTTCGAAATGGAGCTGCATCATCATAGTAAGTTTTTATACAATGCTTATATTTGGTGAGATGAGATAAGCTTAGAACAGAGGTCGATTGGATTTTAAACAGCTAGCAATCCCGTTTAGGCAATAAGATTGTTACTGAACATCTGCAAAAGAAAAGATCTTCTGCTACAATAGTTATTGTATAAACACCTATTGTGCCAGATGAGTCACTAACTGTTCTTATGAAATTAATTTTCCAAATAGTGAATAATAATAATTTTAATAAAACGCCTTATAATCTAATATTTACAATGAACCAACACCCTACTTTAGCCAAATGGCTTAATTCGGGGTGGATCATATTTGCCCAGATGTTCGTCACGAATATTAATTTTAAAACTACAACTTAATGATTAAAAACATCTATATTTATATGTTTATATATATATATATATATATATATATATATATATATATAAACCTAAGCGCTACTATATACAATGAGCCAACCCTTACTCCAGCCAAGTGACTATATTTCAAGGTAACTCATATTTAACTGGTCTGTGGAACTTCTTAAAACCCATAAAGGGAATAATAAAATAAAATAAAACCTAAAATAATAATAATTACAAAATAAAAATTAAAACAATAACCTTAGCCTCGTAATAAAGGAGGAGACAATCTATCAGCAAAAGTTTCTACGACACTAAAGGAAATTTAGGATAACATTTATGAGAGATATGAAACATGTAGCATGGTCTTAAGACAAAAATGGTTGAAAAAACATTTAGTGTAATAAACAAAAAAAAAAACAAATAAAATTATATGAATTTTTTAACTATTTTTACCTGAATTGAACATAATTTTGGATAAATTTAGGATGCCTTTCTGCCTGCTTTATAAACATACATATGCACTTGTATACACTTATATGCAATGAGCATATATATTAGGATATTATGCTATCAATTCGAATTAAAACGGCGGCCTTCTACAATCAGCTGTACAGGTTAGAATATCTACACATAACCTGCATACAATGAGAGACCTGTTTTTTTTTATCGCATAAAATCGATTTTTTACTGATAATTTGCTTCATATCATGAAATCGGAGTCATCGTCTATTGTATTTATTATTATTATTATTTCATTTGTTAATTAAATCAGATGTTTGATCAGTCAAACAGAAAAATAATAATGTTGAATTTCAATATCAACAATATATATATGTTTGTGTGTGTAAAGATATTGAAAAAAATTGTGAAAGTAAAGCAGTTAAGAAAATAAAATAATTAAATATACACAAAACTAATTGAAAATACTCAATTGGTAGCTAAGGAATATAATTACTCTGAAAATTACTTAAATAGCGGGAATGTTGATAAAAATTGTTGGCTTTTATGACATAACACATAATACTCATTTGACTTTGAGAATTTAATAATTTCATTAAAAAAAAAAAAAAATAATAAGAATCAAATTATAGAGAACGTCCAAATGATTAAACTAAAATATAAATAAATAAAACACATGGATAATTTTTAGTCAATTTATGTGGTAAACAAAAACAAGAATAGTGTTTGAAAGACTTAAAATATTATTAATTAAAATTCAGCAAGTTTTATATATATATATATATATATATATATATATATATATATATATATATATATATATATATGGAAATTAATCTTAATCACATGATAAAATGAACACCGATCAACTGATTTACGTTTGCCATATTGTATCCAGTCAGTATTGACTTGTCTCTACAGGTGGAAGGTTCTTCTCCACAAGTTGAGGTTTTAAAAAATTCATTTTATTCCATAGAAATGCAACCAATAAATTTATTTCAAGAACGAGTGATATAGTTTTTTTTTTATTTTATTGTTGAGACAGATTATGTATATTTTTCCAGTTTCTTTAATATTTGTATTGGATGAGTTGAATTTACTAAACATATGTAAAGTATGTAGTATTTAAAATGAGCCATCCTTTACTAATATTGAAAAGACATTTTATTTGAGGTGGCTTGTTTCACTAAATTGCGGAATTTTCATTTGGGTTCATTTTAATTCTATCTTACAATTAATATAAGCCTTTACATGCATACACACATTCATCCTTAAATGTATTATTTACAATGAGGCAACCTTTACTGAAGCCAAAAATGCTTTTTATTCAAGGTGGCTCATACATATTCAACTGTAAGGACCCCATTAGATTACATAATAATGCTAGATTATAGCAATTCCCTCTCTCGCTCTCTCTTTCACATATACATTCTCCCTAAAATCTACTATTTACAATGAGCCAACCTTTACTTAAGGCAAAAATGCTTTTTATTTGAGGTGGCTCATTTATGTTCAGCAGTAAGGACCTCGTTAGATTCTGTAATAATGCTAGCTTCTATCAATTCTTTCTCTCTTCTCTCTCACTCATCCACATACACATTCCCCCTAAAATCTACTATTTACAATGAGCCAACCTTCACTTAAGCCAAAAATGCTTTTTATTCAAGGTGGCTCATTTATTTTCATCAGCGGACACCTTGTTAGATTCTATAATAATGCTAGCTTATAGCAATTCTCTCTTTCTTTTACATACATATTCACCTTATAATCTACTACTTACAATGAGCCAACCTTTACTTTTTCTGAAAAGGCTTTTTATTCGAGGTGGCTCATTATTGGGAACTGAGGAAACGTCATTTGGGCCTGTATTAATTCTAAGCTTATAATTCTAAGAAAATATACACAAATACTAATAAATGTTTCCTAGAATCTACTATTTACAATGAACCAACCTGTACTTGAGCCAAAAAAATGCTTTTTATTCGAGGTGGCTCATTTTTGTTCAACTGAGGAGATGTCACAAGACTAATCCTAGCTTATTGTTAATATTTCTCTATCACATATACATTCTCTCTAAAATCTACTATTTACAATGAGCCAACGTTTACTTATGCCGAAAAATGCTTTTTTATTTGAGGTGGCTCATTTCTGTTGAAGGTTGGGGACATCGTTGAGAACCATATTATTTCTTTTTTACATCTAAAATCTCTCTCTTTCACACTCCAATCCAAAAATATATGCATACACACTAAAGTCTATTATTTACAATTATCCAAAAAGAAAAGTCTTTTGATTCAAGTTCAGCGGGTCATGCCTTGATAACCATAACTTATAAATTAACATAAAGAGGCTAATAAAATAAAAAAACAAAATTTCTTTTTAACATTTCAGTTGTTGCACTGGTTCTGTGAGACCCAGTGTTTATTTTGTACGTTATGCACGTATTTGTCTTGCAACCTCTAATTCTGTGATTTCGAGTTCCTTTTGTTAAGGAATCCTAGATTACATAAGAGGAGTTAAAGTAAATAAAAGTTAATGATTTAGGAGTAATTAGGCATTGAATATGGCTAGGGGGTCTCTCATTCCTGGTGCTGTCACCAATGGCATTGGATTTTTCTATTCAGATACTGTGAGGTGGCACTGCTCAACGATGGCCTTTGGTCTTATACTACAGTATGTTCAATGTTGGCGGAATCAATTCGTTTATTATTCTGAAAATGAATAAAAGTAACTCTGAAAAATTTGAAAGAATTGAAGGAACTTTGCAGGCAACTTTGTGGAGATCACACAATACCTTCGTAATATCTGGGATCTGACAAAATAAAATACTAAAGATTAGCCCAACAAACAACATGGCAAAAGATCCCGCACACGGAAAGAGGAGGAGCTGTACAGAATTAACAGGGGGAAAACAAAAAATCAAAATATTTCTGTAGATTCAATTCGAGATGTATGTGCCTAAAGAACTCAGTTTTTTTTGTATGTTCTGAATGCTATGAGAACTTTGAGGAAGAATAAGTGTGTCTTATACAAGTCAAAGAAAGCAGCTATATTCTGGGCTATTTCTATATTTAATATTTAATAAAATAATATTTTTTTAAATATTTACAAAGAATCAAACATTTTTATAATAAAGTTTTATTAAAAAGATATAGTTTGTTTTTAAAAAATTTGTTAGGGGTGCCACCACTGAAAGATTATTAAATTAAAATTTCAAATTTGATCAAACATACCACTCTTATTGATAAAGAAAATAATTTATTCAGATGAGACTTGGCCGTTGAGATTGCCAAAATGAGGATAGTCAGGATTAAGACACAAGAGATAATAAAAGTGCAATTTACACAAAAATGAAGTCTTATTAACAAAAGAAAATATGTTTTATACTCAATGTAGAAAAATAACTAAAAAACTGCTATCTCAAAAATTGAATTAGACAAAAACTTCATGGGGTTGTTTGAAAGTTCATAGAGATTTTGGATTAAAGTTTTGTCTTAATTCTTTAAACTTTTAATGAATACAAAGCCTATTTTTGTTCCACAGGTATTTTATTTTTTGTAGAACCTTTTCAGTGACTTATAGCCCCATTTCCAATGTCCTTTAAATTACTTTTTTAGCGAAGCCGAGATCTAAGAAATTCTAATAACCTTCTTGGTCCAGAAGAAGGTTCTTTGGCTTCAAATCCCTGTGGATAATATTCCGAGAATGGAGGTAATCCAGCACCAGCACAATTTGAGAAGCTCAGAACTTTGCCGTGGATTTGGGGAATCTTTTAGCTTCCCTTAGATAAGTAAACAGCTCTCCTCCATGTATATATTCTATTACAATGCACAGATTGGTGTTGTACTTCATACAACACAACATATTCATTATAAAAGGGTGGTTTCTTTCCGTATGATTCGCTCATTATTGACCTGGTCAACTTGATTCTTGTCAATGATGTTTCTCTTTGGCATAATCTTTATTGCCATGTTTTTACCTCTGGACTTTTCTCTGCACAGGGACACACGACCGAAACCTTCAGTTCCTATCAAAGAACGAGAGATCAAAAATGTGATAGCTCTGAAGTTTCATTTAAAACTAAAAATAAAGAAAAATTAATCTTAGCGGGGTTCAGTTCAGGATATCAGGATTTAGTGGCGATCAACACATTGGTTCTTGCGCCACGGAGGTTCCGTTCATATCCTCAATGCCATTAGCGAAACATTCTGCAAAAAATAAAATACAGGTGGAAATTTTGGACTCCTTTCTATTATTCTGAGCAATAGTCTTCATATTCTTTATGAAGTAAAGGAATTAAGTGAGAACCTCATTTCCAAATCTTTATGAACTTTCCTGACAACTCTTTATTTACTTCTTCATAAGGAACCTTTAACGCCTGTTAAGTAATAATTCTGAGAACTTCAACAAACTAAAAAAAATATTAATTATTAGTAAATTAAAATATACAAATAAAAGTGCCAAATTGAGAGAAAAAAAAAAAAAAAAAAAGCAAATAAAGACTACAGAATACACAAATACAACTATTCATCTACTACAATATACAATCTCTTTTACACTGTAAAATCATACACATATTATTATTTACTACAAAAAACACTCATACAAATTAATAAATACAATGAAGCAACGTACTATGTCGGAGAGTAGGAAATTTAATTAATTCTAAACAAAGTTCACTTATACAGGTATTTTATTACCTCCTACAAACTACACACTCCAATACACACTTATACAACATGTAACATAAAATACAATCATACAAGCTGATACATACTACAATATCCTATATAAAATGAATAAATCTCTACTTCAAAGATTAAGAGATTTAACTCAAGCTAGCTCGTTTATTTTTCCTGCAGTAATACAATTTTAATAGTGATTAATACAAATTGGAGGAATATAATAAAATGTTAAAATAAAAGTGATAAGACGCACAATTAAAGCCCCAGTAAATAAAAGTCTACACATCTAATAAATAAGTTTAAAAAAAACTATGACTTTATAAAAAACATATTAATGCACAACATATATATATATATATATATATATATATATATATATATATATATATATATACATACATGTATATATATATATACATACATGTATGTATATATATATATATATATATATATATATATATACATACATGTATGTGTGTGTGTGTGTTTGCATGCACTTAAAAATACTATTTACAACGAGCCAACCTTTACTCAGGACATAAAGGCCTTTGTCCAGGTGACTCATTTTGTCCAAATTTGGAGTATCGGTTAAATATTTTATTATGAATAATTTACAATAACAATTACCTTTAAACTCACAAACACTTACATGCACACCCTTAAATTTACTATTTACAATGAGCCAACCTTTACTCTGGCTGGAAAAGCCTTTGATTCGAGGTGGCTCATTTTGTAGTTATCTGGAGTCTTTATTAAACAATTATATTATAATTAGAATCACAAATATGTTTTTACAAATTATTAAAATCTCTCTCTATCTCTCTCTCAAACATACTCACATTTTCTCTTTAAAATCTACTATTTACAACAAACGAATATTTACCCAAGGCCAATTTTTATTAAATGAGAAATAGTGATTTGTGGAATAGTTACCAGTATTAATTCTAAGCTTATAATTAACACACTCACACACCCACAAACATTTTCATTAAAATCTACTATTTACAATGAGCCAACCTTTACTTAAGCCTAAAGGCTTTTTATTCGAGGTGGCTCATTTCTGTTCAAGTTTGGAGATATCTTAAGATCAATGTTAATTCTACCTTACAATTAAAATTCCTTCATTCTTTCTCTCTTTCTCACTGTATCGGTCTCTCTGTATCATACACTTACACACACTCTTTTCTTACACACACACACATATTCTCTTTTCATGCATACACATATTTTTATATTCAGCCCCGAAAGATATTCCAACAAGCCAACTCTAGCTGAAAAGGCCTTTGATTTGAAGCAACTTAAGTTTGACTGAGGACTACATTAATTAATGGTATTAAGAGTGGTATATAACTGTAACATGCACACTCACACAGAAACAAAAACTCATGTACACCTTAAAAGTTACTTTTTACAATAAGCCAACCTTTACTATGGTCAAAAGGACATTGATTCAAGGTGACTCTTTTTGTAGCTCTCTGAGTTTAACATTAATCAATAATATTAGAAGTACACGTGCACACACAATTTACAATCAGAAAACTTTTACTCTGGCAGAAAAGGTGTTTGATTCGACACATCTTATTCTCTTTCTGTCTGAAGACTACATTAAACAATGAAATTAAGAGGAACTTATAATTATAAACACACGCAAAGATGCACGCCCTAAAAGTTACTTTTTACAAAGACTTTACCTTTACTCTGGCTGAAAAAGCCTTTCATTTGAAGCAACTTAGCCCCTTTTTTAGTTTTAAATGAAACTTCATAGATATCACATTTTTGATTTCTCATTCTTTGAGAGGAACTGAAGGTTTCGGTCGTGTGTCCCTGTGCAGAGAAAAGTCCGGAGGTAACAACATGGCTATAAAGATTATGCCAAAGAGAAAAATCATTGACAAGAATCAAGTTGAACAGGTCAAGAATGAGCGAATTATACTAACGGAAATAAACCACCCGTTTATAATAAACATGTTGTGGCATATGAAGGACAGCACCAACCTTTACATTGTAATGGAATATGTACATGGTGGAGAGCTGTTTATGTATCTAAGGGAAGCTAAAAGATTCCCAGAATCCGTGGCAAAGTTCTACGCTTCCCAGATCGTGTTGGCACTGGATTACCTCCCCTCTCGGAATATTATCCATAGGGATTTGAAGCAAAAGAACCCTCTTCTGGACCAAGAAGGTTATTTGAATTTTGCAGACTTCGGCTTCGCTAAAAAAGTCAGTTAGAGGGCATTGAAAATGGGGCTAAGTCACTGAATACATTCTCTATCTCTCTCAGGACTACATGAAACTATGATATTAAGAGAAACTTACAATCATCAACACATTTATGCACACCCTAAAAGTTATTATTTACAAAGAATATACCTTTACTCTGGCTGAAACAGCCTTTGATTCAAGGTAGCTCATTTTGTAGTTTTCTGAGCACAAAATTAACAAAATCTTATAAAGCAATATTATTGAGAGTATCCCAAAACCACAAATTCACTCACACACACATGTACTAATATGAGCACACCCCAAGAAGTACTATTTACAATCAGAATACCTTCATGTGGGCTGAAAAGGCCTCTGATTTAAAGCAACTTAGACTCTTTCTGTGTGACGGCCACATTAATTAATAATACTTACAGTAACTTATAATCATAAAGACACTTATACACTCACACATGGAACACTAAAATGCACTATTCACAATGAGCTAGCCACAACAGTAACTTATACGTAGAATACACTTACCATCAGACGTACTCACAAACATTCCCTAAAAACTACTATTTACAATCAGAAAACCTTTACTTTGGCTGAAAAGGCCTCTGATTTGAAGCAACTTATCTCTTTCTGAGTGAAAACCACATTAAACAATAATACTAACAGTAACTTATATGTAGAACAGTTATACACTTACCACCAGACATAAACACACGTATGCCCTAAAAACTACTATTTACAATCAGAAAACCTTTACTCTGGCTGAAAAGGCCTCTGATTTGAAGCAGCTTAGTCTCTCGTCCACCACATTAAACAGTAATGCTTACAGTAACTTATAATCATAAAGACACTTATACACTCACAAACACACACACACTCACATGTGGAACATTAAAATGCACTATTTACAATGAGCCAGCCTTTACTTTGGCCAAAAAAGGTCCTTAATTCGAGGTGGCTCATTTTATTCATATCGGTCAACTAAATTAAATAATAATATTAACAGTAGCTTATAATTATAATGCACAGAGAAACACATACGCACAATAAAACATACTATATACAACGAGCCACCTTTACTTTAGCCAAAAAGGCCATTGATTCGAGGTGCCTCGTCTTGAAGATATCAGAGTACTACATGGAACATTAATACTAAGAGTACCTTAAAATTAGAACACACACACACACACACAAAACTCATACTCTTACATGCACACACTAAAAATTACTATTTACAATGAGCCAGCCTTTACTCCAACCTAAAAGGCTCTTTATTCGAGGTGGCTCATTTATGTGGAGAGTTCATTTGCATTTACTTTGATTATAACTTATAACCTAACATATAACAATTACACACACAAATAAATGCACATAATATAAGCTACACAACTTAAAACCTACTATATACATAGGAATCAACCTTTACTCAAGTCAAAGACGACTTCTATTTTCAAGGCGATTCGATGTCGTTCCAGTGTCTGAGTCATGAATGTTTATAATACGTACTAAAACACTACAACTACTGACGAATACACATACATAGATATAAACTTATACAATACTTTATACAATAAGACAACCTTTACTTCAGTCGAGAAGACTTGTAACTTCAAGGTTGCTTATTTTAGGTGTATATGAGGGGTCCATTTCAAAATTTTTAAGAATTAAAAAAAAAAAAAAAAAACTTACACACACACAGATATATATATATATATATATATATATATATATATATATATATATATATATATACACTCATACTGGCTTAAAATATTAATTAACTTAAGCTTGTTTTATAATATTATAAATAACGTGTTTAATATTTTGCTCGGTCACAAAATTTTATTGATGCTCAAAAAGAAAAATTTGCAATATTTTTTTATTTTCAAGAGGATCAAGATGTAATTCTATATTTTTTAATTTTTATGTATATATCTTTGCTGGAGAGAATTTTTGTTATTGGTACATCTATTGTCTCCAGCAATAGTTTTTTTTATCATGATATTTCACAGGAACTCCACCTTGCTTCATCAGACTTGTGTCAAATATTTTAATATATCTTATTTCTTAAATTTTATAATAACCTCTTTATTGTTTTACTTTGAATATTATAAAATTTAAGAAAAATTATTAAAAGTCTAAGGAAGCAGGATGGAATTCCTGTGAGATACCATACTACAGAAACTACCGCTTGAGACGAAAGCCATACCAGGAACAAAAATATATAAGCTTATATATATATATATATATATATATATATATATATATATATAATTTTGGCGGTGAGTCAAATAATCGTTTTTTTTTTCATTATTCATCCATCCATATTTGTGTGCTCACTTGCACCTCTTCAGTCTATTGAAGCTGAGAACACACCTGAACAGGTGCGAGAAAACATACAAAAACCTTTAGGTGAATAAATGACAAATATATAAAAACATAAAACGTTTATTCGAAAACACGTCAAAGTTAGGCAATTTTGATTTATCTCTGTTTGTACGTGTTCTTCCATAGGCCCAATATATATATTAAATAATATATTAACAATCACTTAAAACTAATTATCTTAAATTACTCACTAATATTTACAATGAACCGTCTTCTACTCGAGCCTTTTTGACTTTTTTCGAAGTGGCTCAATATAACCGACCCCCTGGATGAATAACTGTTAATTACACTCACTCACGAATATGTAATTAATTTTATATACAGGTATTTACAATTTTACAAAGGGTACAAGCTGGACTGGTGGATGTACGGTTTGATTTTGAGTATATGTATCTAAGTTTGAACAAAGTAAAATTGTTTTTATGTTTTTGATCACATTTTTTTTTATATCGGAACAACAAAAAATTTTTTAAAAAAATATCAAAAATCGATTTTATTGGGAAAATGTCAAAAACTGGTTTTGGGAAACAAATTGAAAACATCGAAAATTGTGTTTATTGAAAAAAAAAAAAAAAAAAAGTTTTGAGTCCTTTGTACCCCAGTGTCCTTCTAGTCGCCTCTTACGACAGGCAGGACATACCTTGGGCATATTCTACCCCCCTGACCCAAAGGGGTAAATAAAAAAAAAGTGTATCAGTAAAATCTTGGTAAACAAAAATGATGTTATCTCTTAATAAAAAGTAGTACAATGATTTCATTTTTAAGCTAATTATTTAATCAAAATGTGATAAGAAGTTTGTAATAACAATAATATATTGGTTGATTACACAGGTCAACATCTGATCTTAAAAAAAAACAAGAACAATTCTAAAGAACGAAATCAACACTAGTACTGTAATCTAGATATTCATATGGCATCTTCGAATTCTAACAAACAAAATATGGCTTCTAATTATACGTATCCTGTTTACTGACAAATACATTTGACTGCTATATGCAAGTACAAAAATAACGAGCAATGAAAAAAAAAACTGCGGGAAACACACAAATAGATCCGTTTAAATAAATGAAACTAAGTTTTAAGCACTTATTTCTCCTAATGTGACGACCCCATCAAACATTTCTTCAAAACATTTTTTGTAGAAATTTAGTAAGCTTTCGAACTGTTACATTTCACTTGCCACGATTTCCTAACCCTTTTCGTGATATTAAGGAAAATATACGAAGGGGGCCTAATAGATATTCATACGGCATCTGAGAATCCCAAGATTCCGCAAAAATAAAATATTGTTTCTAATTATACGTATCCTGTTTTATTGGCAAATACTAGGGAATATGCCAAAGAACTTGCAAGCATATGAAGTAAGCGGAACGATTTTTTTCGTGCGACATTCGCTCCAAAAACCATGTTCCGGTGGGCGGATTTTCCTGGTTAACGAACTTGACCTTTCAAATTAGACAAACGATTTTTGTACCAAATTTCATCAAAATCGGACCATTAGGGGGGCCGGAAATGAGCGAACAGACAAATATATATATATATATATATAAATATAAATATATATATATATATATATATATATATATATATATATATATATATATATATATAAATATATATATATATATATAAATATACATATATATATACAAATTTTAACCACCGTTATTTTCGGTCTCTAGGGGTTCTGAAACGCAAAATTTTCTAGTCGGCACTTCCGGATTGTTTCATGGGATCAACCTTATAAGCGGGGTTCCTCCCTATGAAGGGAGGGAGGAACCGCACTAAAAAAAAAGAAAAAACACTTGGAGTGGTATGGTCCTTATGGAGTTTTTATTTTTAGGGTAGCTGATTACGATGAGCAGGTTGGTTAACCATCATCACAGACCTCTAGGAAAAGAAGTAAAGGTCAAACAAACTACGGGTTCGGACTCAGGGACCTCAAAAACATACGCATGGATTTTTTCAGATTTTTCCAATGGTTTTTTCTCTATTTGACTTTTAAATGACCTTGAATCTGATGTGATGAAGGTTAACCAACCCTCTCATCTTAATCAGCGACCACAAAAACCCCAAAAGGACCATACCACTCCGAGTGTATTTTTTTTTTTTTTAGATAAAATCTTGACCTGCGAACTTTGTGTTATCGACCTGCGAACTTAGATAAATCAAATCATAAGTAGTTGAACAGAATCTTTGGTACTGAGTTGTTAAACGTAAATTTTCCCTAAAAAATTCTATTTCAGGCTAAAATCGCGGAAAGTTATGTAAATAAGTCGAACTGAAAATAGACGTCTTGGGAGAGGACTTCTATTTCCACCTCTATGAGTTGAACTATTAGAAGCTACAATTAGATAATGTCCAAAAAAAAAAAAAAAAAAAAAAAAAAAAAAAAAAAAAAAAAAAAAAAAAAAAAAAAAAAAAAAACTATGACAATGTCACCACATGTTTACACATCTAAGTCACATTTCAAAAGTGATTATGAAAAAAGGGGAAAACAAAGTTCTAAAAAATATATTATATGTTATATATACATGTAAATATTTATATATATATATATATATATATATATATATATATTTATATACACATAATTACCAACAAAAAGCAGTTGTCAATATAAAACACAAACCAGAATCAAAAGAAGAACGGAATCGAAGCCAACAGCCATTGACAAAAAAGATGTTATTCGTGACAGAGCGAAAATTTTGAAAATACGTCTAAACACTTCTTTAAACTACACGTCTAAAAGCTACCACAAACTACACTGCTGAAAGCTATGTAAAAATACATCTAAACGTTACATCTAGTTTTAAAATAACATGAAGATACGTTCCCCAAAAGTCATGTTCTACTTCGGCGTCGGGCGCACGTACTTCGAAACGACTTTACCTCATGTATTAATGAATGTAAACCCATTGATGAAAATTTTCGGACAAAATGTCTTCCTACAGAGAGTAGAAAATCATTTTGCACGGTGAGGAAACCTTCAGGTCTTTTATAGAACAAAAGTTACATTTCATCAACTAACAGTGACTACTAGTACCTGCCACTAGATGGATTAGTGATATATATATATATATATATATATATATATATATATATATATATATATATATATTACACAAATGCTAATTACTTAATACTTTTAATATGCTATACATTTGGTATTTTAAAAATATTTATGAACCGACAAAATAAAACTTATTTATTTATGTATTCACTTCTCTAAATGTTTCATAACTCTGTTGTTCCTCTTCAGTGGAAAGTCATTTAAATAAAAAGGCGTACATCGATATCTTGAGGGTGAGATCTTTCTACTAGTGAGTAGAGCCACCTCAAGACTCAAATGTTGAGGATGTTACAGTGACGTGAAACTATAGTTGGAAGAGCAACATCATACCTCTCTACGTTAATCAATGCTTTATGAAAAATAAAAACAACAACAACCATATGACTAATCCATTGTAATATTTTATAAGTTATCAGAATACACAGTCGATTATTACTGAAAAGTAACTAACAAATTCTATAAAAGATCCAAACTTGGTTCTGTACTTATTGCTAAAGTATGATAAAATAATGTATCATCAAGAACATAATATTAATTTAGAATTCTATAAAAACTGATCAATTGTATTTTATCACTGATTGGGTGGAAAAAAAGAATCTCGTATAATTTTATAAAACAATAAGATTAAAACTACTGGTTGATTGATAGATTTATAAAATTAAGAGTGACCACTAAATAAAAATCATTTATTGAATAAAATATTAATATTTTCACATTAATTATTCATTTTATAAAGCATTTAGACATAATAATTAGACGTTTTATAAAATGAAAAGCAACTTCTACTAAAAATCATTTATTGTATCACATAAAGAGATTATTATATAAAATAATAGTTACTTTGTAAAGTGATTAGATATAAAACAAATGATTGATCAATAGATTTGAAAAGTAATCAATACTATAAAAATTGATTGTATGAATTACAGAAATGTTTACATATACTTAAAAAAAAACAAAAAAAAACAGCAATTTTATGAAATAATAAGGTGTAAGACAAACTGATAATCAAAAGATTTATAAAATTAAAAGTAATCCCCACTAAAAATCATTGATTATAAAGTAAAGAGACTATTATTTTAAAAAATAATTATTTTGTATAAAGTGGTTATAAATAAGTATAAATGATTTAGTGATGAGTTTTATCATTTGTAAAAATAAATCATCGATTATAAGAAGTAGAGAGATTTTTTACTAAAAAGAAAGTTATTTTATAATTTATTAATCGCATATCAAGAATAAAATATTAGTTAATAATTTTATACAAGCTAATTGATTTTGTAAATTATGAAAAATTAAAATTGTATTAATAATTAGAGGGTGTCTACTACTTTTGTGAAAGCCAATTTCATGACATTTTCTTAATATGAAATACAAATTTCATGCCCATTAAACAGGAAATAATTTCACTTAAAAAGAAAAAGCTTTAACTTTTTGCTTGAATTTTTTTTAACCTTAGACGGATTACAGTGATATATATAAACTTAGAATTTTACATCCATTTAAAGCAATTACTAGAACTGTACAAAATGGACATCTCATGTTAAAGAGGATAGTTTCATTCATTTTAAAAGTGAGGAAACAATGATTTTAGAATGACTATGCAATTAGCAGCCTCAAAAATATTAAAAAATGTTAGCAGAATTCAAAATTTCTAAAAATATTACAAAGTAAATATTTATGGTCAATGTGCATAATTTATACATTGACACTGTAAATTAAAGTGCACACGATCTCAATATTTAAGCCTGTGTGAAAAACTCTTTATATGAATAAAGAAAAATAAAAATATAATGGATAATTTATGTGTAAATAGCTACAACAAAGATGTCTAACAGAGGACGGGGTGGGGGAGGTAGATAGAATTCCTTCGCCGTACGAAAAAAGCGACAATTACGAATGTGCAGAAGTCCCGGAATTACATTTGACACCGGTAAAACTGAAATTTCGTTACATGGTTTCAAAATTCATGACTTTTTCATGATTTTCGTGTCCTATTTTCAATTTTGTGACTTTTTCATGCAGTAGACACCCTGAATTAACTCTCAAGAATATATATTATTATTTAAAATAAATATCAATCATTATTATAATATTAATTCTAATCAATGGAGGAATGGGAACATGGTAATCATCGGCATTTACTTCAGCAAAAATATGCTGTACTTCAAAGTCGATGTTTTAAAAGAAACTTTTATGCTCTTCATTCTCCAAAAACAAAAAACAACTATAAAACTTGTTTTGTTTTTTTAACGCTACACTTAAAAAATACTCAACACTCTCTAAGGTAATATGGAGTCGGCTTCTACTTCAGACCAGACTGTACTTCGAAGGGACTCTTATCGAAAAACCACACCCCACCTAAAGCATCTGCAAGGGAGTTGTTGAAAGATTTTCGTGTCATCGCCTTTAATGTTTAAACGTTCCTTTTAGTGAATAACGCTTATAGACATCCGCAAATTATTGTAAACAGTTTTGAAGCCATGCATTTGGACGTACAAGATGATTACAGATGTCGTATAACATTTTCAAAAATTTTTTTCTTACATTAGTTTATAACATTAATGCAAAAAATAAA
The DNA here is from genome assembly GCA_946811695.1 of Gonocerus acuteangulatus. Lineage (NCBI taxonomy): Eukaryota > Metazoa > Arthropoda > Insecta > Hemiptera > Coreidae > Gonocerus > Gonocerus acuteangulatus. The sequence continues at coordinate 72,079,830 of OX328128.1, forward strand.
AAAAAAAATAAAAAAGTAGGTACATCAGGAAAATTCTCCCAAAAGAACGAATGACCCCAAAACTGCAAAAATGACAACTAAAGTTTAATAAGATTACTTATAACCTAATGCTATAATTAGTCAGGGCTTGATCATACGGGAGTCAATGTTTACTTCAGCGCTCTCTGCTGTCCTTCAAATCGACTCGACAAAGATTTCTTTTTCTTTTTTTTTTTTTATGAATAGTATCCAAAATAAAATGATACAATAAACTTAAGACAGAAAAATAATCACATAATATTTAAGTGAATCTAAAACTACAGTAACTAACTTGTTAGTAATGTTAAAATATTATTACATTTTTTTAATGACAGCTGCAAAATAAACATAAAATGTTGAAATAATCAAAGACTAATCACTAAATTTGCTAGAACATTTTTGAAAGTAGTTGGTAATATAATTTATAACTATTAATAATATTATTATATTTGTTTGTTATTATATTATCAATTAGTGACAACTCCGAAATAAGCTGGGCATAGATTGGGAATCTAATGGTTAGTTAAATCTCTCATAATTTGAGTAGATTTTCTTTGTAAGAACACTGTAGTGTGCAGAATATAACCGTTAGCAATGGTGTAATGCGAGGACCAAATTAATGAGTTATACTCCCATGTACAGATTATAAAGGTTATGGTGTAGAATAAAATAATGGTGTAGTATAGGGTCAAAGAGTTAGCAATGCTGAAGAGTTCTGTATAAAGAAGTTACTTACATCGTTGTGTGCGGAATAAAATAGTAATGGGTTACGAATTAGTAATGCTCCAGAGTTTGTAATAAAAAAGTTAGCCATTTTGCAGTGCAGGGAATAAAATAACAATGGTATAGTACATATGTTAAAAGAGTTTGTAACGTTGTTGGGAGGTCTAGTGGCTAGCGCCTTAGATTCATAAGCGGGAGATGTTGGGTTCGATTCCCACGGCCCGTTGGGAAATTCCTCGCTGCACCCTGGATGACTGCACTAATGGCCTAGACGTCGAAGCCCCATAAAAAAAAAGTAACGTTGTGTGTGAAATAAACTAGCAATAGAGTAGTGCACAGGGTAAAAGATTTCGTTGTGCTATAGTGTGTGGAATACAAAAATTAGTGAAACTATAGTGTGCGGAAAAAACATTATACTGTAGTGAGCGGGGAAAATATTTAGTAATGGTGTAGTGTGCAGAATAAAATAGCAATGGAGTAGTGCAAGGGGAAACGGTTAGTTGTGCTGTAGTGTGTGGAATAAAATAATCAGTAACGTTATAGTGTGCGGAAAAAACAGTATACTGTAGTGAGTGGGTTAAAATACTTAGTAATAGTGTAGAGTGCAGAATAAAATAGCAATGGACTAGTGCAAAGGGGAAACGGTTGGTTGTGCTGTAGTGTGCGGAATAAAATAATTAGTAACACTATAGTGTGCAATAAAAATAATAATGCTGTAAGGAGTGGGGTAACATATTTAGTAATCGTGTAGTGTGAGGAATAAAATAGTAATGGTGTAGTGCACAGGGCAATGCTACGGAGTGCTGAATAAAATATTTCCAATTATGTAATGTTCAAATGCATTAGTGCAAGGAATAAAATGAAGCAACGTGCAGAATAAAATAGAAATGGCATGATGCGCAGAATAAAATAGTTAGTATTTTTGTAGTGCACAAAATAAAATAGTAGAAGTGCAGTGCTTAGGGTAAAAAAAATAATTCTAATGTAGTGTGCAGGATAAAATATTCAGTGATTCTACAGTGCATATAATAAAATAGTAATAGTGTTGAGGATGGCAAAAATAATTAATAATACTTTCGTGTTCTTGATAAAATACTTCGTAATGCTATACTGCGCAGAATAAAATATTTATGATGCAGTGCACAGGGTAAAATAGTTAAAAATGATGTAGTGAGTGCAATAAAGTAGTACCATAAGGATAAAGGTTTTTTTCGGAGTACAAGCTAGTTTGACAAATTTACATTTACCGATAGCAAAACCTTTGTGTTTAAGGTTATATTCAATTGAATAATTATATTCGAAATAATACATTAATGAATTATGCTGAAACTACAAGTAAAAACACATATTATGTAATTTTCTTTAGAGAATATTATACAATACAACGCAATATTGGTGAATCTACTTTTACTAATGACGGATGCCTTTTTATTCAAAAGTAGATTCGGTTACGAGCTAAAAGACCTTCTTGATAAATATAATTGGTATAAGTATAATTGGTTCAAATAAGTTTTATTCGAGTTATAAAGATAAACGTTTCGAAATATAGTCAAATTTTTACATCAAGTATACGGACTGTACTTCAAAGAGACTATTTTTTCTTTTTTTTTAATTTTATTTAATTACATTACTTGGAGGCCTGGTGGCCATGAGTGTAAAGGCGTGAGCACATAAAACTCCATTCCAAAAGGTAGTGGGTTCGATTCCCACTAGGGGTGGTGGCTATTCTTTAGAAAAAAGAAAAGGCATCGGCCCCATCCTGGCTATAGATAACCCATCCTAAAATTCCTAATTAATAATAAATGGGCGTTAGAATATAAATAATAATAATTACATTAGCCATAATGTAACAACTAACAAATTCTACTTATCATATCATATTGGATACATTATATATAAATAAATGTATGTATGTATGTATATGTGTGTGTATATATATATATATATATATATATATATAAACACATGAGATGAAAAGTGATGACGTAATTGTGTTTTCTTCTGTTGAAATAATTTTCAGATAAATGATATGTCTAAAAATAATTTGTGGGTAAGACAAAGAGGGAAGAGAAGTGAGTATACTTAGTGAGCCAATGTATTGAGTAATATTAGTATTTAGAGAAAGCAACATTAAGACATTGAATAAGTAATTTTTTATTCTGGGAGTAATATAAGTGCATTGAGTGAGTAATAAAAGTGTATTGAGAGGAGGAATAATAATATATTGGGTACTGAAATTGTGTGAATATTTTGGTGCATCCAGTGAGTTATATTAGTCTATTGATTGGAGCAATATTAATCTATTGAGTGAATAACATTAGTATATTGATAGGAGCAATATTGATCTATTGAGAGAGTAATAATAATAAATTGAGTAAGTAATATTGCATTAAGCAAGTAATATAAGTGTATTGAGAAGAGGAATAATAATATATTGGGTGACTGTTATTAACATATTTCTTGAGTATTTTTAGTATTGTGAGTGAGTAATATTAATGTATTGACAGGAGCAATCAATATTAATCTATTGAGTGAGTAGTGTAAACATACTGACTGAGCAATATTAGTGTACAGAATGTGTAATACTAGTGTATTGAGTGAGTAAAATTAGTCACTTTTACTTCAAGTCTGTGGACTGAACTTCAAAGAGACTATTCCTTTCATTTGATTTCATAACTTTGATGATAATGTAACCACTTCACACTTTATATATATATATATATATATATATATATATATATATATATATATAATATTTATAGGTAACCACGTCTTGTGTGCTTTTGAAATTCATGATTAACATTTTCATTTACTGGAACCTAGATATAGGACCGGAGATTTTATGTCAAATAAAAATTCAGTTTAATTAATTTGCTTTATTTAATTTAATTTATTTGCCAATATTTTGGCTTGAATTACGAGCCATCTTCAGGGCTAAGAACAGCTCCGTAACGTGTGACTGGTCTCTCTTTACCATACCAATGAAGATGGCTTAAAATTCAAGCCGAAACGTTGGAAAATAAATTGAGTATTAAGTTAATTTAGAATATTATTCAATGAACTTCTGCCTACATATGAAAAATTGTTGAGATTTGGTAACTATTTATATTAATAAATTATATTATAACTGACATTAGACACAAAATACTAAAATATCTCTTGGTATTATTATCTATGACTTAATTTATTCATCTGTTAGTGTAAGTTAAAGACTAAATTTTAAATATTATCTAGTTTTGTAATATTATTATTATTTTAAGCAGTAGATTAACTTTAAAGACTATTGTTATACTATTAACCTAATTGTAGGTCACATAATTATTGACTCCTAAACTTTAGGAATGATGGCTCCTTTTGTTAAATCAAAAGCCTGCCTCTACTTCAGCCAATTACGGTTGTACTTCGAGCAGGCTTTACGTTTTTTTCTTTAAGTTAATGAATCAGAGCATATAATGTAAATTTGTAACGTGTAAGTCATAATAAGAAATAAATAAGGGATTCCATTAAGAAAAAAAAAAAAGAAAAAAAAAAAAAAAAAAAAAAAAAAAAAAAAAGACTGTAATTTGTAATTCAAAAGCTTTTCATAAACTGTTTCTTTTGAAAAATATGTTTATAGTACAGTTAATTTGTCAGGATGTAAATCAAACCTGGATATACTACTTAGTATATCTTAGTATAGTATAGCTTAAGCTATGCTCAGACCTTAGATCAATAGAGCACCTCGTTTGCACTATAGAAGACTCTGAAGAACTTAATCATTTAGTAAAGGTGTAATTAATACAACAAAGAATAATTGGTGCTAATGATATCAGCTGTCGATGCACTGAAAAAAAAAATAGAATAATTTTAGGAGACCGTTACGCACTGCCAGCTCAATGGGGCTGAATTGGAAAGTGATAAATATGTCTTCTTGTCAAAAGTAAATAAGATACGCATTCTGAATGAAACAAATCAACATTGAAAATGAAATGATTGGAGCATTGCATTGTACCTATAAAAAAACACATTGTAGCAAAGATGTTGAATTTTGATCAATTTTTTACTAAAATAAACCTTAGAAATATCGACTGCTAGGATCATTAGCACTAAGGTAGCCATTAATAAATTAATTAAAGGCTAGGTTGGCCTAGGGACAATCAGGGAGGCTTATCCAACTCAAGAACGAAGACACTAGAAGATAAAAATCTTCATTGCTTGCTCAGGATTTGAACTCAGGTCCTCCAACATATTAGTCCAGTGCTCTACCACTGAGCTATAATCGCCCCCGAAATATCAAATGATAAGAATTAATGATTATTTCATAATCAATAAGGCTTCTTTTTTTTTAGTGAAAGGAGACACTATTTGGATTAATATAAGACATAGTGTCTATAATTTATTTGGTCTTATAAAATATTGGAAAAAATCTACAGGTTAGAAGTTAGGTCCTCTAAAACATGAGTTAAGTGCCTTAACAATGGACTAATGCCGCCCCCATTGGAAGTACTTAATTCCATTATATAAATTAATTATTACAACACTGAATGATTTTAGGAGGCCCAAACGTATTACGCATGCAATTGGCCTAAATTGGAAAGGAAGTTTCGTCATTCTATTTCTCCCTTATAATCTAACATAAAAGGATGGCATCTGCAATCTGTATCCCAAAGGAATGAAGTATTGAAGAAACGAGATATTTTCTTTCCAATAAATATTCAAAATCAAATTCACATTTTAGAACGTCGATGTTGAATTTTAACGGATCTTATAATAAAATAATACTTAAAAGCAACAAATATTAAATAAATAAGACTTCTTTGGGGTCTCCCGTGGTCTAGTGGCTAGCGCGCTAGATTCATAAGCGGGAGATGGTGGGTTCGATCCCCACCAGCGCCAGAAATTTTCTCAACTCAAGGCTCGCTGAGATAATTCCTGGCTGCACCCTGGACGTCGGCGCTAATGGCCAAGATTTGTCGATGCGCCGTAAAAAAAATAAATAAATAAAAAAATAAAAAAGAATAAGACTTCTTCTTTTACTGAAAAGGAGTAAATATTTGGAATAATGTAGGATGTGGTTTCTGGAATGTACCTGTAGATTTTGTAGCAAAACTTTAAAATAATTCCATTCTACAAATTGTTTATTAAAACGAATGATTTTAGGAAACTGAAATGGGTCAGAATTGGAAAGAAAGCGTCAGCATTTTATTATTATTTTTTTGCATAAAATAAAGTGAATATATCTTCAAAATTCAATTAACCTGATTTCAAGGATACTTGGGATATAAAGTATTGATGAAGTAGATGTTGAATTTTGATCAACCTCTTTTTAAATGAAATCTGAAAGTATCAATGTTTATCAACACATTTTTTTATGGAATAGCAGTAAATATTTGGATCAATGTAAGAAGTGGGTTTAATAATTACTATTAAGAAATTAATTATCACGATGCTGAATGATTTTAGGAGACTGAAACACTTTGCAGGAGACTTTTTTTTACTATTTTTAATTAAAATTATAGCAATTACCAGAATCAATAAATAAATAACTTTACATTCATTGTAAATATTTATTTAAAAAAAACAAAAAAAAAACTTAATTTGTTTGTCCCCTTCTGTTCAAGACATTAACTTAAAAGACCAAGATAAAATAAAAGAACAGTGGGTGTATAATAAAAATTGGAGCATTTTTTGTACTTTTTGATAGTAGAAAGAGAATTTAAAACATTTTATTAATCGAATAGAACAAATTAAGAAATATGTTTATTGTTTTTTACGTACTCATAATTAATGAATAAAATCTTATAATGCTCTAAGAGAGAGCAGCTACTGATGTTCTAAGTTAGTTATCAAAAAATACTTAAACCTATAAAAAATTGACTTAAGTAATGTTTTAAAGTCTTGTGGATATTGAAGGTTTTTTCTGAGAAATTCAGAGTTTCTCAGAAGGAACCCTGAAAAAGCCTTTAGAATGTCTGGCGAAATGTTGTTCATTACCAATTTGACATGTTCATATCCAGAAGAATGTAAAACATTAAGTCACATGGACCGTGGAAGTCTACAGGAATTATTGACTTTCAGGTAGTTTTACTGTCTTTTGTTCCACTGTGCGATAGTGGGGATATTGATTTGATAGAAGATAGATTGATTTAATGGATAAAGGATAGGAGGATATGGAATAGAGATTTAATACAAAAAATAAATAGTAAAGAATTGTTAAATAATTCAAAACTTAACGTATTGATATAAAGCCCTTATTATTAATGTTAATACATATTTAAATTACAGGCAAAGAACATGACGATTTCTTTTATGAAAAAACAACCCTTACTTCAGTCCATGATGACTGTACTTCGAGGCAAATTAAGTTTACTATATTTTTATCAGCACTCAGAATAGGTAAAATTAAAAAAAAAAAAATTAAATTTATCGACAATTCTAATAACACAGTAGTTAATCTTATGATATAAATTATTTTAATTGATACACAAATGACTAAACTAAATTATATGAAGTTAACTTAATAAGTAAACATAAAAATAATTAGGATACTAAACATTTAATTACATTAGACTTCAGTTTAATATGTTTAAACGAGTGTTCCTCAGTCCACTTTGAATGTTCCTCGGTTCTTCCACTTCAAGAGATCGTCGGCTCTTTGACTTGAAGTGTTCCTCGGTTCCACCACTTCAAGAGATCCTTGATTCTTCCACTCCAAGAGATCCTCTGTTCTTCGAACAAGAAGTGTTCCTCTGTTCTTCCACTTCAAGAGATCCTTCGACTTGAAGAGTTCCTCGGTTCTTCCACTTCAAGAGATCCTCGGTTCTCCCACTTTAAGAGATCTTCGGTTCTTCGACTTGAAGTGTTCCTCGGTTTGGTAAAAATGCAGTTTCCAGCCCTCCAAACCGATTTCTTTCAAACTTTGCACAATAACGTATTTTGATGCACTAAACACGAATACGATAAAAAAAAACGTCGGATTTAACTAGGAAAGAAGTTATTAAGCACTTAAGTTCACTGTTGTGCAGGTTATGAGAGCTAATGTAAACAACTAAATTTGTCAACATACGCATGCGCGGGTATGGAAAAGTTCGTAATAAGGAAGTTTAATTGAAATTTACCATAAATTATCGAAATTCATCAGCAGTTATTTATTTACAATCATTTTTTTAAATAATTAAACACTCCTCACATTTCTTGTTTCGTTCATGAAAAGTATTATATATCAGAAATCCCTTAATAATTTGCTAATGCCTTTATAATTATCGTTCTAATTCGCGCCTATCGAACCTCAATTGTCAACAAGTCAATTGTCAAACAAATATTTTGATGCTAAACAGAAGAACATTTAGATGGATATTTGGCCGAATTTCTCTTCAAACGCGCTCATAAATATGAAGAGCGTTTAAAGGCATTTTTCAGTGCGATTGGGGATTTGTATCCACCGAACATCCAGTCTCAAGAAGAAGAAGAAGAAGAAAAAAGCTAAAAGAGATGTCTTGGAGGATTAGAGGAATGTCTAGGAAGACTTTAAGGGCATACGTGCTATGCGTTTCCGCTCGCTCCGCTGCGCTCCGCTCGCTCAAGAAGATAACAAAACCCCAGTCAATCCAACTCGCTAAAATTAATAGAATTCTATTAATTTTAGCGAGTTGGATTGACTGGGGTTTTGTTATTTTCTTGAGCGAGCGGAGCGTAGCGGAGCGTAGCGGAGCGAGCGGAAACGCATAGCACGTATGCCCTTAAGCGACAGGTGACGACGGGTGAGGATGCCCTTAAAATTAACAATATCTTTGAATAAATGGTTTCTGAACATTTCAAATGAGAGTTCTCTGTTTCCCAATGTTACATATCTGCGCATGCGCGTGTTTACAAATACGCTGATGCCTAGTTTTATAACCTTCCTAACTTTAGTGCTTAATATTATAGTCTATTAATTTTAGCGAGTTGGATTGACTGGGGTTTTGTTATCTTTTTGAGCGAGCGGAGCGAGCGGAAACGCACAGCACGTATGCCTTAAAGTCGTAATTTATGCCTTAAAGTCATCACAAATTTAGTTGTTTACATTAGCTCTCATAACCTGCACAACAGTGAACTTAAGTGCTTAATAACTTCTTTCCTAGTTAAATCCGACGTTTTTTTTTTATCGTATTCGTGTTTAGTGCATCAAAATACGTTATTGTGCAAAGTTTGAAAGAAATCGGTTTGGAGGGCTGGAAACTGCATTTTTACCCTCGGTTTTTCCACTTCAAGAGATCCTCGGTTCTTCCATTTCAAGAGATCTTTGGTTCTTCGACTTGAAGTGTTCCTCGGTTCTTCCACTTCAATAGATCCTCAGTTCTTCAACTTGAAGTGTCCCTCGGTTCTTCCACTTCAAGAGATCCTCAGTTCTTCCATTTGAAGTGTTCATCCGTTCTTCCAAATGAAGAATTCCTCGCTCTTCCCATTTTAATTGTTCTTCGCTGCTTCCACTTTGTTGTTCTTCGTTTTTCCCACTTTAAATGTGGACTCAGTTCTTCCACTTTGAGTGTGTTCTTGAGAGAATGACGAGAACGGAACAGGGGGATGACGAACTTTGACATATAAGGTAAACGCATACGCCTATAAACACAAAATTAATGTTTTAATCTCCAGAGATGAGGAAAATATAGAATATTTTGGGCTTTAGAACCTTCCAGAAACCCACAAACAATAGAATCATTCATAATTTATTTTTTCCAAATCTTCAGAAAATCACGTTCTCATAAGATTTTATAAAAAGTTCAAACACGTTAAACACAAAGTCTAATGCATTAAGTATAAATAACATACCTCAATAGAACTTTCTAAAATAAAGCACACCCCTACTTCAGTTGCATACGACTGTACTTCAAGGCGGCTTAGGTTGACATCAATACATTTTTTTATTCTTTTTATTGTGCTTGTCCCGGAAACACTTGGATCCGAGGCAAAATTAATTATCTTTAAGTCTAAAATATCTAGAATAAAATTAACTACTAAATACAATATGCTATATTCAAAATTTAAATCCTTATGGACAAATGAAAATGATTGATGAACATTTTTTTTAAAAATAATGACAGCTAGAAAGTTCGGAAATTTTTTATCGAGATTGGTTAAAGGTTTATAAGACGCATATCCATTTCTCTACCGAACCACTGTTTATCGTTATCATAAAAATTAATTTTGACAATTACAAATTCTATCAAACAGGAAACTAATAAATTAAGAAAACATGTGACCATTTATACATAACAGGTGATTCAAAATGAACATTTTTTTAAATAGTAAAATTTAGTTTCAATTTTTTGATGGCATATGAGATATCTTAGTTGTTTCCTTAACAAAAAATTGAATATTGTTTTGGCAGGATCTTTGAAACAATACTGAACATTTTTACATGTAAGCCGATAAATGAGTGAAATTGCGAATTGCTGGCCAGATTAAAACGAACAACGTTATACTATATGCAAAATTCAAGCCTTATATAAACATATAAATGTTTATATAAGCTACTGAATGTGGGGTCGTTGGTAGAAATTGGTCATTGATAACCAGATTATATTTAATGTTATTATACAATATGTACAATATAATCCTTAATCTTAACCTCTAAACAATTAAATGGGTAACTAAAACTGGCTACATCGGAAAATATTGATTCTTAGCATATTGAGATGCTAAATTCATTTCTCTATAGAACGATATATTATTGATGATCAGATTATAACTAACAAGATTTGTACAATATTAACCTTAATACAAAAATATTAATGTTTACAAAAACTAATAAAAGTGGGCTCATCGGTAAAAATTGGTTGTTAGCATACGAGATGCTAAATCCATTTATCTACCAAGCAACAAAATACTGATCAACTAACAAAAACATCGTTCTACAATCTTGAAGTTTAAAATGACAAACACACACATACACACACCCACAAAAAAAAGCACGATTCTGAACAATTGGAGTAATTTTTGGTAGCAATTGGTTGGTAGCGTATGAAATGCTAAACCCATTTCTCTACCAAGTATGATATGACGTCGGTATTTTACGAAGCTGTATTGTAGGATATGTACATATATGCCTAAATATACCCAAAATACGTCAGTTTTTTATTAAGATAAATAAATGGATTAATTAGTAAAATTTGGCAGAAATTGGTTCTTGGCATAAGGGACTCCAAACCCATTTCTCTTACCAAACATATCATATTCCACACAAAATATTTTAGTTTTTATAATTTTTACTTGCAAACCGTATCATAATAATTAAAATGTAAACCTAACTTTAATAAATGAATAAAACAAAATGGATGTATTAGTAAAATTTTGTAGAAATTGGTAATAGCACACGAGGCACTAAATCCATTTCTCTATCGAATATATTTCTTAATGAAAATGTATTTCACAATATATTCTCTAAATATATTTTAACCTATTTACCAGGAATATTGGCTTAATTTTATTTAAAAAAAATAGTATGTAGTTTAGTAAAATTTGGTAGCGATTGGTTAATAGCACAAAAGGTACCAAATCCATTTCTCTACCAAACATACTTGTTATTGATCAGACTACATAAAACGAAATTTTACAATTTCTATGTACAAAACCTGCTCAGAAAAATATAAATCTAACATTATTATAGCAACAAAAAGTGAATATTTTAGTAAAATTTGGTAGAGATTGGTTGCTGGTTAATGTGATCCCAAATCCATTTCTCTACCCATTATAATAATTCACGATTGAATTATACACGGCTATATTTTACGATTTCTACACATAGGTTTTACCCAATAAAAAAACGCTAACATTTAAAAAAAAAAAAAGAAAAAAAAAAAAAGGTGACTATGTATTTAGTAAAATTTGGAAGAGATTGGTCATTAGCGTATGAGATGCCAAATCCATTTCTCTGCTAGACCTCATCATACAGACTTATATTATATGATTTCTAATATAAGTTTTAGCCAAATCAATAAAAATATCCCTAATATTAATAAAACAACAAAAAGTGATAATTTTAGAATAATTTGGTAGAGATTGGTTGCTGGCTTATGAGATACCAAATCCATTTCTTTACCAAACATAATTATAGTTGACCGGATTATATACAACAAAGTTGTACAAAATACTGTAAACCTATATGCTAACCTTAACCTACTGGATTAAAATAACAAACTTTTTAATATAAAATGTACATAGTAGGGAAATTTGTTAGTGATTGGTTGCAAGCTTGTAAGATTCCTAATCCAATTCTTTATCAAAAATATGTATTGATGACCGAATTATACGTATCTATAGTTTATAATTTGTTAACCAAATCAAAAAAAAATATAAGCATAAATTTACAACAAGAAAATAAAGTACAAATATTGATAAAGATTAGTTAATAACTAAAGAGTTGCCAAAATAATTTATTTATCGAATATATAAGCCTTTATTTAATCCAAAAATATATGTTTATTCAATCAACAAAAAATGGATCTATAGGTATGATTTAGAGATAGGTTGATACCATATAAAACGGTATATTCATTTCTCAATCAAACTACCGAATATATTTACAGATTAATCAAAGGCTTAATAATATTCTATTCTATAGATCTTAATTTACGGAATAAAATACCTTCTTATTATTTAGGAGTAAGTAAATTAATTGGTAAAATTTGGTAAAGATTGGTTGGGAGCAGATAAATTGCCAAATCCAATTCTCTACTAAACTGCTGATTATATTTACCAAATGGCTATGAGATTTTAAAGTATATACTGGAGGATTTGTTCATAAATACCTAATTCTACTAAATACAGAAATAATAAACAAAAGCTGTATTTATTTGGTAAAATTTGGTAGAGATTGGTAAACAACCAATGAGGTGCCAAATCCATTTCTCTACCGAACTACTGATTGCATTAACCAAACGACTACGAGATTATAAGATCAATACTGTACGATTTATTCATAAACACCTAAATATATTCTATTATATACTAATATAATCAACAAAAGCTGTATTTATTAGGTAAAATTTGGTAAAGGTTGTTTCATAGCTGATAAATTGTCAAATCCATTTCCTTGCCAAACTACTGATTACACAGACACACACAAAAAAAGTGGTATTTTCCAAAGACACCATAAATATATTCTTATGTATTTTGACACGCTAAATCCGAATTCGGTGTCCACTTCACTCCATCATGTCAGGTTTAAGAGCATTTGAAGGTCAAAAATTCGTATGAAATCGTTTATGAAGAAATGAATAGAGCTTCTGTGGTTTTGAGGGTCGATGAATTTGAATCCAGGGTCTGTTTCCCGGATTTAAAAATTGCTATTTAAAAAAAGTTAATAAATTTGTGATAAAAGCAAAACAAGCTGTTTATTAATAATTTTGTAATTTTTGAAATATAATAATAGATTTGTGATACAAGCAAAACAAATTTCAAAGTAAGAAAACGGTATCAAAAAATTCATTTAATTTTTAAAAAGAAAAATTATAAAAAAAAGAAAGCCAACTTTAAGCCACGTTACTATTTTTTATAAAAATAATAATAATAAATTCAAAATAGGCAACACATTTTTACTTTTTAGTAACTTGTTAAGGCAAATAAATCAATTTTAAAATGTTGATTGCCACAGTATTTTTCAGGATTCTGACATTCGAGTGAGCATTTATTAGAAAAAATAATATACATTTTTCTTTAAAATAAATAACAAAGACAAATACTGCTAGCGTTTGGTATATACTTTCACCAGTGGGTAATAATAATAATATAAATGATATTTTTTTAAATTAATTCTAAATTTTTGCAAAAATGAAGAACGAATGTTCGTCATTTTTGCAAAATCTTACGTACTACTATTTACAGAGAATGAACTTCTACTAAAAATCGTCAGATTTTTTTTTCGAAGTCATTCATAACATGCTGTAAATTTGAAGAGTTGACTGCGTATAATCATCGAATGATGACTAGATTACTTAAAATTATGTCGCTTACTTACAATTAACAATATTCGTACACCGGGTTTTAAACAAAATTTGTAATCCGAGCATAACAAGTCATGAAGAATTAAGAAAGAAATCGAAATTTAAACTTGTTGCTTTTATTTAAAAGAATAAATAAATTCGTAATATGTAATAGAAGCAAAGCAAGTTGTATAATATTAAAACATTAAACAAAAAAAGTTGCATAAAGTTCCAAATCATCTGAAAATTAATAAAAATATAGAAAACAAATTTTCAGCAATTTTGCTACTATTTAAAGAAAAAAGTAACATAATACAGTAAATAATAGCTTTGTGACAAGCACAAAGTACCCGTATAATAATTAAAAAAAAATTAAAAATAAAGTCATATATTGCTATAAACTATCTGAAAATGTAAGAAAAGAAAGAAAACAAAAATTAAACCATTTTGGAATTATTAAAAAATAATAAATTCTTAATACGAGTATTTAATAAATTTGTTATACAAGCAAAACATAATTTTAAGTGATAAATGTTATAAAGAATCCATTTAATATTTCAAACCATCTGAAAAGAAAAGTTATTAATAAAAATAGCAAAAGAGCAATTACGCTGCTTTGCTATTATTTAAAAAAAAATAATAACAAATTTGCAATGCAACTAAAATAATTCACAAATTATTAAAACATCATAAAAAAAAATGATGATAAAATGAAATGTTAAAACTAAAAAAAAGAAGAAAATGTGTTCTTGTAACATGTTGAAAAAACTAAACCTATAATGAACACAAAATCTAACTTCTATAACTAATTTTAGACTTCTACCTACACTATACCTTGATTTTTATGAAAGACATTACCAGAAAGCACTGCTCAAATAAAGTTTTATTTAAACAGAATTAAGAATAATGAAAAATGTCTCTTCTCTACGTTTACTTCTTATGGTTGATGGCCATTCTACTACTGCTTGTTTAAATTTGTGATGTACATGTAAGTGTTTAAATATTGTATATAAGTGATTGGTACCAACTGTCAAACGTAACGAAAAGCGAGCAGGTGTGTTTGATTGTTTTCATCCTCGGCAGACTGTTAGTATTATTACTATGTGTTATACAGTTTGTTACACTATCTGCACGTTGGCACGTCATGTTCACATTCCATTAGGTGTCCATGAGTATGCAAAAAATGGCCATTAAAGATATTGTTAAAACCAACTTTTCTCTCCCATAATCTCTAGTTAATAAATAGAATTAGAATAAACAATTTTATTAAAGAGAGAACAGAGAATTTAAATATTTAATGTGAACTGAATTTGATGAATTTCTTTACTTTTAACAAAGTTTCAAAGTTTATATTTTTTTACTTTTTTTTTTTTTGGTTCTTCCTAATCTTTAAAAAAAAAAAAAATCAAGTTGACTATTATTACGATGATATTCTCAACATAAATTTGAAATGTTAGACAATCTTCATCTTGATGTTCTGTTGTGTTTCGCCACCTTAAAACTTAACACTTCAGAGAGGAAAAAAAAAGAAGCAAACGCTGAGCAGACCTCTGCAATTTAACACGTTCGACAGTACATGCAAACATAATAATAATTAAACATATGACTAAAATTTACTATTTACAACAGACCAATCTTTACTTCAGTCGGCAAGACAATTTTTTTCAAGATGGCCTATTTGTGTTGTTTCATGAAGGTCTATGTGACAATATCAATAATATTTATATTCAATAATATTAATATGATACATACAAGATAATGTACACAACCAATATTATTTAAATATTGAACTATATACACACTTTTAGAATATGTACTGTTTTTTTGGAAAGAATTATTTTTGATACAAAATTATGTGTAATAAAATATCTAAAACAACTTATAAGTTACAAAAATTATACATATATATATATATATATGCGCAGATCAAAATTAGAGGACAGCTGAGACTCAGATAGCCGTGATAAAAGTTGATTATGAAAATATGTTTTTTTATGAAAGTAACTCACTTAATCGTGTGTATATATATATATATATATATATATATATATATATATATATCAGTCCCGTAACAGGCCACAAGTGCCCTGAGGGGCAGATACTATAGAGGTATCTGATTCATGACCATACGGCACACTAGGGAGATAGTGTGGTCAGTACTATGCTCCGGCCGCCTGATTTCCCCCTTGGCTGCATCGACTGCTAGAGTCATTAGCACCAACCAAGGTACCCATTATTAAATTAATTAAAGGCTGGGTTGGCCTAGGGACGGTCAGGGAGGCCGAATTCAACCCATGAACGAAGACACTAGAAGAAAAAATCTTTAGTGCTTGCTCGGGATTTGAACTCAGGCCTCCAGCTTATTAGTCCAGTGCTCTACCACTGAGCTAACCTCGCCCCCTATATATATATATATATACATATATATAATATTGATGTATTCTATCCCAATATTTTGTTTTTCATAAAATGGTTATAATATATTATATAAGTTCATAAGTAAATCAATGAAAGTATTTTTATTTCAGATAATTCGTCCAGTACGTATTATCTGAAATGAAACGTACGCAATACATAGAATGGCACTAATGGCCCAGATTTGTCGAATCGCCTTAAAAAAAAAAAAAAAAAAAAAAATACATAGTACGTCAGAAATACATAGATATTAAACATGTTAGTGGAGTTTAATGCAATGAAAGGTAGATTCAGAATAGTGAATTATAAGAATTAAAAGAAAATAGATAGAAATACGGAGGAGAAATAATTAGTTTTAGTCAAAACTATTGTCTGAAGATGTGATTTCATTCAGAAGAGCCCAACAATGTCTATATATATATATATAGGCCTAAGCTTTTTTGTGTTTTTTTGAACGTTGTGAAATATGATAAGGCTATGAAAAGACCACCATATAATAACCATATATAATTCTTACAAACTACAATTATTTTAAAATTGTAATTACAAGCTGTATTTACAAAATGAGATGACCTCTACTTTAATTCTGTTATTTCAAGATCATCTCAATAGACCAATCACATTGCAGAAATTTGTTCGGGTAAAATTATTTTAAACCGCTTAAAGCTAATCTTATTATTATCGTATATTATTATATAATTAGCTTATAATATTTTTGAATAAGCAAAAGAAAGTCGATATTTACTTAAAATGTAAAACAAAGAGTTGTAAAGAATTTTTTGTTAGTTTATACGTATAAGGTTTATCACGGAGCAGATATACTACGCAGTTTCTGATTGCTGCAGGAACTGTGTGGAGATGAAGAGACTGGAGTAGGACTCGTGATTATGTTTTGATCAGTGAAAAATGTGTACATACTTTTTATGGCTATTTTTTAATTCTTAAATTGTTTTTAAAATATAAATAAAATCTGTTTTTTTTTTTTTTTTAAGATTTATTTTAGTTCTATGTTTTGCTTTAATGTTAGCAGTAAAATGACGAATCAACTTGAAAATTAAGTATCTCTTGCAAATGGGTTTGAAAAATAATAATATGATACAGTCAAGGATAAAAGATTTTGCCAAAATCATAAAAACAAAATATACTCAACCGATAAACATCATCCGTGACTGCGAACAACTGGATCATATAAGCTTAAGGTACTTTGGTGACACAAAGGATACCAACCTTGACCCAAGCGAAATATCGATAAGGAGACTCCTGGATTACTGGAAGGTAGTACTCTGAAGAGAGACAACAATGGGCAGCATAATAGGTCATACAGCCGTGGCGCTTCCTTGAGGAGGACTTCCCGACATTATTGTATTGTATTGTACCCAATTATGTCAAAATAATTATGAAAATAATAGTTAATATATATATATATATATATATATATATATATATATATATCACTATAATAAATATCATATATTATTATAAAGACAATTATTAATTCCAATATATTATATATTTTAATTTTTTGTTAGTTGTTTTCTATAATATTGATAATTGTTATGTAATATTAATTATTATTATTTTGATTAATAATCTGTAAGTAACTGGTGAAGTATTATCCAAAACCAGCAAGATTGATTTTAAAATTTTGAACTTATAGTCAATTTGTTTACATTTATTTATACTTATACGAGAATCTGAAGATGAGACAAATACTTATCAGAAAGTGATAAATATATTTTTCTGCGCGTCTGGCTCAAGTTATAAATATGTTTATCAGCATCTAACAAGTGATAAATATATTTTTACAAGCATTTATAACGTGATAGATATTATAGTTTCAGTATCTAATAGATGATAAAAATATTTATACAAGCATCTGGAGATGTGATGAATATTATATCAGTCGAAATAAGTGTAAAATATATTTTTCTGAGAGTGTCCGGTCCATGATAAAAATGATATCAGCTTTACTGAGCGATAAACATGTTTATCGGCATCTAATAAGTGATGATATTATTACATAACCAATTAATTTATGGTAAAAACCCTTATATGGGAATCTACAGAGTGATAAATATAAAATCATCATTATCTTATAAACGATAAAATACTTATATGTGCATCTGGAGATGTGATCAATATTTAATTGGCTCCGGTAAGTGATAAAATATACTAACATCTGGTCCATGATAAACGATAATATTAAGCTTTACAATGTTATAATTATGTTTATCGGCATCTAGGACGTGATAAATATGAAAACATCAGTATCTAATAAATGATAAAAATATTTCTGGATAAGTAATCTGAATATAATTAAAATATTTAGTGTTTGATTTAAAGAGTACAAGCAGCATTTTCGAAAAGCAGAAAATATTAAGACACACTCTGGTTTGTGAAGACTACCTTTATCTAAAAAGGTATAGGGCGATAAAACTTTATATTAAGAAAAAATGCTTATAATATATATATATATATATATATATATATATATATATATATATGTGTGTGTGTGTGTGTGTGTTATTGTTGTAGCCAAAAGGTCATAAATAATACCGTAATAATAAGGTTATTATTTATGAACTTTTGGCTACAACAACAATAACATTACAAGTTGGAGGTCAACAATTTAAGAATGTATATCTAAAAGCTGAGATCAAAACTTAAAACGGTATTTTTCTCTCAGATCAACCGCATCAAATGGAATATTCGGTATAAAAAAATAAAACTTATAATACTCACTAGCATTAATATATACAAACAAAGCATGTTTAAACTTAATATATACATAAGAATCTCGATTATCGCATCAGTGCGAAAATGTTGAGACCTTTTGGTTAATATTCCCTTTTGAGAACTTCCAATCCATACAGCAGTATGAAGAAAAATGTTGAAATTAAAAATAACGAAAATCAAAATAATTTATAATGTTCTTACAAACTAAAAAGCAATATAGACAGCAAAAATTATTTGTTTGTAGTCGAAATTATTTTTCGACTTCAAAATCACAGATCCTTTGTGCAAAAATATATCTTTTTTTTCCGAATAAAAGTTAACTTTTGCAATTTACAAAGCCTTAATCGCTAGTTAAAGAAGAAATTTTGATTTTATTCTTTTTTATTTATATTGAAAAAAATTAAATGAAAAATGTGTTATCAGAGTGGAATAAGAAATAAATTCAGCCCTTTTTGCAGCCAGTAATTGTCTTTTTTTCCAAGATCAGAGGAGGGCCAAATGAAAAAAAAATCTGCCTTAAGTTAGAACATAAGGTTTTGAATCCTGATTTCAGGTGGTTAGGGATGAATATAAGTATTTGGATAAATACTACCAAACTAGGTGTTCGAAAAAATATTTTTTTCATTAAACATTTTATTAAAGAGCCACGCCAAAAGAGCAAAAGTGCAAGTACCAATTGTTTTCTCGTTCTGCCAGACATTTTGCTACAATAATCATACTTTATTTTAGAAAATGTAAAACAATAGAGGACTTGACGTATTTCCTAACTTCCTTGAGAGATTCCACATATTTCTAAATAATTCAAATAGAGCTATACCAGACAAATTTACGTTTAATTTTTTAATAAACAGTAAGTGATAAAGAAAACATCAAAGTGGAAGATAGGAGTTGCCGTTAAACAAATATATATTTTTTCCAAAATTTTGGCCTAAAGTGTGGATAATTGTAAATGAATTGCTGTTGATATTTAAAGAATATTCATTTAAAAGTAACCATGGTTAAACATCCGAGCATCATAAACGATATTATTAAAGCTACAGTTAAACAATAACCAAAATAAACCTTATTAATACAAACTCATACCTACTTTATAACTAAAAAGAAAAGAAAATGTACCTCCCTCCTCTCAACTAGATTATTAATACAAAAAAAAAAAAAGAAAACTTCAAATTTCATAACATTGGTGGTTTGGGTAATATAAGTCCTATATATTTGAAAATTAAAAAGATGAAGCCATTACTTACGAAACATAAGTTTATTAATAAAAATATTTGTAAAATCATTCTTTATAACAATTTATGTTTTATAGCTTCAGCGAAGGCTGTTAGAATAAATTTTTAGAATATTGATAAAATAGGTTGTTTTTCTTTTACAATAATTGATTATTTTTGCAAAAAACCATATTGAAGAACATATGTTTTTCTGTTATTAGGGCGTTGTTGTGGTTAGGGTCGCTTCAAGATGGTTAGGGAAGGTTGAAATGGTTAAGTATCATTAGAGACAATTTTTGATAGCTTGCGGTGATTTGGAATGGTTAGGAGGAATTCAGGTGGTTTGGAAACAAGCAAAGATAGGGACAGTCTGGTATGCTTATTGG
The DNA here is from genome assembly GCA_946811695.1 of Gonocerus acuteangulatus. Lineage (NCBI taxonomy): Eukaryota > Metazoa > Arthropoda > Insecta > Hemiptera > Coreidae > Gonocerus > Gonocerus acuteangulatus. The sequence continues at coordinate 72,100,257 of OX328128.1, forward strand.
GGGATTGAAAACGCGCCTCAATGGTTTGTAATGGTTTCTTAAAGGCTTCACAATCAATTTCTCCAAATAGCGATTTTGTGACCAAAATAAATTATTACTTTCTTTTAAAAAAGTCCTATTGATGAACATTCCAACAAAATTTATAATAACAATGAAGCATTATCTCACTTATAAGTCAGTATAACCTTATTGTATATAAAACAGAAACTTATAGCTAACCTTATCTGTATAAGATATTTATATGTATTCTTATAGCTAACCGAGAGGATTGTACTCTGCAGAAAAAGCATTTCGAAAACCTCTCATTGAAAGAATTTGCGCCTCTATGCTCCAAGATTCTGCTAAATAATGCAGTGAGAATGCACACAAACATATAAACTTTATTCTTCGAAATATAAAAACACACTTATGTACAATTAATGTTGTTACCTTTATCTCTATGTTTATATAATTAATTATTTGTGCGATACTTTATGTAGAATTTTTATAGAACTATGTACAATTTTTTAAAACATGTTATGTTGTATGTATTTTGAAAAGGTCCCCTGACTCATGTAAAGAAGATTTTTGGATGAGAAATATAAATTGTACGTATTTATGCGACCCTTTATGTAGAATATTGCTATTTTTTTATGTAGTTGATATTTTGAGGACGTCGCCAGACTGTAATAAAGAAGGTTTTTTCTTGGAAATATAAATATATATTTTTGAATTGCTGTATGTAGAATTTTGTTATTATTTTGTTTTAAGTAGTCGGTGGCTTGAAAATGTCCAATGAAGGTAAAATCCAATAAATGTTTTCTGGATGGGACATATAAATACGCATAATTGTGAGACGCTTTATACAGAATTTTGTTATTTTTTTAATGTTGTATGTGTTTTGAGAGCATCCCCAAGTCCAAATAAAGATTTTTTTATGAGAAATATAAATGAATATTTTTACAATGTTTTATGACCTTTTTTTATTTTTATACATAGTCCTTGTTTTGAAGACTTCACCAGACATAAAAATAAGATTTTTTGATGAGAAATAAAAATGAGTATTTTTGTGAAACTTTATACAGAATTTTGTTAACTTTTTATGTATCCCGCGTTTTGAAGATTCCCAGGGGCATTAGACAAACAGTTTAAAACATCATACTTGGATCCTAATAAAATAACGCTATACGAATTGTGCCCTATAAAGAATTAATTAATTACTTTGTGCATGTATTAATTTATTTCTCAATATCTAAATACAAAATCATATTTCAGAATAATTTTGCTCTAAACTACATAAAAAAAAAAAAAATGTCTTAACCTATCTTAAATTTATTCGTACGTTAAAGTTTACTTACAATGCTTCCGTACCGTCATAAAAACGTGTACAAGACTTACGCTAATAAGATCCATTGAATAACTCTTGCTGCTCACAGCAATAAACGTTTAAAACAATATTATACCAAATGAAAAATTTATTTACATATTTACAGATCACTAATCTACCTACTATATACATCATAGGAGGGTGTAATTTAGAAGAAGAGTTGATTTTCATACAAAAAAAGATTTTAATCTTCAATATATTAATTATATTAATGGTACATAAACGAAAAAAGATATTGCATTTATAGTTGATAGAATTGTGATAAAACAATATTTTCAAAATCTTTATGAACTTTCCGGGTAACCCAATATTTATTTATATGTGTTTTGTACCACGGACGATTTTTTTAATGTATTGTAATACATGAAAATATGATTCATATGTATTTAGACTTCATGAAAAAATATAAATAAAATTGATTTTAACTTCATGCCATAATGAATACGCCCTTGTCCACGGAATAAAAATGTAGGTTTATTAAACTATATTTGGGGAATTCATACGAGACCGAATAATCACGTTTTTTGTAGACATGTCTATGAACTTCAGGATACCAACAGTACCAACAATTCTGTTTAAATAAAAAAATTATTTTAAGTTTAAAGAATAAATTCCAAATTATATTTGATTTGATGTGACGGTAGTGCTCTGAGAATCTAAAATTTCAAAAGTCGATTCTAGAGGTCAATAAAGAAATTTCAAATGAAAGAAAGAAATTCTAAAAAAAGGGGGAAAAAAATAAAAATATTTTGATGAATTAAAAGTTATATGTAAAATTCATAAAAATAAAATATTATCAACCATTTTTTTAAATTGTTTAGCTTATTTAAAAATAAATCAAGCTTTTAAAAGTTATTTAAAAGGCATCATAGGAAGATTTATTCTAGACACTTATAATCTACTGAATGCCCATTGCCTAGGGTGCCGAGCATCATTGACATTAATAAAAATTATTATTTTCCATTGAGTGCACAATAAGTCTCACTGCTACTTAAAGCAGAAAAAAAATTATAAAACAAAAATACATAAAAAATAAACCATTATTTACACGACTAAATCTAAAATATTTAATATTTATGTATATGTAAAGTGGTTAGAAATATATCATTTTTAAATATATAAATATTGTATTACATTATATGTTATTAGCAAATTTATTTTATGAATAGTTATTAAGTTTTGTAAAATTGAGTTAATAAAAATTAAATGTCTGTGTATGTAAAAATGTGTGTAATATTAGATATCCGAATTTGAAAGAAATTTAGAAGGCGCATTGTGTTATAAAGCCATGTAAATGGGGAGAAATCAATCGGACATATATTAAAATAAAGAAAATTGTCACAAATAAAAAAAAATTGTTTTTTGTGAAATATTATTAATTACAGATTTTACAAATCGTTTGTAAAGAATCAGAAGGAAGATCAATATTGCGTCAAGCAAAATAATAAGAATTTTATAACCGAATAGAAACAATTTACTTGATCTAGAAGAGTATATATATATGTATGCATGTGTGTATGAAAAAATTAAGAAAAAAAATATAATGTTTTTTTTGATTAGGTAGATGCAAGTGTGTCCAAAAGCTACATATTAATCTGCATTACATATAGTTATAATAAACTTATAACTATAAAAACGTAAATATATAAATGCATTTTTATGCACACTAATGCTACGCATTACTATTACTTTTAAATTAAGTCTTAAACACTATAAGGATCTTTACTTTGCAATAAAAGGCATTTCGAGACCTTAGACTGTGTGTTGGTTATTTTTCACGTTACGACAAATGCCCGCTTGATGCAAGGCAGCGAAGAATAGTCAAAAGAATTTAAATACGAAAAATAAATTGATAGAAGTATTTACAAATATCTTGCGTTATTTACAGCTCTGCAAAATAGTAACGTGTTTGTTAAAACGTTTCTGCTATAGGACGTTTCCTCGAATTCATTGCGTGTAACATTCTTTATTTGTAGGCTTTCATGATTTTGAGGAAGAATGGAGACATAATCGAATGTCTTACTTATTGAAGAGATGCAGGAACTTCAAAAACATTGATAGTTAGCAACCTACAAAATATTGCACAATATTAGGATGTAAAAAAGTATTTAAATTGATTTCTTGGTTATCTTTGTACCATAAGGTAATATAAGTAGCAAGAAACAAGTTAACAAAATTTTATCAGGGATTTATAGGGGCATATCTTGCCAGGATTCTAAATTGAAATTCTGACAAAATAGTGTTTGAAGAATTGATGTTGCTGGAAAAACAAGCTGATAATCACAAAAAAGAAAAAAGAAAAAAAAGAAAAAAAAAAAAAAAAAAAAAAAAAGAATTAGCATAAAATACTTTTTTCACTTCCTAACATCTTAAGAAAGTCTTTTAGTAACAAAACATTTTTCTTTTATAACATATGTTTTGCATGAAGCAAAAAAATATACTATGCATGACCTATTTTGATACTAAAAGTGTCAAATGGATACGCTAGAACTACAGAAAACGTCTAAAGAACTACGTTATTAATATAAATGTTATTCAAACGCAAATAATTTATTAAATAATTGGTAAATTATAATAATGTTAAAAAAATAAACAATAATTTAATATAGCAATAAAAGCATGTTTCAAGGTTTTAGCCAAATTTGTTTTTAATCTACTAGATAATTAGTTTGACGCTACCCAAACCACCAGTTATAAAAAGGTTTTATAAGATGAATGTAAAAAAAAAAAACAACAAATAAATAAAAGATAATGATTGTACAAACCCAAAGAACATTTAATTACATCGAGGGATCGTTTGAATAACAAATGATAAATTCACGTTCAGGGATCTTTTGATAAACGTTATATGTCGAACCGAAATTGTTAATTGTTTGAACAACGCTAATTTGCTCCCCTTTCTTTCAGACACGGTATTTTTTCCATTTATTACTTCCAGATTTAGATGAATTTGTAGAATGAAGAGGATTTAAACCTGTGGAGGTCGAAGGAGGACAATCAGGTTCAGGAAACGGGATCTTCATCGGAGCACGCCACAAAAAACACTGATTACATAAGTGAGTGAAGTCTTCACTCAACCTAGAAACGAATCTCACCAACTACTGTTTTGGTTCTACTTTCGGGTCTCATTTTCGTTTCATTACCGCAAAAAGTTTTCGGGTAGTTCAGTCACAGCTGAAACATGTTCGATGCTAAGAAAAAAGAGTACTAGGGCCCAGAACAGCATTTACTGCACAGGCGTCAGATTCTTGACTTTAAGGCACAATAGTGAGAAAGTTAATTTATATAATTGATTAGTTTGTAAACAATATTTTTTGGCGTAATAATAAAATTTAAAAATATTAAAAAGTATAATAGAGGAAGGAAATATAGAAAGAGGAAGAAAAATAAAATAAATCAAGAATAAATAATGAAAGAGATAATTTATTTGCAAGGAGAAAAATGAATTACAGAAAAACAAAAATGGAAGACATTCAAGACAACAAAACAGTGCTATGATTTTCTAAATAAAAAAAAAATTCAAAATGTGCGACATTTCTGAAACAATGATAAATATTTTATCTCTAGTAAAAATCCCCTCGAGACGAAGGCATGATAATTCTAAGCCTATAATAGAGTTCATATTATGTGACAAACAGAAATTTTTTTTTACCGCTTTATCACATAGACTTGTCTGATGTCTTGATGAATTTGTGTTAATAGTTTGAAATGATAACTGCGGTAAACATTATGAGAATCAAACAACCAGTGAATAACGTATAGAGTTTACTTAAAACAGCTGAAAGTTGGACTTAAAATGAAAAATTAAAAGCATGATTCAGAAAAACTAAAAAAAAACAAACAAAAAAAAAAAAAACATACTTTTCTAAATAATTATACAAAAGTAAGTTTCCGGTTGAGTTTTTTTGTTAAAAAAAAGAAAGAAAAATGAAACCATATACACAAATTGTTGAAAATCAATTTTTTTTCAAAATGTATTTTCGTTCCCTACTAACTAATTTAAAATATAAATAAATATATATATATATATATGATTAAATAAGCAAAATAAAGAATAATATTGGATTAATTTTGTTTTTTAAACTTCATTGTAAAAAAAAAAAAAAGGAAAAGAAATGCTGAAACTTATTCAAACATAACAAAACTTCTAACGTTATTTCAACGTTTGTTTAACATTATTTTAAAATGTAATGTACCGAAGAAACTAATATATATATATTGCTTAGGTTGTAATGTTTGATATTGGTAAGGACTTTGTCCTTGTGCTAGTTTTTCTTGTGTTACATTTTGCAGTAATTCCATCCTGCTTCCTCAGACTTGAGTCCATTATATATATATATATATATATATATATATATATATATATATATATATATATATATATATATATATATATAAATTATGGATGATTCTGAGGAAGGGCACATTCTCGTAGTAAAATTTTAATTTTTCAGAAATGTATTGTTAATTTCTTTCACCAAAAACTCAACTCGAAAAGCTTTTGTTCCCTTGTTGATTTGCATTTTTCTTAAAAACTATGCAAAATTAGAACGTATATATGAACTGTTGTTTTGATTTAGTTTTATGTATATATACATAGAAGCCGAGCAAAAAAAAAAACGCAGATTATCGACAGACTTTTGTAGTATAATACTCCTCGCCAGAAATACGTACACACAAAAAATAAAAGTGCCCATTTTTGTGGACGAATCATAAACAAAAAAAAAAAACATTAATATCTTTGGCACACATTTTTTGCTCTCACAAAAAACAGTCAGTTCGTAATAACAAACCAGTGAAATGTGCGATAACACATTTTAAAAATCTTTACTAATGAATAATAACATTCCGACGTATATACGAAATAGACAATAAAGAAATAACCATCCTTTTCATGATTGTTTTTGTTTTCCAGTGCTGAGTGAAAACTTATAATACAATATAAAAAAGAAATAAAGAACAAAATGTTTGTTTAATAATAATAATAAAAAACTATTTATATATACACTTTTAAACAAAAAAAAAAATCAGACAATTCAAAAGAAAAAGTTAAGATTATGTTATCTTTTAATAAATTTATCACATTACAAGGAACATTACTAATACAATTCATTTCTTTTAACACTAAAGTTTTTATGGCATTTGAAGAAGGAACAAAAGATCGTTTTTTATAATGCCAATAAAAATAATGAAACACCTTATTCTTCTATGTAAACGTAAAACGTCTAAACAGTATGCCTATAATATTTTTTGAAAAATGTAATACACTACTATCATTGTTTGTAATAATTACTGTTATATAGTAAAAGAAAATAATAAATATGCTCGACTATAAGCATTCATATTGTACAAACTGTAAATATAATATATCAGTTTTTTTATGTACTGCTATAATTTAGAGCTATAATTTGTGGATAAAAATAATTAACTCATGCTAATAGTCTAATACAACAACAAAAAACACGGTATTAAATAATGAAAGAAACTTTTAACAAAATAAAAATAATTATCTTGACTTTATTTTATTTTTCGAGAAAAAAAAAAGTCGTTAGAAGTCAGAAGAAAAACGCAAAATGCTTACATACGTTTTATTGATAATTTACCCAGAGTCGAGAAGAATTGATGAAAGTTGACTCAAACACATTGTTCTTCATTCTTCATGCTTCATGTTTCTGTTTTAAGCCTGAAAACATAAAATAGTTAAGAAGTGAATGTCTATATAAATAATTTGTTGTGTTGTTGAGTTATTTTTTGTAGGAATTCCACCCTGCTTCCTCATTTTTGGGTCGAATATATATACAACCGTTATATATACAGAATTGTAACCAATTAAACATGGTAATTGCCCCATCCAGAGCTTTAACCCTTTCGTTGCTCTGAACGAGTTAACTCGTGTTCGACTAGCAGGGCTCCAGACGCTCCACACGAGCTAACTCGTGTTCCACTGTCAGTACTCCTCACACTCCACACGAGTTAACTCGTGGTCCTGTTAGCCTCGTATGTCGCTTCTCCGATGTAGCACTATTAACTCGTAAAAAATCAGTGAGACCTTATCAGATCTTCTTCGTATATTAATTTAAGTTAAACATTGTGCAAGTCTATTATTATCTATACAAAAAAAATGTAAAGCCCTACAATCGACATTGTTATATCAACTGTTGAAGGTTGAAGCTGGCGTGCCTCGCCGCATATTTGCAGGGTAGTACTCAAATTCGTCTCTCTAACCATATTGTTGCTGTTTGTATCTTTCAGTCACAATTAAGATCATGTTTAGTTCGTTTGGTATAAATATCCTCCTTATATACTATACACGATATCATTCAAGTAATTACATCATCATTTCTTATCTGAGTCATTTTCTTTTCCATGATAGAAAATGTATTTTAGTTTAGGATAATATTACGAATGTAAAAGATGTATGAAATTATAAGTAATAATTCCAAATATAAAACAAGAGGATGCTGAGAGAGGCGAAAGAGTTGAACGGTAGCGAGGTAGAGACAAGGAGATATTGGCGAGCGTATGGGGGAAGTTAGACATATAAGCATCGAGCGTACCGGGCGCTGCGAGTAGTTTCATTCGTCAGCAAAGAAAGGGTTAAGAAGTAATACTACCTTGTGCGATAAATATCAAATAAATCAATATTTTTCAATTATTTATATCAAATGTTTTATTTGGGATGTTAGAGACTCCAAAAAAAAAAAAAAAAATTCAATTATTCGAAAAAAATGGCGGAACTGTGTCTGACGAACGGAAACCTTTTTTTCACGGGCGATAGTCTGCAAACAGCAATTTTTAATCTAGAACGAAAAACTAAAATTATTTCAAAAGAAGAAGGTTAAATTTAGTAAAATACGTAGGATCTTTAAGAAATATTAATTTTTTCAAAAATGGTGAACAATTGTTCATTTTCTGTTAAAAAATCCGTCGAAAATTGGTCATAAAATTGTTATAATTCAATGAATCGAAAAAATCCTATGTACTTTACTAGCAAATATCATTAGAAAGCTGCAGTTAAAATTTGAAGTCGATTGGGCAAAAATTGAAGACACCAGAGTATTGCCCGGTTTGAAAAACATAGTTTAGAGAAAACGACTTTCAAGTTTAATGTTCTGAAATGTTGATTTTTTTTGTTGTTCTGAAATTTAATTTTTTTTTTTCATACTTTCCTGTAATAAAGAAAAAAAAAAGAGTTTTAATTTTGAAATGTATTGAAGGAGAACCAAATAAACTTAAAAGAATTAAAAAGGGACCAATCGAAGCTCGCTCAAAAAATTATCTTCAAATCAGCATCGCGTTCATTCAGCATTGGGATGTCACTCGGAAAATCGTATTTTTTGCCCATTTAAAAATTTTTTCTTCACATAGACAGTCTTGGATATCATTTTTGATTACATAAGGAAGGCGTTTAGCCCATAAAAAAAAGTTACAAGGTAGTATTACCCCTTAACCTGGCACGGATCAAAATTGATAAGATGAACCCCATCTAAATTAGTGACTCTAGATAGGCCATCGTAAACCTGACGACAGGAAAAAACAGAAGACCAGACATCCAACAGGACATGTGATAAACTTGGACCCTGAGTCTTGTGTATTAGAACAGAAGTAATCAGGGCATATTAAAACGGGCACTTTTGAGTATATACGAAAAGCCCTAGGGAAAGGCCCCAACTCAACTTTTCTGTATTATTGGATTTTTTTCCTTAGGTTTTAGGTTCTCCTTACCGAGTAGATTCATTTGATACCTCTCATGATTGGTTCCGATGGTACAAGTACAACCCCCCTCCCCCAGGGGGAGTGTCGAACACAACTTTTTTGGGTTTTTCGATTTGTCCCTTTAATATCGTCGATACAAATGCAAACTAACAAATAAGAAAAAATGCATCTTTCATTGTCCATCTTTAATAATTTCTGCTGGACTTATTTACGGCAAATTCTTCAATCTGACTCCACTCTATTAAAGGGAAAGTATTCCACTATCAAACGGTCAAATCTGCCGAATATTTGACTGTCCAAAAAAAAGTTATGAATAAATACTTTTCCACTCTGAAAGTGGTGATTTTCATATTCGTTAGTTTGCTTTTGTATCGACGATATATAGGACTATATCATTCTTCTAAATTTTAAGTTTCTAGCATATCAGGAAGTACCTTATAATTTTGGATGATGAATGAGGGAGTGTCAAAATGCTGATTTTTTTAAATTCCCTAGGTTCAAGATGGTTCAAAATTCAAAGCTGAAACTTTTAGGACCTTTAATATACTATATGAACTATGTATAGTTAAAATTTTAAGACTCTATCGCAAATAGAACCTGAGTCATAGGGGTGTGAAAAACTTGGCCTATATATCTTGAATATAGTGTAGATGGAGATAGTTAGCCGCTGTAGAGATACGAAGACAGGTATAGTTGGGATTCGGCTAGGAGAAAAACGTCAGACTTTCAAAAAGAGATCTGTATTTTGGACGTTTCGACTGCAACAATGGCAGCCTTCTTCAGCTAAAAAGTTGTATATATATTTTTTATAAGTTGTATATATTTTTTAGCTGAAGAAGGCTGCCATTGTTGCAGTCGAAACGTCCAAAATACAGATCTCTTTTTGAAAGTCTGACTTTTTCTCCTAGCCGAATCCCAACTATACCTGTCTTCGTATCTTGAATATATATGAAAATATTGATCTATATATCAAAAATAGTAGAGAAATTATGGTATGTGGATGGAAATCTTTTGAAAATTTACAAAATGTCCTACAAAAATAGTATGAATGTAATTTTTGAATGAGTGATCTCAGTTGGAGAAATCAGTGCTTAAAATTCTGAAGTGCTGGTTTTGTTCCTTTGATCCTTTTTTTTTTTTTTGTCTGCTTTCTTCAGTTTTTAATTGAGAGTTGTTTTAATAAATAGCTTTAAGCAGTAAAATAAATGTTTCAGTAAAAAAAATAAGTAAATTGGAAACATTTTTTTACTGGAGCTTTCCTTAGCCCTTAGAGTGACTTGGCCTACCGATCACTGGGTGCGGTAAGCATACACTGCAATACATACCCCAGGTGTGGCATACTTTCTGAGCGTGTGGCGTTCCCATCCTCCTTTTTGATCCGGAGAACATGGGAGTTAAAAATATTCACACTATTTACCAATTCGCAATATCCACATATTTATTATTATTATTATTTACTGCTTGAAAAAGGGAAATTATTACAATGTTATGTTGCATTCCTTGGATCATAACATTGTTCTCGGAAACAGACGGAACTACTAGTTCTTCTAAAATCCCCTAGATATGACCAAAAACAGAATTTGTCTAGAAGTCATTCGCATTAAGGCTTTAACTTGTAATAAAGCAAGAACTGCTGGACAGCGCACTGCTCTTTCCCACTTGAGGAGAAGTCATCCCCACCCAGGGCACGGCCTCCCTTGACTCTTACAGAAGTCACTTGAACTCTAAGGGTTAAGAATAAGTGGAAGTCGAGGAGGTATAGAGTAATTTTCACATAGAGTTGGCCACTGTCAGTTTCCTGAGTATTGTGGCGCCTACAATCTCACTTTTCTTCTAGATTTTCTTATAGTAGGTGTTCACATTTTTTCAAGATCAAAATAAAATATTAACTGTTCCAATTCGACGGTTTCCAAATAACACTAGGGATTAAAACGGAAAGGCGCTAAGAAGACTAAGAGTTGAGACTTAGAATTGGACCTTTCTTATTATTATGCCAACATTTATTCTTATAAATAAAAATCCCCGTCCTAAAATTCCTAGTTAATAATAAATGGACGTTAAAATTTAAATTAAATTATAAATAAAAAGATAAGATAAACTAATCAAATAAATACTCACATAAGCATTCAGAGGACTGCAATACTCGTCCCGGGCTGCACAGAGTCGCTGATGGTTGGAACATTGTTTTCGATCCTTAAACTGGAGATCTTTGCCTTCTGATATGCCTCGAGCTGTTTTTGGCATAGGACCCTGAAAGAGAACACTATAGAATTAATTGAGGTCATAATTAATTTTACAAAAAAATAAAAAATGTTAATTTATCAATATATAGTTGTGATACCTCACACATAAATAAATTTGATTTAAATAAAGTATGCGTTGAAATTTAAAAATAGTGGGGGGGGGGGGAACAAATATTAAAAGAATATTTTTGTTAAATACATATATTTTCATTGGCATTATGATCTTTTTTGCATGAATTTCAGAAAAAAAGAAGTGGTAAGTGGATTCTGCAGGTTTACAAACTTGACCTTTTGTTTTAGAAGAAGTATTTGTGTAACTAATTTTCTTGAATCGGTTATTGGGTTCTGAATATTTTTAAATATTTAATTAATTATTTTTTCAACTTTTAATCTTTAATACATTTAAGTTTGATGCACATTACATTTTTATTTTTGTGAGAAAAAAAAATTGAATTAGGCGGGATCTGTAGAAATATAAGACTTCCATGAATATATTTAAGGCTGAAGAAAGAAGAAACAAAAAAATGTTATGAAGAAATTTAGACAATGAAGACCTACATAAATGGACAGAAGATATGGGAAGGTAGAAATAGTCGTGGTCCGGTCTTGGTATATTAATAATATATTTATATATTTATTGGTTTTAAGAGCTCGCATTTAGCGACTTGCTCTTTTTTAATGTTGGCGGAAAAAAACACTTTCGTCAGCGTGAAGAAGAAAGAAATTCAGAACGTTAAGAGTTTTGTGGAAATTCAGATGACGGTATATTAATAAAAAAAGTCCAACTCGCAGGAACTGCATCATCTTAGTGCGGTTCCGTTCATATCCCTATTGTCATTTGAAAAGCTTAGAATAGAAACAGATAATATTTTGTTGGGCCTTTGTTCAAAGGGGTTTATGACTTTAACTGGTCGGGTCCGCCAGACCCCAGAATCCTCTTCTAGAGATACTTATTTCATACGTTTCAATGCATTGAAAAATATCAAAATTTTTCACATTTTCTTGTGTTCTTCTACTATAGTAATGATTCTACAAATAAAATCAATTAAATAATAAAATAAAAAACCAACAGCATAAAGGCAATTGAAAAAATTCAAAAGACGTCATCGAATCTCTTTCTCTTGGCAAGCTATATTTCTAACAATGAATTGTTTTTCTTATTTTACTTAATCTGTTTTATTGTCAAATACATTATCCAACTATAAGCAATTAAGAAATAACTAGGAATAAAAACAACCGTTCGAATAAACGAAATCAATTACTTCAAAGTTTTAAGCACTTATTTCTCCGATTGACATCACCTAATCAAAAATTGTTTCAGAATCTTTTTTGTAGAGAATTTATAAAACTTTCAAATAATTTCTATCCACTTATCACGATTTCCCAACCGTTTTCGAGATATTAATGAAAGTATACAAAGTTCCCAAAACTTTTCATGTCTGTTAAAAAAATATTTTATTCTAACCCTTCCTTATCTCAAAACGTAGCCAAAATTTCAACACATTAGTTTTGATGAAATTCGAACATGCAGAAAATATTTCAAATGAATCCCATGATTTTAAGTACCTAAACCAAAATCGTTATTCAACAACTATTTTTCCAATTTTATCGAAAACGGTTAAAGCTATCGCCTTAAAAATGGTTTCATTCATTTTCCTAGGCCAAGAAGCCTATAAAACGAGTACTTGCAAGCATGTGAAGTAAGCGGAACGATTTTTTTCGCGTGACATTCGCTCCAAAAAACCATGTTCCGGTGGGCGGATTCTGCTGGTTAACGAACTTGACCTTTCAAATTAGACGAAAGATTTTTGTACGAAATTTCATCAAAATCGGACCATTTTTGAGCTGCCAGGGCCACGAACAGACAAATATATATATGTATACAAATTTGAACCACCGTCATTTTCGGTCTCTAGGGGTTCTGAAACGCAAAATTCTCTAGTCGGCACTTCCGGATTGTTTCATGAGATCAACCTTATAAGCGGGGTTCCTCCCTATGAAGGGAGGGAGGAACCGCGCTAATACACTTTTTATAAGAAAATGTATTTTATTTTTGAGGACTTTTTGGCTGAGAAGATGTTTTTTTGATAGACTAATATTATTAAGAATTGAAAAATAATTTGGGATAGATTTAAATTTCTAAAAAACTAAAACTAAAAAAAAAAAAAAAATCTAAAATTGATATACAATATTTAATTTTAATGTCCCGATATTAGTAATACTGATTTTTGGAAATCATTTCTAGCCAGGATTGGGTTGATGTTTTTCCTTTTTTTTTTTTTAAAGAAAAGCCATCACACCTAGTCGGAATCAAACCCACAATCCACGGAGTATAAATGCCTTAACACTCACGATAATATTGAGCCGCTAAATGTAATTGAATCAAACTCAATATAATATTATTGAAAACAAAAAATCAGTCCCGTAACAGGCCACAAGGGCCCAAAGGGACAGAGACTGTATAGGTATCTGATTCTTGACCATACGGACCATATGCTAGGTAGATAGTGTTGTCAGTTCTATGCTCCGGCCGCCTGATTTTTCTCTTTACAGGTACCCATTATTAATTAATTAAAGGCTGGGTGAGCCTAGGGACGCTCTGCGACCCCAAATCCAAGCTTTGAACGACGACACTAGAAGATAAAAATCATTTGTGCACACTCGGGTTTTGAACCTGGGTCCTCCAGTTCATTAGTTGAGTGCTCTATCACTGAGCCTCGCCCTCATAAAATGTTATTATATAATAAAATTTAAATAAATAACATGATAAAATGTTTTTCCTTAATTTTTTGAAATTTTTAAGACCTTCTCCCAAAAAATGTCAGTTACAAAAAGTAGTTAATTGCACCACACACACAAACAAAAAAGCTTCAAAATTATTGACCAATTGCATAAAAAATGACAATTTAATTTAGGAACATGTTTTACATTTTACTAAAACAAAAAGAAGTGATAACTAGTTTAAAACATGCAAATAATTTAAAAAAACAAAAATAATTACCAAAACATTAGGAGTCTTATGATGAGGAAATGTTGACTGCTGGAGAGACTGAACTGGAATGATTCGAGTGCAGTAATATTGATTATAAGGTGGGAGGTGGGGAGTGGCAGGGGTGCCAACACAACCCACGACGGGCTAAAATTCCCTCAGCACGACTCAGAAAGCTTTTTCCTCATAGAAATTCTATATTATTCCTCGTTTTTCCTCAATTAATTTGAAAACGTACTTAAATGCTTATATTTTAATACTCTCTGGATGAATTTAGCTATTGAGATTGTGCTCAAGCAAGGATTTTGATGATTTCATCAAATCTTTATACATCCAACAAACTGGATAACAAAAATGTCCCCTGTTAAAAATGCATGTATGTATGTATATGTATACTTGTATATGTATATGTATATGTATGTGTATGTATATGTATATATATATATATATATATATATATATATATATATATATATATAAAGTGTTTTTGGTAGTGGGGTGGCTTAATTCCAGAAGGTAAAGGTCCTCTGCCCACAGAATTTCTTTATTTTATACTAGGCCTTTCTACACATATGAGCCATCATCAGGTACTAACAACAAAATAAAAACATGCATTCATATTATTAAACCTGAAGGTTGTTATGAGTTCATGGAAGTTATGTTTTACAGATATATTTAGTTTGTAACTTTATTTAGACAAACCGTTAAGGTTAAAAAGTTTTCCATTATATAAAATTATACATTTTCCATTATACACTGTCACCATTAGGTAAATAAGTTTTAACTATACACTGTCCTTGAAATGTACTATAAGCCTTAAAATGTACTAATGTTTCAGTCTAATAATTTGTTGTTAGCACCTGATGATGGCACATATGTGTTGAAAGGCCTAGTGTAAAATAAAAAAAAATTGTGGGAATACAAATTATGTGTTACCTTTTGGGATTAAGCAATCCCACTATGTATGTATGTATGAATGAATGTATGTATGTATATATTTATTTTTTTGTGTATTTGAGGAGGAAACCCTCCTCCCCTTTAGATCGACCAATTTTGTTGGTCAAGAACTCTTACAACTCTTTGTTGGGATATATATATCTATATATATATATATATATATATATATATATATATATATATATATATATATACATTCATGTACATAGCTACAAAACTTGGTTTAAGGCATTCCCAAAAAAGAGTTGTAAGAGTTCTTGACCAACAAAATTGGTCGATCTAACGGGGAGGAGGGTTTCCTCCAAACACAAATTATTAATATGACTTCAACTGTAGACATATTTGCAAAGTAGCAAAAAATCTTGGTAAAGATTGTGTTCATCAAAAGAGAAAAATTGTTATAAAAATAAACTATATCGGTCCATTAGGAATGGGGGTTTTATACAAGAAAGAGATTATTAATTTGCCCGAACAGGCCATTAGTTGATTCAAAAATCAGTAGAAATCATGCATAACTACATGTGGTCTGAGTACCTCGAAGAGGTCAAGAGTACCTCGAATGTTTTGAAGGAGTGTATGCGCTAGATGAAGAAGGAACAGCATGATTTACAGACTTAATTGCATTTGCTAAAAATGATTAAATCAAAGATACCCTCGATCCCACAGTATGTTTCGAAACTAACGACACCAATGAAGTCAAAAAGTAGATGCAGAAATGCTGAGTCAATGTTAGTCGACTCAATAGGAATAATGTCAGATAACATTTATAGGCATTGAGTGATTATCATTCATTTTTTTGGGATCCCGATAGCCGTGAGTGCTAAGGCATGAGCAGTCTGTGCCTAAGGCCGTGTGTTTGATTCCCACTATGGTTAGTTTTGAAAAAAGAAAAGGCTCTAGCCCTATAACATTAAGAAAAGGTTGGTAACCTGTAGATATCCTGTCCCAAAAAAATGCTAAAATGTAGTTTTATTAAACCCCTACTGGTGTGGACTATGTACGGACTTATTACTCTCTGAGAAAGCCCTGCTTCAACCTGTCTCTCTCCTCCGACTGGGCTGTATTAGCCTCTAAGTCCTCCGATTATTGATCAAATTCCGCGGTATAACGCTATTTCTAAATAATTTATTTAGTTTCTCTATATTGTCTTTAAAAATTGCCGAGTTACCTTTTTTTTAATTATTAATTATTACATCAGCAATAAGGGAAAAATTAATTCCAAATAATTTAAACTAAAATTATTACATACGAAAATAAGTTATTTTTTTTAGATTTGTTCATTTATTTAAGTTATTTCCTTTAGATGTGTTCATTTATTAGTAATATATATATATATATATATATATATATATATATATATATATATATATTCTTTAATTAGCATAAAAGCCTTTACATGTTAGGTTCCAAACACCTTTTTACTTTTGAAAGAAAACTTCTTCCCAATTCAATTTTTTTTGTTTTCCCTTCGGAAAAGGCCCACTGTCTTCCTTGGAATCCTTGCATGCTCTTAGAAAACTGTTCCTGGAGTTGAGGAAGGGCCAGGCTGCGATAAATCTTCTTTCTAGAAGTTTCATGTTTGTCACTCTAGTATGGTGGGCCCAAAATTCATGGGCCAAAATATTGGTACTTCGTCATCTGGACCAAAGCCACTCATCACAAATATATTGGTACTTCATCGTCTGGGCCAAAGACACTCACCACCCATATACTGGTACTTCGGCGTCTGGGGCAAAGCCGCTCACCACCAATATACTGGTACTTCGTCGTCTGAGCCAAACCCTCTAACCACCAATATACGAGAACTTTGTTAGCTGGGCCAAAGCCACTAACCACCAATATACGGGAACTTCGTTAGCTGGGCCAAAGCAGCTCACCATGAATGTACTGGTACTTCATCATCTGGGCCAAAGACACCCACCACAGATATACTGGTACTTCGTCGTCTGGGGCAAAGCCGCTCACCACCAATATACTGGTACTTCGTCGGCTGGGCCAAAGCCACTCACCACCAATATACGGGAACTTTGTCGGCAGGGCCAAAGCCACTCACCACCAATATACGGGAACTTCGTCGGCTGGGCCAAAGCCGCACACCACCCATATACTAGTACTTCGTCGTCTGGGGCAAAGCCGCTCACCACCAATATATGGGAACTTTGTTGGCAGGGCCACAGCCACTCACCACCAATATACGGGAACTTTGTCGGCTGGGCCAAACCCACTCACCATCAAAATATTGGTACTTCGTCGGCTGGGCCAAGCCGCTCACCATGAATATACTGGTACTTCATCATCTGGGCCAAAGACACCTGCCACCAATATACTGGTACTTCGTCGTATGGGCCAAATCCACACACCACAAAATTTATCAATACATTTCTCTATTAAATCTACTTGCTGTTACGTTTGAACTAATTTTGAAAGGGATATAAAAGATTCAATTAATAGAAAGTTTTTATATAAATGGGAAAATATAAAATAAAATACTACCTAATTCTGGAGGTTTAAGTCAAGTAAAGGAAATAAAAAATATATTACTAGCCATAAAAAACAATATAACTCAAAGGAATGGCTATAAAGTCTAGAACGTAAAAGTAGAGAAAAAAAGTGTCTAGACTGAAGGAAAGAAATAGGCGATAGAGTTTATGGAGTTTCATTGATTTCATGGGCGCCAACCTGATAGCAAGAAATTTCCCTCTGATCACAGACTAATTATTTGCTTTCTTGTAAATATGAGTCAGCACTGTGTTAGTCATAGCTCAGACATGTTATGAAATAAAATGACACAAAGAACAAGAGGTTAGTCATCGTTTCTTGAGTGGTTTGATGCAATACTCCAGGGACGAATGGCACAGTAAACATTTTCAGGAAATAAACATTTTTTTGCGAAGGTGATAACTGATAACTAAAATTCCTTGTATGTTTTAAAAAAGTCGAATTTAGGCTTTTTTACAAGCCTTCTTAAGCTTCAAATGAGCAGACATATATCATTTTAATTAATGACAGAGATTTTTTGGATGGGTTATCTAATGGTTTTTTTAGAGAGGATGCCTTTCCTTTTTTTTGAAAAGACACCACACCAAGTGAGCAACGAACCACATTAACACTAACAGCCATGAGGCCTATACATTTAAAAATACAGTAGACTCTCCCTAATCCGGCGTCATCGGGACCTGGGTACAGTTGGATTAGAGAAAACACCGGATTAGAGAATTCAGTTAAAAGCGGTCACTTATGTATTTGAAAAAAACTTATTATTTGAAGATAAAATAAACTTTACCATTTTTAATTACCAAATTATAAAATAAGTTCAAAATATGTAAATCCCTGCTGGTGTATTATTTACAAGTGCATATGCATGTAAAAGTTTCAAGGAATAAAAATATTTGGACAGTTAAACTAAATAACAAATTAATCTAGCTTAAAGCCTGCTGCTCAAATTCAGGAACATAAATATGCTTTAGGTCCACCCGTCAAACCTATGTAATGTACTGTATAACATAGAGTCTTCTTTTTCGTACATGGCCACCCCGCATGCGGGAACGCCAGCGGACACTTTCTTGTGACCCTTTTTTGTAACTTTTTTTTCAGTTTAATCATTGCTAAAGCATATTTATGCTAAAATATTTAATTACTAACTAAATTACAATATCAAACACTAGTTACATGGAAAATCAGGCATTCCAGCCGAAAGTGCCTTTGTAGAAACATTTATTTTCTTAGTAGAAACACAAGTTCCTGCCTCTAAAACGAAACATATATGCCTTCTTTGACTTCCAATCAATGAAAAACCACGAAACAAATTTTTGGTGAGCTAAGAAGAGGTTTTCTAGGAACCCTTGAGACGGTCTAGCGAGTCCCAAGATCCGTCACTTCTTCCCTCCTGGAGACCACCAGATTAGAAAGATAAGAGAATGCCGGATAAGGGAGTCTTCTGCATATTAAAATTATTAAAATGTAAACAAACTAGATTCTTCAAATCTTGCATTCCATCCAACATTAACCTTATAACAGCTAACTGTCGTGCAGGAAGAGCATGTCCACAGGTGTGAAGGGTGGGCTACATCTACTTACACTGTAACTGTGAGACAATATCACGGTGCTCCCAGCCTCTGTGACCCTCATTGTTATTGTCTTACAATTGTTTAAAAATAAATTTTTCTCTCTTTGTATACCCCTTCGACCAATGATCGTTTTTGGACGGAAGGAATGTGAAAAACTATGAGTCGAGCCGATCCTGGCAGGTGCAGAACCCAGACCGCTGGGGGCAATGCCTTTCATGCGTGTATATATGCGCTCAGAGCATTTGATAGGCTAAGACAATTAATTATTAATACATTTCAATAATAATTTCCAATTTAGCACTTTCCGAAGGAGTTCAGCTATTGAGGTTGCACTCATGATAGGTTTTGAGAAACATTTCTTCTAAAAACACCTTTCAAAATTTGTGTTACACTTAGTAACTGATGAAAGCACTATGCCACGCTTATACAATTCAATTTAAAAAAAAAATGAGTACTCACTTGATACAGACGTAGAGGATGAGAAGTGCAATGCCGACAGCAATGGACTTAGCGAGAGTATTCCTCACCATGTTCACGGTGAGGAACGCTGATAGAAGCGATGAAGAAATCAGGAAGACGCAGAGAGAAACCAACCTCCAGTCCTGTGCTGAAGCTAGGCGACCTGGACACCAAAACGTTGATGTTTTATACAACCCATATTGACAATTTACAACATTAAGGTTTATATTTAAAAAAATCAATTATTCATTTATTTATTTTAACCTTTTTGTATTTTAAATTTATATTTAAAAAAGTCTGTCACACAGGAGATGCATAACTAAGGACATTCTTTAGCATGGTGGTTAATTTATGCCACATAAATACAAAATATGTCCAATTATATATTACACAGTTTTTTGGGACAGGTTATATCTAGGCGCACGATAGTGCCAGGCTAAAGTTCCTGCCTACACACACTGTTTGTATATTTCACAAAGTGTTAGGGCAGATTTTCACCATCTTATAACTTTGAGCCAGTTAAAGATAAGCTTCAGAAATTTTACACAGGTACTATACTAATAGATGTGAGTAAAATTGGAAAGTTTCATAATTCTACATGCGTTTCTGAGATAAAGACAATGGAAAATCGGAATTTATACAACTCACTGACTCACTCATCAAAATTATTTTCCAGTACAGGCGAAATCAGATAATATGGAAAATTTCAGAAGGCAGATTTTTGGATTAGTGGGACTCTACTGTATTTACAACGAAGTCTAACAATGTATTTTGAAAGCGATAACATTTGTGACCGGTTTCTTAAATGGACATAAATGAGTTGGAAGACCAAATTTTTCAAAAATATTTAAGGGACTCACAGATGGAAAAGTATCTAGATGTGTCCTATGACAAATACCAAAGACGTCTTTACTGCCTTCCTGCCATTTGTTTCAATCAAGGTGTGGAAATGTGGATACTTTGGTCTAAGTACAGCCCTACACCCGGTAGAGATTTAAGACAAATGACATATAACTGACGACTAAACTTGAAATGACAATCCAAGGTCTACCAGTGGTCAGTGGGCGACAAATTACATTTGTTGTTTAATAGAAAATTTCAATTATTTATTTATTTATTTAATTTTTAACGTCCTTTATTTTTTTTAATTTTTTTATTAAGGTGCTTCTACTAAATGTGCTTTATTTATTTAATTTTTATGGCGCTTCGACAATTAGGCCATTAGTGCCACTCAACAGCTTTATTATTGACAACGCATTTTAGGACGAGTTATCTACAGGTTACCACTCTTAAATTTAAATTAATCAAAGAGAATGTGAAATCTCACCCGGGCTAAGGACCTTTGAATTCTTGGAGAGACGATATTCAGTCCCACAAACTTGACATTCTCGCCTTCCTGGTTTCTAAAAAGAAAATATAAGATATTAGATATAATTAAGAAATTCTAAAAAATTGAACAACTAAATGTGTGTGTATAAATATATATATATATATATATATATATATATATTTAGTTAGTATAGTTTAGGATGGGTGGCAAAAGTCAATGCACTGTAAAACCACAAAAAATTATGGCCAACATACATACCTCGATAAGCCAATTTAGGAGGCAGTCGTGATGGACAGTCCGAACGTCTCCCTTGCAACAGCATGGCTGGATCATAGGCCCTGCGTCTTCTCTTGTTGGGTCGTAGCATATCCAACAGTCGTCCGAGCCTACAAAACACACAGTGTATATTAACAAAAATAAAATGTTGTCATAAAAACTAACTGTTGTAGCCACGATTCAAAAGATTTACTGAATAACGTTTTTGTTGGAATCCAATTTAGTTTGTGTCATGGATTGATCTATAGATGGTGGAACGTGTCTTGCTTTTGAAAAAGGGACTCAAAGAAGAACGGCTTGAGCTGGCAGTCTTCTGGAATGGATGTTCTTTCTAGGAACCTTGTTACTCTCCCTTCTGGTCGGCCATTTGCAAAGCCATGTAATGAACTAAACTTTACGTGAAACACTATCACAAGTGCTTATGTCTCGTTTAAGACGAGGGAAGTCTTTGAGAAGCCAGGCAAGGGAGATAGTGTTTAATACTTAGCCAAAGCTAAGATAGAAAACAACTTAAACTATAATGTTGCCTGTTCAAATACATGGTGTAGTTAGAGGGAAAAGGGCGTGGCCTGTATCCTGGCGCAGTAAAATTCACTAAGAAAATTCCCTTTTTTTTAATCCTATCCTGGTAGCTTTAAATTGTTTTTAGTCTTAGCTCTGGCAAACTCAGAAGTTTGCTTATGCGCTATTGAACTTTTCCGCCTACCTGAACGGGGTATAGCTCAGTAGATCTCTGTCCCGTGTATTGTTCTGACCTTGTTGCCTCTTTTTTTCGATCGATTCTTTTATTCATGGAGGAATAAACATTTTTCAAATTGAATCAACAATAAAAATTATTTTAAAACAATGTAGGTTTTTTTGTTTCAAGTAATTATTTTACAAATTTTTCAACATCTTTAAAATTACATATTATGTACTTATATGAAAAATATTATATTTGTACATAAATATTTTATATTTCACTTTGTAATTACAAATTGAAATATAAATTGTTTATTACGACATCGCTTATAGAGGCAAACCGGTTATAATGGCAAAAATCAACTCCTTACATAAGGCGTGGGATATAAAAGCAAAACCATGTTCAAAGAGATAAAGTCAATGATACCCTTCTGACGCCAACACAACAAATTTTCGCTTCAAGGTGGGGTCCCAATTAGTTCAGATTAGAGAGACTTTACTGTACATCCAAAAAATTACAAACGACACATGACAACAGAAAACCATACAAATAACCTATGATAACCGAGAAGTTGTTATCCCTAAAACCTTAACTAAACCAAGAGTTGTTGCGAATGTGTGGTACATTAATACCATTATTTTGAGTTTACATTTTATATGGTTAATTGAGAATTACAAACTAATATTTTCTCAGATTATTTATATATATATATTACTACACTCACCTCTGAGGGAACTCGTTTCAGAAGGGTCTCTTGGAGATTTCTCTCGTTTTGGTTTGACAACTTCGAGCTCTCTCGTCTTTATCAGCTTGTTAGGGTTCAAGATCCACAGCTGCTCTGGGCTGTAGAACACAATAGACAAAAACATCTGAGCCAATTAACAACATTGCATTATTAAATCCCTATTTACTAGGTGGTACAAGCCCTCAGTGTATTAATATACAAATGTTTATTTTTTGTAGAAAAATTAACTCACCAGGCTGGGATTTGAATCCAGAATCTCCAGTTTTATGCTTGGATACCTTGTCAATTAGGCCTCATATCACAGCATGGCAAGTTAATAAATCGATTGGAGCCAATAATTCAAACAAGAAGAGACAGGGTTTGAACAAAAAAATATATATAGATATAAATATGAAACTAACTATTTTTACCTCATAGAATTCCAGAGGCAACAAGGGAACCACAGAGCAACACCGATTTCGACAATCCTGAAAACGAGGGTCAGAATGTTTCTCTTGTTAACGGGAACTCTGAAACAATCAAACACCATTAAAAATAAATATTATATTATAAAAGTCCATCACAACGGAGCTTCAGAATTAAGCACTTTCCTCAGAATTTGGCCAGTGCATTCCTGAATAACTTCCTTAAAATAACCTATATAGGTAAATAAAATAAAAATATTAATAGTTCTGCTCTTTTACATTTGTAATGAGCAGCTGTTTCAATTATTAATTTTGTAATTAATTTCCTTCCAGTATGTGTCGTACTACACTACTTAATAAGTACAAAAACTTCACATTTTCGTCTTAATCTTAATGAATATATATTTTTTTTTCATTATAAGGGCTTCGCAACTATGGCTATGAACCCTTCTTGATGAATAATAAAAGAAACGGGATACAGTAATAACGCAGGAACAGGATACAACGCTCCTTGTGACAGAAATTAGAACTCTATATAAAGTCATATAAAAACAGAGGTACTCCTAGATGGATTTTTGCCAACCTACATTTGGCGGGAGAATTCAATTCAAACATAGTACAAAATAACTCGCCCCTTCCGATAGACCGACTTAGTTAATTTTTGTAACACTTCTATCTTATTAGACCCAGGATACAGCGTTTCGTAACAGTACAACCGAGCTAAATAGAGATCAAATAAGTGTATGAATATTTCTGAAAGCTTACTTTATCTGCAGGTATTCTCCGAGGATCTCTGACGATAAGCAGAGCACTATGGCGAACATCATGAAGGCATGGCTGAGGAGTCCTACCCTCGACTGATGGAGCTGCGACATGTCCACAGATTTAGTTCTCAGCATAACCTATAAAAAAAATATTATTAGTGACAAACTGAATAACTTCATTCTGGGTGTTCTCTCTCTCTCTCTCTCTCTCTCTCTCTATATATATATATATATATATATATATATATATATATATATATATATATAGAGAGAGAGAGAGAGAGAGAGAGAGAGAGAGAGAGTCAACCTTCCACAGGAAAGACTCATTAAATGACTTTGCAAATGTCCAAAAAGAAGGGAAAATTTCCTTTCTACAAGTTCGTACATTCACAATTGAACTATTCCATCCGTCTGAACAAGCTATAGAGCTATTTTTACAAGCACTTATTAAGTAAGATTACCTGACCATCTCTGAACAGCTGCCTCATCTCGTCATTCTTCCCCGTGAACATAGTGTCGTCATTTAAAAATCCTCCTCGCACCTGAAATAATATAAAGAGTATTATTTTTCAAAAGAAAAAAAAAATAATAATAATAAGCACACAAAAAGAAAGAAACATTGCTAAGATAAATTAATATATTAAATTCACCTTAAAGAATACTTCAATTCCATAAATCAGAAAGAAAATGACCACAACAAACAAGAGGACTGCGTAGCAGGTGTTGAAGATCTGCAAATAAAAACCCTGCAAAACACAAACATTAGTGAGTATTTTTCAGAAAAACTTTTGATATAAATAAATAAGAATATTGAAATTTAAAAAATGTATAATAGTTGTTCTGTTTAAATATGCTTTGATTGAGAATCTCAACCAAACTTTACAATTCTGTACAAGATTTGATTATTTCGTTCATAGAAAATTTTGAATACAAATATAACAGTTTTACTACCTACAAATAGAACAGTGACTAAATGGTAGACGGAAGAACCAAATACAGTAAATGATTGAATGGATATAGCCTTTATTAACAAAATAGTTATAACAAATAAAAAAATTGATAAATAAATGAAGAACTTTGCCTCTAATAAATAAATAATAATATAATACTTTGTATATATTTGTAATCTGGTGTAACTATTGTGTAGGGCCTCGAAGAGTTCTGGGGAAATAGACTGACTTCCCACGGGGACTAGTCCTATCGGGAAGTGAAGTCTGCTCTGTCTTCTATTTCCTTCTTCCAGATCTCCTTCCATCTGGTCCTGTCCCTGGCAGTCCTCATCCACTCAGCAGCTGGTCCTGTCCCTGGCAGTCCCCATCCACTCAGCACCAGCCGTGTTCCCATGAAATCAGCCTATCTCTTCTTCTGCCTTCCTCTTTCTCTCTTCTGTACGTATGGGATCCATTCCGTAGCCTGTTTTGCCTACCTGTCATCATCTTACCAAGCAACACGCTCTGCCCAGGTCCACTTGGTCTTCTTTGCATGGAGTAGAACGTCCTTCAAGGGACGTTCTACTCCAAATACAGTACTGACCTCTGGACCTTCATGCACTGTTATGGGACTAATGTTTTTCTGATGGGTAATGAAATGTCAAACTTTCTCATCTAAATAAGCATATTTCATCCCTATAGGGAGGGAGGAAACACACCAAAAAAGTATAAGAGCTTACCTTGAGTTCAGGAGTACCGTTGAAGAACCTAACCGCAGTGAGCTCAGCGAGCAGCAAGGAGTAGGAAATAACGTTGAAAGTAACAAAACCGAGGAATGACTTGCTAAGAAACTGTCTATGCTTCCATCTCAGGTCTCTTAAGTGGAATATCTGGAAAAAAAGAAAGAAAATTAGTGGTCTATTTTGGTCACATAAATTATATCTATAAACAGTGTTGGACATAATCATTGTCATAATTACAGTAACGATCATAATCACTGACCCGGGAGATATGATTACGAATACAATCATAATTACAAGCGTTATTATGATTAAACTTGTAATCTCACCTTTGATTAAAATTACAATCGTAAACACAATATTTTTCTGTGATTAAGCCTGTAATCACACATTTTTTCTGTGATTAAGGCTGTAATCACAACTTTTCTGTGATTAAGGCTGTAATCAACACTTTTCTGTGATTAAGGCTGTAATCACAACTTTTCTTTGATATCGAGCGTAATCACAACTTCTTCAGTAATTACGACTATAATCCCAACTTTTCAGTGTGAATGTGCCCATGTGGAACATGCAATAATTTACGGTCAATCTAAAGGAGGTAGGCTCCTTAGCAAAGTCATAGGACATCCTAATTAATAAAAATAAAAAAAGTTGGGATTTAGTCATAATTTCAGGAAAAGTTGAGATTACACTCGTAATCATGGGAAAATTGTGATTTTAGCCATAAGCACAGAAAGAATTTGTGATTACAGTTGTAATATCAAAAGAATTAGTGAATACAGTTGAAATTGAAGAAAAAAAGGCGAGATTACAAGTGTAATCATAAGCACTCATGTAATTACAATTATAACCATAATCACATCTCCAGGGTCTGTGATAATAACTATTTCATTTTCAGTAGTAAATATTACTGAGATATACAAACAAATTAAATAATAAAAAAAAATAATATAAAATTACCTCAGCCCAAAAACAAACAATAAGGGAAGAACCAGAAAGAAGTAATGGATAGTAAGCAGACATAATCCCGTGAGACCAGCCATCGTCAAAAAGTTCCTGTGGAAAATAACAGTTTCTTTTTGAAAATTTATATTGATATCCAAGTTCACATTTATATTAAACTATATTATATAATTGGAATTGTTTCCAGTTCTAATATACATATATATAACTGACCACAAGGGCCCAGAGGGGCAGATACTGTAGAGGTGTCTGATTCTTAAACATATGGCACACTAGGAAGACAGTGAGTTCAGTACTATGCTCCAGTCGACTGATTTCGTCGATTGTAGATACCAATTAAAAAATAATTAAAGGCTGGGTGAGCCTAGGGACAGTCTGGGACCCCAAATCCAATCCTTGAATAACGACTCTTTAGTTCCGAACGCTGGTCCTCCAGCATATTAGTTGAGTGCCTCCACACACACACACACACACACACACACACACACACACACACACACACACACACACACACACACACAAACACAAACACAAACGCACGCATGCATGCACACGCACGCGCGCGCACACACACACACACACACACACACACACACACACACACACACACACACACACACACACACACACACACACACACACACACACACATATATATGTAAAGTTTGTGTGTGTGTGTGTGTCCGTTCAAAAATAACAGCCTAACTTCGGGAGTTGAGGGCCGACCTAAAGGGCATTATTGAAATCATTACTGGCATAAATTTAAGAAGGCCTTGCACTGGCTTGGAATAGTAGGGAAAAAAACTGCTTTAGGTGGTATGGGAAGGGGATGAAACTTCCAGGCATGTCGTTTTGATGGTAATGTTCTTTGCAGGAAGAGGGGTCCAAGAGCTTGGCCTCCTTCGTTACGAAAAAGAGGTATTCAACGACTCGGCACAATGGATCTTTTAAGTCCAAGGATTATGCGGTCAACATGTAAGAATCTATTTTCATTATTATTAATAAATAATTTAAAAAAAAAGTACTTACAGGAGATGTGAAGTAAGCGCCCCGGATGACAGAAGCGAGAAAGACGACAAAGTACAAGAGCTTCTGTGTCGTTATTCTGCAAGCTCTTACAATCGAAGGAGACTTCATCCTCGAAAACCAACAATCACAAAGAAATAATATAAAAATCTCAATAAAAGTAATAATAACCTAATGTTAACAAATTGTGCATCATATGAAACTACACTGGATTAATTCTTAAGAGATCCTAATGATTTTCTTTTTTTTTCTCTAGAAACAAAATTAATTTTTCACATGAGCAAAATTAATTTCCAACTATTGTTGAGATATTTTGAAAAATATGACCAAATTTCAAGAGATTTATTAA
Organism: Gonocerus acuteangulatus; assembly: GCA_946811695.1. Classification (NCBI taxonomy): domain Eukaryota; kingdom Metazoa; phylum Arthropoda; class Insecta; order Hemiptera; family Coreidae; genus Gonocerus; species Gonocerus acuteangulatus. The sequence continues at coordinate 72,128,262 of OX328128.1, forward strand.
ATCATGCACAAAACATTTTTAACATAGGCAAAATCATGTTAAAATTTAACATAGGCCCATGAGTACACTTATGCCAAGATCAGAAAATACTAAATTGAGGAAATCGGGCACTTTTGGTCATGAAATCAAAATTAGACATGGAAACTTTTTTGAAGAGAATTTAATAAGCTTTCAAATCGTGAAAAATAATTTGTACAATTTGCCAAATATTTTTGAGATATTTTGTAAATAATGCAAGAAGTTCGTTAGTATTCTAATATTATGATCTTACAATCGAAGGAGATTCATTCTCAAAAACCAAAAATCACAAAGAAATAATATAACACCAAATTATACACTACCAAAAAATGAAACAGCAAATAATTCACAGCAGATGGATTCAATTTTTTCTGCCTGAGTTTGCCAAATATGAATTTGATGTTTCTTTAAGGGCTTTCAAATAGTTGCCTTTAATTTAAACAGTTTCTTGGTTGTTTTTAAAATATTTTTCAAAAAAAGCAAAAAAATCAATGGATACTCCCATATTATGCCTCTTCTGAATTATACAACATAGTGCTAATAATGGAAATATTGAAATTCAGATGATTGTGTTTTCCTTATCAGAATTTGATGTTTGATGAAATTTTTTTGAAGAGAATTTACTAAGCTTTCAAATTGTAATTTAATAAGCTTTTGAATAGTTATCTAAATGTATAAGATTTCTAAATGATTTATGGCAAATTTTGAAAGCTACTAAATGAGCCTGAATCAAGATCTGTATCACTGAATAAGTAATTACCTCTGCCACTCAGCGACGATACTCATGATCAGTTGTACGAAACAAACTAGTGCGACGAGGAAGAAGACGGTCGCAAACACCGCAAAGTAGCTCGTGTTCGTACTCCTGCACTCATCTCCAATGAACTGGATCTGTAAACAAGTATATGATTTATCAATAAAGGAGCATGAATGATGTATATACTCAAAGGATGAGAAATACTCGCATCCAATGTTGGTCTCTGTCACAGCGCCTCGATTTTCAGCAATCTCCTCGCCGCATTAAAACTCGTCTTTTATAATTTTGATTTTTATATTGCTTACAATAATTATTAATTTTTATTTATGTTGAATTAGGTTTGTGTTTAAATAATTATTTTTAAGTTGAATAACTTTGTTTAAAAATAAGTTATAAAAAACTTACATTATATAAGAGTAACAAAAAAAAGAAGGTTTTCTGTTTATCATTTGCCCTTTAATTTATAAATACTGAGCAAGGGAATTATATACTAAATAATTACGGAAAATACGTTTCCCATCTTCCTTTTTGATCTGGGACTTAGCACACCGGCGGAGTTTAAAACTTCTTTCTTTTTTTTTAAGTATAAAACTTATTTACAAAAACAAAAGGATTATTATAAATATTTACAGTTAGTTTAATTAATTTTTTAATTAAATATGTAATATATTAAAGCTATCAATTAAATGTTAATTTTTTTTTTTTGAAAATGGTGGACACGCAATAAAAAAAAGTTTTTCTAAATTTAACAAAACACGGATATAAGATCTTAACACTTGTTAACACGACCGCTGTATAAGTCGAAGAGAGAAAGGGTTAAGTAATCAAGCATTGTCACATGCTGTGTTGAAAAAAGTTTTTAAATGTTACTCAAAAATTAGACAGACAAAAGATGTCGGACATTAAAAAATCATCTTCAAAGGTGACCCTGCTAAAGCTAAACAACCAAAAGAGACTCAGAGACCCTACCACACGTGGTGGAGTTTTTTGCTCTTAAACATCTGGGCATAAAAAAATTCTTCCCAGAGGTTATGGGAAAGGGATATTTCTCTGGCTCTAACAGGGCTCATAGAGGAGGGGACAAAAATTGACAACAGCAATGGTTACAGGGACAAATAAAAATATTTTGTACAACAGTTAATTTTGTATTTTCTTGTGTTTTTTTACTATTCATTTTATTTTTTATACTTTCTGAAGGAAAGTAGCTATCGAGGTTGCACTCATGAAAGAATTTTGGAAAGATGTCTTCTAATCTTCGCCAATCATACCCACCAGATATAAAAAATCACTGATGTGGATTAGTGGACTCATCCACTGTCTAACTGCACTGCTGCTGTGTGCTGGACAGCAAACCATCTGAACTGATACTGATTGTGTGATCTTCACACGGCATAAGGATTGACATGAGACCAGAAGTATGTGAATTGTGACTATTAAATATTCCATCCCGTGTGAATGTGGCCTTGTCTGTCCACAACATGTTGCAGCCGGGCTGAGGATTAACATTTATCCTCCCGCAATGTTTTCTGTTTTATTTTTAGTGATATTTGAAATTTTATTTGAAAACATTTTAAATTATTCGGATTACAATTATTCAACTATCTTGAAATGTTTTTGAATACTCCCCTCAAAATGTCTTGTCAAAACAGGTATTTGAAAGTAACAAAACTCCATTCCACATTTTTGACAAAAGGGAGCCAACCGTTCAAGCTATCCCTCAATAAACTTCTACTTGGCATTTGCATAAAAATTATTGAATAAGTACATCATCTAACAAAATAGTAGACATGTTTTTTTACAAATGGCAAGAAACATGTCTACTATGTATATTTGTATTAAGGTGTAGTATTTATAATGTTAAAGCTGTTAAGTCGCCATAGTTGCGAGCTAACTAAAATAAATAAAGAAATAAATAACAAAATAGTTCCATTGATTCCAAGTTATTAATATGCCCCTTAAAGTGGAAATTGTTCTTATATTGCAATGAAACTCCATAGATGTCAAGTCTAACTAATGAGAAAAAAGTGATTTTAACAACAAAAAAACCGGCTCGGAACTGCGTCACGTTTTCGTTCACATCCATAGTGTAAAGGAATGAAATCAGTTATTGGGAGGCTTTGATCTTTTGTAAAACATATAAGATAAAGTATCAAGGAGAAGGTTACTGTGCCACAACATGAAACTGACACTGTCCTAAGCGGAATTAACCCCCCGCCCCAAATTCTCAACGTATGCCCAAGGAAAACGCTAATACCAATACGCATCCCATTTTCTTACCTTGTTTTACTAAAGTACTCATTTTACTGTTAAATGCAATTTAAAACAAAAACCAACCAAATAAAAAGTGAGTTAAACAGAGACAAAAACAAGGGTTCTGCTGGTTAACGAACTTGATCTTTGAAATTACAAGAAAGATTTTTGTACCAATTTTGGTGTAATTTTGTAAAAGTCGGACCATTTTTTAAGCCTTATATATATATATATATATATATATATATATATATATATATATATATATATATATATATATATACACACACACACATTTTGCAGTGATTCAGGGAATAAATAAATTAATCTCAGTGAAGACAGTAAAATTATAATTAATCAGATATAAATTTCCCCACGAGTGATAAGGAAATGAATGTGTTTCTGATAATAGAGCAGTCACCAGCCGCAGATGCTGCTCTTGATAAAAATAGGATTTTATCTTAAGAACTATTATTTACACATAATATTTAGAAGAATGTACATAGATAAAAACTTTATTTTTGACTGAGAAGGTTTAACAATTTTAAGTTACAATATATGTTTAACTAAAAACCAGCACAAACACAATCGTGTTTAACAGAAATACATATATATGTACATATATATGTATATATGTATGTGATTGTGAAGCGGCTTCTTTCTCCACCTTTCTGCGTGATATTTCGGCGGATACCTTGTCGGCTATTTTTGGTTGTCACCCAGAAGCTGGAGAGGAATCCAGTGAAATATCGCACAGAGAGGAGAAAGAATCCACATCAGAAACACATACATATGTAATTCCTAATGAAGCAATCTAAAACAAAACATATATGTATATGTATGTGTTGTATAATACACCATTATTTTTCTTGCTTTGGGGTATCGTAAATTTTTCCCAGCCACACTGGTTACTTTAAAGTGTTCTCTCTACCAGCGTAAAACATTATTCTTACTCCGGTACACATGTCCCTTAGGAATAATTTTGAATTTGACAGGTTAAACAATATAAAATATTAAATTCCATCACTAAAGTATGAAATAGGGGTTGGGTGAAACTTGCAGGGATAAATAGTGAAGGAAGAGTCGGGCTTTAAAGGTTTCTAGGTTGGTAGCATGGCGGACAGACAGAGGTAAGGAATTCCATAGAGAGTTGGCATGAGTGATAAATGATTTTACGAATAAAGCTATACGGTGGGATGGAATATAGAGGGAAGGACAAGAGCGGTTGTTATGGGAGTGAACAGAGGATTTAAATATAAGGAGCTGAATGATCTAAGAAGGTTTCTGGGATTGAATGACTTTTTAACACTTTCGCTGCGGGTGTCATTACGGAAGAACACTAGCGATCCTACCCACTTACCAGTGCCCCTTCGGAAGGACACTCCTCCATTACTTTTCTCTTTAGATTCAAAAGGCTTGTAAATGGAGGTGATTCACATTTACAACTCCAAGTAAAAACAGTTGTCTTCAGTATTGTTTGGGCTTTCCAACAGTGTTTTCTGTTTTCAAGTCGGCTGACTGGAAATTTTTTTGTGACAAAAAATTTTGTTGTTTGAATGAAAAATTCAAACAAAAAATGCACCCGATACTAAGGTATTCGCAAACAATGACAGCCGCAGCGAAAGTGTTAAGATTCGAAGGACGTACTGGTGATGATACTCAAGGAATAGCCAATTCAGAAATGCAATATATGGGAGTCTCTGGGAATTCGGAAAAAAAGAATGTAACAGTTCATGAGGACTTTGAGTTTTGCCTCAATAAGACCAGAATGTCCAATGAATACCAAACAAACATAGTCGAGCTGGAAGGATAAGAGTGAATATTTGAGCCTCATTTTCCACTATTTTTCGTAGTGTTTTAGGTGGATAGGCCATACATTTCAAAATTGTCGAAAGAGATTAATTACGATGAAATTAGGCAAATTTTAAAAGAAAGCACTTACTTTTAAAATGTTTACATTTATTTTATTTTCAGGGTGTCAGCTACTTTTGTGAAAGATAATTTCATGACATTAAATGTAAATATCATGCTCATTAAAAAGAAAATAATTTCACTTGAAAAGAAAAGGCCTTAACTTTTAGCTTAAAATTATTTGCATCCTTACATGGATTACCGTCAAATCTATAATATTGCAATTTAAAACTGTATAAAATGTGCATCATACGTTAAAGAGGATAGTTACATTAATTATAAAAGTGATGAAATGATGGTACTAAACATTTTAGAATGACTATGGGATTAGCAACCCCAAAAAGTTCAAACAATGGCAGCAGAATTCAAAATTTCTAAAATTATTAGTAACTAAAAATTTATTGTCATATTACAGAATCAAGTAAATTAAAGTGTACACAATTTCAATATTTAAGTCTGCATGAAAAACTCTGAATATGAATAAAGAGAAATATATTTGCAAATAATGGATAATTGATGTGTAAAAGCTACAACGAAGGAATCAAACAGACGAAACGAGTGGGGAAGGCAGATAAACTTTCACCGGGGAGTCACCATAAGAAATCGGCAACAATTACAAATGCGTAGAAGTGATGAGATCATTTTAGACTCTGGAAAAAATAAAATTTCGTTACATGGTTTCAAAATTCATGACTTTTTCTTGATTTTCGTGCCCTATTTTTGATTTTTGTGAGTTTTTCATGCAGTAGACATCCTGATTTTGCACTACTCAGGTGGAAAAGAAAAATATTAAAAAGTTGAAAAAAAATATGTTTGTACATAAAAAAATATTCCTCCAGTGGCATGTTTTAAGTCCACCAGAAAAAGGAGGATGGAAAACTTTTGTTTTTAAACAACTGTAAGACAGAAAAGATGGTTTAAAAAGAACCAGGAGAGCCGCTAGGACCTGGAGCACGATGATCTTATCTCACAGTTATAGGGTTAGTAGAAATGAAACCTCCATCCAGCATGATGGTCAGCGGTTATAAGGTTAAGTGTTTTTGAAAAAATTATTCACAAATGGCTTAAACAAAAAATTGAAATTACCAATGATCAACCTATCCAACAAATATTTCAGTACAATAAATTTAAAAATATATATATATATATATATATATATATATATATATATATTTATATATATTAAATATTTGTTACCTCACAGAAGCAAGTGCCGTTGAAACACTCCCCATGGCCGCTGCAGTTCTCTGCACAAGAGCCCATTGCTCTGTTTTGCACAAACAACTTCAAACGATTACTCCTCGAGTCCACGCTCATAATCGGATCTGCAACAAACGATAAAACCTCAGGTTGTAAAATAATAAGTCTTTTCAAATGTGACATCATATTATTTTTTTTTTGTTGACATGGATATGTCATAGCTATGGCCTAGTGAGATGCTAAAACTGTAACGTCCGGACGCTGGTAAACAAGGGTTCCGTTGCTATGGCGACTAACCCACGTGGTTACCATACTATCGAAACTAAATTTTTATAGGTTACGAAGTAAAATCATTAGAGATTAAGTCAGTGAAGTTAGTTACAGCGTAATATTAAGCATTACTAATGGGCCCTTTTCCAGATGAATAAGAAATTGTGTGGATAACTCATTATGTCCCCTTTAGACATATCCATAATACAAGCTATTTCCTACAGGGAAATTGACCTAGCCTATGTTTTTTATGGTGCATCGATTGCTGGAATCATTAGCACCACAAATCATATAATTGTTGACAATTTACTTAGGACAGATTTGAAAAATAGATTGATACTTTTGGACTCAAGGTTTGAAACAATTTTGCATTAAAAAGGTTGAATTGAAACATTTCTGCTGTAGGAACTATGTGGAGATGAAGAGACTGGACCAGGACGCGTGGGTATAGTTATGGAGGGAAGAAGGGAAGGGAGGAATGGGAGAGGAAGACCAAGATTAGAGTACACTAAGCAGATAGTGTCCAATGTCTGCTGTAGAAACTATGTGGAGATGAAGAGACTGGAGCAGGACTCGTGGGTATAGTTATGGAGGGAAGAAGGGAAGGGAGGAATGGGAGAGGAAGACCAAGATTAGAGTACACTAAGCAGATAGTGTCCGATGTCTGCTGTAGGAACTATGTGGAGATGAGTTGAAGGGGGAAATTGGAGAGGAAGAGGATCACAGAGAACTCTTGCCTTGGAATAATACTCACAGATCAGAAGTTCTGGCCATTTTTTTTTTTTTTTTTTTTTTTTTTTAAAGTTTTATCAAATTAATTTAGATATTTTCCAAACAACCAAAACACATTTAATGGAAATGTTAATACAAAACAAGAAAAAATGTTAGAATAATTTATGAAAATTATAAACAGTAATTAAAATTAAATGCAGTTGCTTTGCTTGAAGTTATGTTATCAACTGTGTTCTTTATCAGGACATGTGATAATGCACTGTTTTTGTGAGCATTACGTAGTAGATAACTTTTTCGTTTCATAGTATTGTGAGTCATTGCTCTTGTTAATGAAAAAATTGTTCACTATATTTTTTTAGTTTTCTCTCAACAAAAACAAAAAAAAAAAGATCAGTCACATAACAGCAGGTACTTAATATTTTAATATTAAATATTTGACCTTAATATGTTTGGGCCCAGCGTTGGGGCATATGCGCCCGGGAGATGTGTTCTGCGGGCCCAGCGTCGTGGCATGTGCGTCACCAGATAGCTTACCTTTCTTTCTATCCCCACTACTCCGGGCCTAGTTATATAGCCTTCGTATTTGGTTTGGGACCTTATTACGTTATTCTTGGTTCAGTTTATGGTTCTGGTAACATAGGATACTGAACCCGCCCCAAAAATTCCTTCAGTGGGCCAGCTGTCATCGCGTATTTGACACTTAACTAAATTGTAATTAATCCACTAAAATTACAATATCATATGTTTCTTCACTTATTTATATTTATTATGTGTATGTGTAAATAACTATTAAAAAAAAAAAAAACTTGGGCCCTGATAGAATTTTTTTTTCGAAGCCATCAGTCCTGAAAGCGTTAAGGCAGACAAGGGAGATAGTGTGGTCAGTACTATTCTCCAGCCCTTTGCATGCCTTTTCATTAGAGGCTGTTTTACCTATTGACGGTCTGGGCCACCAAATGAGTTAAGCACTCAATCATTGAGTCAAGCTCGCCCCAAGTATTTTCGTTTAGTTTATTTTTTCAGTATTGTACTAAAAATCTTTTATTTTTAAAATAATTTGGTGGTATCCAATATTGAATATTAACATTTGCATATATCTTGTTTTGCTTTGATTTTGAGAAAAACACAAAAAACTAAAAAACAATTATGAAAAGGCAGTCATTCATAAGGACATTATGAAAATCATTAAAAGTACATGTTTTACCCCCCCCCCCCCCCCCCCACTCACCAGCCCACTCCCAACCCTGCCTCCTTTAATCCCCTCAGCCCCACCCCAAAAATATAGGAGTGAATATGCCTCTGATTTTGTATGGGATAATGAAATAATAGGTCCACATTTTTTGACCACTTGACTTAAAGCAGTCTTTCCATGCATTCCTCGATTATGAGCTGTCCTAGTTCTTTGACGAAGTCCTTTTGGCCGTCCGAAAGTGGTTGGATATCACAACTTGGCTGGCTCGATCTCCAGAACTCACAACCTTGGATTTCTTCGCATGGGGACACATTAAAGAGCTGGTCTATAAGGAGGGAGCCCATTGGCTCAAGGGAGCACCTCATCTGTCGCATCAGATGGGCATGTGCACAGATTGCTGCAGACCAATGCACAATGTCCTGTCTGTCAATGTGCGATATGATGCCTCTATTGCTGTAAGGGTCCAAAACATTGCACAGTATTTAAATTGATTATTAGGAATTATTAGAAGAAGTTATTTTTATTTTGAATTATGTATGCAGTCCAGTGTTAATATTCAAAAGTTTTGAGAATTGAAAATTTGTTCTTATTAAGAAATTAACATTTTTTTTTTCTGTGTGTGTGTGTGTTTTATATAATATGTGGAACCTGCAGCTTTACATGGGATCAGTTTTTGTCAATTTTTTTGAGCATCAAATTGTTTGTTTTTTTCTTTGGGGTGGAGGATAAAGCATATGCTTTTAATGATTTTTATAAAGCGCTTATGAAAGACTGCCTTTTCATAATTGTTTTTTCTCAGAAACAAACAAAAATCCAGATATATGCCAAAGGACTTATTTTCTTTGTTTTTCATTCTGCCTCTATTCCCGAAGTTTTGCCGTTTTTTTTTTTTTTGTTTTTTTTTTTTTTTTTTTGTATAATGCATCTTGAGAAATAAGAGTAAAACATTGTAGAATATTTTAATGATAACAAAACTTGAAAACTCGAAGAAAATAAAATTATAAACACCTAATTATGCCAAAACATTACTTTGAAATTTGTATGTCCCGTAGTCTCCATTTCAGGTCATTCTACTAAAATTTGTATAATGATCTTTCTTGTTTCGTTAATTTATTAAACTTTCAAAAGGTCTATGATTATTAAACTTTCTTTGAGATATTTACGAAAATATATGAAGTGAAAATATCCAATAAAATACTTAAAATTTTCCATATTCTTCTAATATGTTTAAAGAAGAAATTTCTGTCAATGAAATACAACATAGTAAATTTATAACTAAATAACAATTAGACAGTCTTATGGAACAAAAAGTGGTAACAATATGTATCATGCAAAACATTATGACAGAAGAGCAAAAGGAATGTGATAAGACAAAACCATAAATTTAACATATAATACATCATAAGAGAACATAATCAGAAATAGAAATAGGTATATCAATTTTTTATTTTAAACAAAAATTTGAATTCCAAAAACAAATTCTGATAAAAACACTGAATGGCAAAAAATAAAACAGTCATATTTGAAGTTTTCTCAGACTGAGATAATTCTAGAGAAATGTATGTAGGTGGGAAATTTATTGAGCTATCTTCACCTTCCACTTACCACAATTTCCCAACCGTTTTAGAGATATTTCAGAAAATATATCAAAAGTATAGAAGTGCTGATTAAAAATGCATTGATACACAAAATTTTTCACTAGTGATAATATATTTTAAGAAATTTTGGTCTATTAAATATCCCATAGTAGTTATCATAAAATAACAAAATAAATAAGTAGTCTTATGGACAAAAATTGATAAGAATAGGTATCAAGCAAAACATTGACAGAAGAGTCCAAGATATTTGATAAGACAATTTTACTACTTGCCATAAGTTGAACATATAATACATCTTGAAAGAACATTAAGTGATAATTGTTAAAGGTCACATAAACGTCTTAAAATTTTCAGGAAAGAGTCCCTGACAGCAAGTAAGTGAAATGAAAGACCCACATCCAGGTGCCATTGCAAAAGCGTAGCAAATCTACAAAGGACAAAAGAAAATCCCCGTGACCATTCTAAAGGTCAACATCTAATAAATACACAACAGAACTAAGAGAAATACGTTTATTAAAAGCTATTCCTCAACTGTCACTAGAGGGAATCAAAGTATAGCAAAGAAGTATAAACAAAAGGTAAATGTCAAATCAACATACCTTAGAGATCTCGCGAGATCTTAAACTCTCTCTCCTTTTGAAAGCAGTATAGCCGGTGTCACGGAACCAAAATCATTTTTAAAAAATCGTAGGATTATGATTTACTAAATAATTACAGTTATAAGGGGAGAATAAATTAAGACAACACAGACCACATATGACAGCTACGCGCAAGCGCACAAGACTGCACTTATCGATCGCTTTTTCCTGATCAATTGTTACAAAAGTAATATAATTTAACTTTTAGAAAACATAAAACTTTACACTTCAACTCACATAAAAAAATAAAATATTACTTTCTGTGAAATATCATTATTTTTTGTTGATGTGGCACATATTCCAAATTTTTATCTCTCATGTTACTGGGGGGAAAACTTTTAAACGTTATTAACAAAACATTTATTAAAATAATACTGTTTAATATAATTCAATCAATAATTATCAGTTCAAAAAATTAAGAGACATAAATCATGAGTTAATTGTTGGTGTATAATAAAACTAATGTCAAAACGTTTGCGCGCTCTACTGGCTCCAATTTCAATTACTTTTACACTCAACATTGATTACTTTTACAAAGCGAAGTCTTGTGATGCGATTTGGTCTGTAGCGACACTATAAGCTTATGATCGGTGTGAATGACGAACTGAGCCTCTGCTAAGTAGTCATGAATTTGACACTAACGTTTTTGTACGTCCCCTATTCTGCACTAACGTATATAGAAAATAATTTCGGGGGGAGGGGGGGGGGAAGCACCTAGGCATTTGGGGTGTATGGCAAATTTTAAATATTTTAGAGTAAAATGGTGGGTTTTAAGGTCCTCTGGACACCTAGTAGACCAGAGTAAATGTAGAAGACATTTTACGTTGTTATAGGTTTTTTTTTACATGAACTTTTATCAACAAAACAAAATTTCGGGAGGGGCTGCTGCCCCCTTAGCCCCCTCTTATATATGCCCATGATATACTGACACTAGCACAAGCCATTATTGCAGGATTTGTATTATTGGGTTGTGCTAGGATGGCACCACGTTAAGCGGGACCAGCATATGTGTACAAACCCAACTGGGTTGCATATGTATTGATCGAGCTTGCATTAAGGTGCAATTCAAGTTGATGAAAACCATGGGCGTATATAGGAAATAATTTCGAGGGGGGGGGGGGGTCATTTCCGAGGTATGGAATACTAACAATCTAGAACTTGGAATAGTTTTAGACAACTAAAACGCTATTACACCTAAAATAAAATATTTTCTGTACTAAGTGATCTTATTTAATTAATTTTTAAGGCGTTTTTGACACTTTTTACCGATCAAGTCCAAATTTCGGGAGGGGGGCTGCTGCAGCCCCCCTTATATACGCCCATGATGAAAACCCTTGTCTATGTTCAATTTTGAAAAAAAAAAAACAACAGTAGACCCATTAATTAGTGCCGCAATTTCTGGAAACGTAAGTGTGGGGTGGAGTTCTCTTCCAATTACTTTATTTGCTTTTCTCATGTCAACACGAACTCTCACACTCCCGTCCTTTTTGGGTACAATTACAAATGGCAAAACTCAGGATGTTGGTCCCTCAGCTTTCTAATGATGTCATGTTTTATCAATTTATCTACCCCTCTAATTTCTTCCTGAGTTGGAAAGGAGTAAGACGGTACACGATTGCAGACGGTACATCAGGATTTACGTGCAATTTAAAGCACGACCATGGGCGTACATAGAAAATTATTTCGGGGGGGAGGCTGGGAGCATTTCGGGGGTATGGAATACTAACAATTTACTGATTAAATCAATATTTCGGCCCCCTTATATACGCCCATGCGCACAACTCTTTCAATTTTCCAATCTCATATAACATTGTTGGGATTATTTTTGTTGATGAAATTCTGTCTGTCGACTATTCTTAAAGCCAGTCATATAATCCACACAGTATCACTCAGGTTCTCTGACAGCTTCACACCCTAATCGCGATTCCCCTTCCTATACAACAACCACTTTAGCACAGTCAAACGTTTGACCACAAAATTATCGTATTGCCGATTTATGTCGGTGGACTGTAGAATGTGGCGATCCAAGTTTTTCTGCTAGCTCTTCGACTGTTACAACAGGATTTCCTTCTACAGTAGCCTGCAGGAGTTCGTCGTCAAGCTCTATTGGTCGACCTGTAGGAGGCTCGTCTTCAAGCTTGCGGTTTTCCGCTCGATATCGTTTAAGCCACCGCTGCACTTTTCGCTCACTAACTCCTTTATTGAATTCCTAAAGCATAACAGACAGTGGTGTCTTGGGAGATCCATTTCAAATGAAATTTCAACCCAGAATAAATAAGTTTCACCTATCGAAATTTGACAAATAGAAGTGTATTTAATGCTATAAGAAACAAAAGATAAATTGAAAAAGAGGGTACAATAAGACAGAATATTAAAAACCGACCTTACTTAAGGAATGACCTGATACATCTAAATTCAAGGAGCAAGTTCAAGGCTCAGTCCTGATAAGGTTTGAGAGAAAAGCGAGTACGTTTCAATGGAGTGTACCTATTAAAGATTCATAACTTGTACGATTAATTATGTTCTCGAACACCCTATGTCCACAATAAAGTCAATCAACTTTCCACAAATTTTCAATCTCTTATTGGAATGCTCCTACTTCTGGCCATATTTAACAAATTGAAGGATAATTCAGCGTTAGAATCAATGTCAGAATTTCCATCTTCAGCCTGATTGATAGAACGATTTTTTCATTTCTTTCCTGTTTCCTTTTCTGAAATACTGAACAGTTTTAGGCGTCCGGCAAGTATATTGTAAATTTCATGCAGGACATTCTTTCTGGGAGCAAAATGACAAGTCAACTTTTCCTTCGCCTCCTCGTAAGAAAGGCCTACATCTTGCAAATTTCCTGAACTTCATGGCCTGCACAATTCAACATTAGCAACTGTAATATCAGCCACCGCTATGAAAATGTCAAGTTCGCTTATCCAAGCCGACCAGCCTCTTGCTGCATTCCATCCAGATGATCGAATGGCTCCGGTCTCACAGCAATATCCACATTGAAAAATAAATAAAATTACCAATGAAGATCTTCAAAAGCCTTTAAAACCCGGCCAGAGTAGGACCACCGACCTCCAATTGTGAGCAACGATAATTCGGTAACTGCTGATTGCGCTCAAATAAAAGACAAGACTGAATCTCTTTTATTTTAACAACAATTAACACCTGGTTGCTAAGTAACAAAACATACGGTACATATTAAGCAGAGCATTCACCTTCCGAATTGCAGTACAACTTGAGGTCCAACTTCCGAAGTTGGGCCTCAAGTTGGGTCGTGAAAGGGCTTTTTGGAAGTTTAGTTGGTCGAGTGGGAACATTTAAAGGAACGACTCGAAGGTCCGACATCCGACAGGCAACGGAGCTGGAGCGTGAGTGGGGGAGTCGGATCAAAGCCGTCTGAAGGAATTTTCGATTAGGCGATGTCAATCGGACAAATAAGTACTTAAAACTTCAAATAGGATGTTTTATATTGCATTTATTTGTAGAATTAGTATTATAACACAAGAAATAGTGAAAGGTTTTGATATTTTTCAATGCATTGAACTGTGAAATAAGTATCTCTCCCGAGTAAGGGAATGCTGGCCTTTTGTCACTTATCTGTGGCCATAAAAGCATTTCAATAAAGGTCGAACCAAAATAATAACTGTTTCTATTTTAATCTTTCCAAATGAGACTAGGGATAAGAACACAACCAGTTCCTGCGAGTCCGACTTATTTCTGTTTTAAATAGCATTATCATTAAAATTAGTATTTTAGTAAAATACGGCAAGAAAATTAGAAACTTATTTGTAATAGTGTTTTCCTAGAGAGAATGTTGAGAAGGAGAGGGGAGTCACTTCCGTTTAGGATACTGTCAGTTTCCTGTTATGGCGCCTTAAACTTCCTTCTCTGTGAGATTTTATTTTATATCTTTAATGAAAAATCAAACCGTACCAATAACTGCTTCTATTCCTTTACTAATGGCACTAGGGATATGAATGGAACCGTGCTAAGATGACACAGTTCCTGTGAGTCGGACTTTTGTCTTTTGGGTGCATCGATTGGCATCCAAATTTTGCATTTGCTCCATTTTTTCGTTGTATGGTCATTGGCAACATTGTTGAGAAATAAAATGAGTTTTTGTATGAAAAGTTCAAATTGTTTAAATTTTAAAAATTATTGGAAATATAAAAATTTGTATTTAATAGAACTCATTAAACCTTTTACAGAGAACTCTATTATAATATTCTCTAAAGAAGGAGGTAGCAGATTATTTGTTTTATTTGAGGGCTTCAAATCTATGGTGATATATGTAGGATATAGAACAGGAAATTCCATTTGCTGGAACCGCCTTTATTGAAGGCAATGATTCAGTTCCTGTGAGTCTACTTTTTACGTGTTTACTTCCCTTTTTCTGGCAAAAAAACAAAACAACAAAACAATTTTTTTCAAGAAAAAAATTAATTTTGTCCCAACCACTGTAAGTATTAATTTCTTTTAGAGCCTTCTGCTCAAATTCAAGAACAAAATATGCTTTAGCTCCACCTGCCAAACGTATGTAACGTACTGTATAACATACAGTCTTCTTTTTCGTACATGCCACCCTGCCATCGCGAATGCCAGTGGACACTTTTTTTTTTCAGTTTAGTAATCGCTAAAGGATATTTATGCTAAAAAACATGATAATTATTATCATGCCCGAGTTGACTCGGGCTTCAATGAAATATAAAAAAAATAAAAACACAACCTAGCCAAAAATAATACAAAACTGTTGACTAGATAATAATAGTTAATAAGAGCTTAAATAAAAATATTAAAGGAGTAAGCATTAAATATCCGTAAAATATTCAACGCCTGAGTGAACACGTACACAAGAATTTAATGTGACATTTTTACACAAGATATCCCGAGCTTGGTCATTAACCCTTTCATTGCTGGCAAATGAAGGGACTCACAGCACCTAGTATGTTCGCCAATCTCTCCTCTTCTCGACCTCACTATTGTTTGACTAATTTGTTTCTCTCAGCATCCTCTTGTCATATATTTGTAATTATTAACTTATAATGTCAAATGTCTTTTACATTGGAAATTTTATACAAAACTAAAACAATTTTTTTTATCATGGAAATGAATCTGAAGAAATACTCCCAAAATCTTCGTCTGTACTCTCCTGGAGCATTTGCCTTATCTCTTCGTCAGACCGGTGCATCGTCACTCATATCTTAGGAGGCTATTTATTCCGACCGCATTAAACAAGATCAAAATTGTGACTGAAAAATATAAAAAGCAACAGTATGGCTGGACAAATCTGTGTAAGACTCTGCAAATAGGCGGCAGGACACACCTGCTTCAACCTCCAACAATTACCCATAACAATGTCGATTGTAGGATTTTGTATTTGTTTTTATAGATATTAATATACTTGCACAATGCATAATTTTAATTAATATACAAAAAAGATTTGATGAAATCGAAAATTATGTATTTGAAAAACCGGGTGAAGCTCTATACGTAAATAATAAAATCAACACAACTAGCAATTATAAGATAATTGAGATATAAGGCCTTTCTTACTTGAACCTTTCGAGAAAAATTATTATTCATTACAGATTCTAAAAATTCTGAGAAAATGTAATGCATTATTTCATTAGGACTTCTTTCGATGCCTCAGGGGTAAGACATTGATCTCTGACGTGGATTAAATGAAGCTGAGAACACTCTTTAGTCTCGCTACGTCCCACATATTTTATACAAGCTAATAGCACCAAGCCAGAGAAGCAAAATACGGAGCTAATCCAGGCCGCGAGTTAACTCATGTGGAGCATCAGGGTTACCCACAGTGGAACACGAGTTATCTTGTGCGGAGCATCTGGGGGGGGGGCGGTTAAGCGGTTAAAGGTAAAATTCATAAAATATATTTAAATTTTCTCAAATAATACATCTTCCGACAACTTCGCACAAACCAACATAAAAGCTATAGTAATTCTCACCCATCAGATGCAGTCAACTTAATTCCATGCAGCATCTTTGATATTGGAAAGATAACATAAAACGGGTTTATTCTATGCAAAATAGAAAACCTTTATTTTATTTATATAGATTGACTCAATTCTTATTTAAATTTCTACAAGCAGATTATCAAGTAAATATACAATTCCTAAGGACGCAACTATCTTACTGTCATTAATATCGTAAAGGGGATATATGCTGGGTAGATGTAATATGACAACTAAAGGCACATAGTTAAGAACTTACATACAAAACACAGTTTAAACAATAATACAATAAATATTTATTATAAATAAATAAATAACAACATAAAAAATATTAGATAAAAGTACGAAGACAATATGCACAATTTGAACGGAGAGTGTAGTTACTCTGTAGGCGCTTGGATCACAATGAGTATGAAGTCCTTATCTGTAATAATACAAATAATAATAATTATTTTAATGAACCAATAATATAGTAAATAATTAATTAATAATATTTGTTTAAATTTTAACAACCTTTTATAATTGATAACGAATTTTAGGATGAGCTATCTATAAGTTACCATCCATTTCTAGCCAGGATAGGGCTGATGCATTTTCTTTTTTCCAAAATTATAAATAAAGTAAGAGAAAATATAAACAATAACTAAGCATATAGCTCAGCATAGCAATTCCTTTACTAAATAAAAATAATTGTTTATATGCCGGAAGTTTTTAATGTGCCAAAAATTCGATGTTTACTAACGTCCTGATACATTTCAAAATTAAAAACCATTTTTTTATCTTTATTACAAGAAATTATGAAGAAAAAAAAGAGAAAAAAATTAACTTTTTCGGTACATTTAATATCTGTGTTAAAGTCAATTTTCTCAAAACAATTATTTTCAAATCGGGCGAAACACTAGTGCTTTCAATTTTCACCCGATCAATTCAATTTTAGCTCGGAACCTAAGCAATGATATTTGCTAGTAAAGTAAGTACAGAGTTTTCCATACATTGAATTATTACGATTTTATGACCAATGTTTCACGGATTTTTTAGAATAAAAAATGAAGATTTGTTCAATATTTTCTCAAAAATTAATATTTCCTAAAAATCCTCCATATTTTACTAGATTTAACCGTCTTGTTCCAAAATAATTTTAGTTTTTGTCCTAGATGCCTGCAGACTATCGCCCGTGAAAATGAAGGGTTCCGTTCGACAGACACAGTGCTGCCATTTTGTTTTTGAAGAATTAAAACTCATTTTTCTGGTTACTTTAACATGCTATATAGAAAGTATGACATAAAGAATGGAAAACTATTGATTTATTTGTCATCCATAAATTGGAGAAAATGACTTTGATTTTAATCACACAATGTAGTATTACCCCATAAGCTGCATTTCTGAATAATTTGCTTTAAATAAGCTATATAAATACAATATAAAAATGAATAATTTTTCTTGTGTAAGCAGAAGGCCAATTAAAAAAAAATCAAATTAGCATAAACGTCAATTTATTAAAACTGGTTTGACATGTTTTGCATTCCAGATTTCCAGATTTCTCTTCAGGAGCCTAAAAACTCTATATATGGAAAGAAAGTGAACCTTCTGCTATAATGGCCACATCATAATATAAGATAGATAATAACTAATAAAATAAAAATTGTTTGTAACAACAGAGGAAAATTGATATGGACTTATATAATCTATTAAAAGCAAATCGCCATGTTGTGACCTCTTTAAATAAATAAATAATCTATTATACAAAAATGAATCGCTAAATGTGTTGGTAAGCGCAAATCTCGAGAACAACTGAACCGATTTTGCTAATTCTTTTTTTATAATAATCCTTGAACTAAAATATAATTGGGCTACTCAGGTGAAAGAGCTAATTCCTGTAGATAGTAAACATCTCTGGGAAGAACAAAACCCATATCTAGTCAGAACAATATTCAACAAACTAATCAGCCAATTTCAAAATACCTTATTAGAATATGATCTAAATCGCGTGAACAATAGTTCATTCAATAGATTCTATAATAATATAAAACCTACTCACATAACGGGAGCATCATACCTTAATTACAATATTCCATTTAACAAAATAAAAAGCTTAGCCCAATTAAGCTCAGAAAAGATGATAATCCTCTACAATAAAAATAAACTCACCATTGACACAAACACGCCATGTTCTGCTTGCGAACTACAAGAACTAGAAACACTAGAACACATATTCTTCATCTGCCCCTTGTACTCTCCTATAAGGAAGTTGTATATAGATAAATACATCACATCTAATCCTTTAAAGGTAGAAATGCTTCTATCAGCTCTAGATAAGGTTTTAATTAACGATTTAAATAAATACTTAGAGAGGGTCATAAAGCTGAGGTCATTTATTTTATTATAGATTAAACATCTGTAATTGGACATTATTTTCTTTATTATTTAATTTATCTTTGTTTTTACTGTGTGTGAAATTACACTTAGCTTAAGATGTATTTATGTATTTATTTTTCTTAATTTGAATTCAGTAGAAGCCTCATTTTATTATTATTTATTACATGTAAAAGATATGTTTTATTTTGTTTTGTGCAAATTATATTTTTTATTAATGCAATAAGGCTGCAACCCTTGCTTATAAGTTGTAAAACTTGAGCAAACAAACATATTATTATTATTATTATTATTAATCCTTGAACTACGAGGATGGTTCTTACGGAGAGAAAAATTAAAAAAATTGCCCAAAAAAGTCTAAAAAACAACACTTTTCGGGTCTTTTTTACTTCGTTAACACAAATTCATTTTTAAATAAAAGCTTATGTTCTCAATTATAATATTTTTAACAGTTAACGTATTAGGTTATTTGTGTATAAGCAAAAAAAAAATTAAATAAATAAGAACAAGTAATCACTAGAATCACAGTAGACAATAGAATTACATGTTAATAATGCAATTTAAATTAATTTATATTTGCGTTAACGAAGTAAAAAAGACCCCACTTTTCTATATTCCCATACAAAAGATTCGTAATAATACTTAAAGGTCAATTACAACTTTAATACCACACCATAAAGTTTAAGTGTGAGTAGAAGGGTTCTGGGAAGGCAAAACAATTGAGTGACATTAGTATTGTCTAAATATTAATGTCAATATTTGTCAAATTTTAAACGATGGTAACATTACCCAAAAAAAAAAATTGTCTTTGGTAAAATGTAAATTGTCTGTGGTAAAATGTCACTTGAAATTTAGACATCTCTTTGCTGTGCATCTATAATATTACTAAATCTAAAAGCCACAAATTTCTATAAAATTACTTAAGTGTTGGGTGTTTGTGACTTACTAAATATGCCTCCTATAAGGCGGCGGACAAATTTAGGGAGAACAACCCGAAATTCAAAGAATAAAAAAAAAATAAATTAATTATCAATCTAATTGTACTGCCGAGGAACGTGAAAATCGCAATGAACGTGAAAGAATTCGGTTAAGACAGACCCGTGAAGCGCGACATTCAACTAATAATGGTGTTAGAATCGACCTGCTGTCAATTGATTACAGTGCCTGCAGCTGTGTTGCTATTGGACCTATGAACTCAGTTTGACTATAAACAAATCCCAGGGGCAGTCATTATGTGTTTGTGGTATTAATCTAGAAAACCCATGTTTCTCACATGGTCAATTGTATGTTGCCTGTTTCTGTGTTGGAAAACCATCTGCTCTGTTTGTTTACGCGTCAGGTAATGAAACAAAAAATATCGTGTACCATTAAGTACTACAATAAAAATGAAACTTAATTTAGTAATAACATAATGTAATTGTTGACTTATTAACTTTCTTTTTTCTTTTTTTATCTTACTAGCTTTTAGGGCCCGGTGTCCTGAATAGCAGAATAAGTATTAAGAAGAATAAAAAATTAAGGAATCGACTGTTAGGCGGTACGAAGTTCGCCGGGTCAGCTAGTAATAAAATAAAAAAATAGTTTTACAAGAATGTTACTTATACAAATCCACACTGTTAGACCGATTTTGACCAAACTTGGCACACAGGTAAGTCTTGAACCTGGGAGTGTCATAGGCTAGGTCAAAATCGTCTATCAGCTGTTTTTTCCGTATATTAATTATGACTAAACTTGGCACACAGGGAGGTCTTGATCCGAGGAGTGTCATAGGCTAGAACTCACAGTTCGGAGGTCACGGGTTTGAAACTGTGGATCCGAACAGTTACAGATTTGCGTTATTAGATTTTAATATTACTTATTTGGTTTCTAATTTATTTTTGCTTTTATAGATGCAGAAGTAGATATAGCATGGCATGCTGGGTAACAGCAAGTATCTAATCAAATAAAAAGTGCGTTTAACGACATAGGCAAATTGATATGGACTTATAATAATAAAATAAAAAATTGAGAGGAGATCGTTGACCGTTGATGATGCAAGGTAGGGATTGTCGGGGTTCGGTCACTGCTACTTAATAAAACTACATTTTATCATAAAAATGGTTTTATTGTGCCGACGTTTCGGCTTGAACTTCAAGCCTTCATCAGGGCTGTAAAAAACAAGTAGGACGGATGTAGTACTGAAATATACACACATATATATATATATATATATATATATATATATACACACATATATATATATATATATATATATATATATATATATATATACATATGCCTACAAACCCAAATACACATACATATATACATACATACATATGTGGAAAAAGACAAAAACATAAAATACTAGAACATAATATATAGAAGAACAATGTGCTCTAGAAGTGTTTGGATTATTAGGAAAACAGATATAAGAATAACAGATTACATATTAGATTAGATATAAGAATAACAATATGGGCTTACCGATGGGAAGATAGAGAACTATTCCTCACAAATGCGGGATCATTTCTGACAGTTAATACAGGGAAATATAGGAAGAAAGGAGTTGGTGAGGGGGAGGGGGGTTCTGGACCACCCAATGGACAGAGAACATAGAAGATGAAAGAAAGAGCGGCAAAGTACAGTAAGGGGTCATAAAGTCATAAAATGCTGTGTTAATGAAAAGGGAGGCAGGTATAAAGGGCTATATTGCAGGCGGTATAGGGGATTAGGATGGAGTTTTTAATAAATGGAAGATGTTGGAGTAGGTAGAGGAGATGACTTCTTTGTCAATTTTGTCATTAACTGGATCATTTTCTAGGTGGATAAAAATTGATTCGGAAAGGAGGCGTTTTTCTTCGTTGGATTTAGTGGAAAGGATGGAGTATTGGTCAAAACCAAAGTCATGTCCGTCTGTGATGGCATGTCTAGTTAAAGCTGTCTTTATGTCTTTATTCCGTACATCATTTTTGTGGTTGTTGATACGTTTTCTTACTGGGTTTTTAGTCTGTCCAATGTACGCACTATTGCAGTTGGGTGTGATGCAGGGGATTCTGTAGACTACATTGGTCCTGTCTTTTTGTGGGATAGGGTCTTTAAGAGTCGTATGTAAGTTTTTCAGTTTGTTCTGTGTCGATAGTCCTAGTTTTAGAGTGGGGAATGTATCGCGTAGGGATTTTTGGATTTTTTCTGTGAGGTTTGGGATATATGGGAGGCCTCTGAATTGAGGGACAATATTATCTTGGGTAGTGGGGATGGGTTTAGGGTTATTGAAAGAATTTATGAGACGGGTGATAATGTTCGTAGGAAATCCATTGGTAGTAAGAATATCGAGGAGTCGGGATTTGTTGGCAGGGTGAAATTTGGTGTCGGATCGAGCCCTCTCCCTATCCGACACCAAATTTCACCCTGCCAACAAATCCCGACTCCTCGATATTCTTACTACCAATGGATTTCCTACGAACATTATCACCCGTCTCATAAATTCTTTCAATAACCCTAAACCCATCCCCACTACCCAAGATAATATTGTCCCTCAATTCAGAGGCCTCCCATATATCCCAAACCTCACAGAAAAAATCCAAAAATCCCTACGCGATACATTCCCCACTCTAAAACTAGGACTATCGACACAGAACAAACTGAAAAACTTACATACGACTCTTAAAGACCCTATCCCACAAAAAGACAGGACCAATGTAGTCTACAGAATCCCCTGCATCACACCCAACTGCAATAGTGCGTACATTGGACAGACTAAAAACCCAGTAAGAAAACGTATCAACAACCACAAAAATGATGTACGGAATAAAGACATAAAGACAGCTTTAACTAGACATGCCATCACATGACTTTGGTTTTGACCAATACTCCATCCTTTCCACTGAATCCAACGAAGAAAAACGCCTCCTTTCCGAATCAATTTTTATCCACCTAGAAAATAATCCAGTTAATGACAAAATTGACAAAGAAGTCATCTCCTCTACCTACTCCAACATCTTCCATTTATTAAAAACTCCATCCTAATCCCCTATACCGCCTGCAATATAGCCCTTTATACCTGCCTCCCTTTCCATTAACACAGCATTTTATGACTTTATGACCCCTTACTGTACTTTGCCGCTCTTTCTTTCATCTTCTATGTTCTCTGTCCATTGGGTGGTCCAGAACCCCCCTCCCCCTCACCAACTCCTTTCTTCCTATATTTCCCTGTATTAACTGTCAGAAATGATCCCGCATTTGTGAGGAATAGTTCTCTATCTTCCCATCGGTAAGCCCATATTGTTATTCTTATATCTAATCTAATATGTAATCTGTTATTCTTATATCTGTTTTCCTAATAATCCAAACACTTCTAGAGCACATTGTTCTTCTATATATTATGTTCTAGTATTTTATGTTTTTGTCTTTTTCCACATATGTATGTATGTATATATGTATGTGTATTTGTGTTTGTAGGCATATGTGTATATATATATATATATATATATATATATATATATATATATATATATGTGTATATTTCAGTACTACATCCGTCCTACTTGTTTTTTACAGCCCTGATGAAGGCTTGAAGTTCAAGCCGAAACGTCGGCACAATAAAACCATTTTTATGATAAAATGTAGTTTTATTAAGTAGCAGTGACCGAACCCCGACAATCCCTACCTTGTAAAATAAAAAATATTTTTACAAGAATAAAAGAATTGCTTAGTTATGTTTTTGTTTTCTTTTTAAATGTGCTTCTCATTAAAATATCCTCTCCTACCTGGAGCTATCATGATTTCGTGTTTCTTTGACCGCATCCTTAGGAAAATGAGATCATTGGTAGGGTCGAGATCACGCACGGCAGCCCTAGCTTTATCGCAAAGCTGAGTGATGAGAGAAGCATACTGAACAGTTGTCGTGTTGTCTAGTGTGCTCTTAATTGGTACCCCTGAAATCATTATATTAAAAATATAATAAAATAAATAATACTTGCCAATGTATAAATAAATCATTTATCAAAATATAATTAGTGAATTAATAAATTAAATACAATTTCAATATCATTGTAAATAATACGTACATATAAAAAAATACTTCACTTTTAAGAATGTTTAGAAAATATAGAGAAAATCCAGCATGTCTACCAACAGAAGAGAGAGGACTTGTGTATTTAGTTATAGAGGGAAGAAGGGAAGGGAGGAATGGGAGAGGAAGACCAAGATTAGAGTACACTAAGGAGATAGTGTCCGATGTCTGCTATAGGAACTATGTGGAGATGAAGATACTGGAGCAGGACTCGTGGGTATAGCTATGGACGGAAGAAGGGAAGGGAGGAATGGGAGAGGAAGACCAAGATTAGAGTACACTAAGCAGATAGTGTCCGATGTGTATTCTAGGAAATGTGTGGGGACGAAGAGACTTGAGTAGGATTCATGGGCATAGTTAAGGAGGGAAGATGGGAAGTGAGGAAGGAGAGAGTAAGACAGGATTATGGTTTAATTTTGATGAGTGAAAAATTTGAGCACATTTTTTATTTAAGATCTGCATGAATGGCTATACTTTAATTCTAATGTTGATTTTCAAAAATAACTAAAACCTGTGGATATAGTTATGGAGGAAGATCAGGATCAGACATAAGCACATAGTGCCTGATAATGACGCTTGAGCAAAACTCAAGAATTTGAATAAAATAGGGTTGATTTTGTTTATATTTTTTAGTATGAAGAAATCCATGCTTCAACATTAGGAACAATCTCTATATTCATTCAGAATTTTATTACCCTAGGTATGACATTTCCAGGGCCATCTAATGGATCTAATAAAACAATGACAGTAATAAACAATTATTTTAATAAAGATATGACTGCCAGGGCGCAATAAACAAATTATAGCTGTTAGGAACTTAAATTGGTTTCTAATTACATATAAGATGTCACCCAATTGGTGGAAAGATACACAGATTTTATCCTTAAACATATTAATCTTTCTCCCAGAAGATCCATTATTAAAAATTGACTCAATTTTGTAACAAAGGAAATGTTATTATTAATATTTGTTGCTGTAAGATAGTAATAATATTTTAAAAATAGAAACAATAAGAAGTAAATTGCTAGACACCAAGCTTCCACGTTCCAACAGCCACATTGAAAGATTTAGCAAAGAAGAAAAACAAGTCAAAATTATTTTTTTCATACTTTTCTCTTGCATTGGCAACATATCATGGCATCCACACTGGTTAAACTTTATTCTGTATTTTTTCTATAATTTTTTAAGATCATTTTTGATTCATTATGTTGAACTGGGGATTGATAAATCATCTTAGTGGCTCATCATATAGCAGAGTTCTGGGGATATTTATTTTCACTTTGGTGTAATATTCTAATTTTATGGCGATAATTAGAAAAGTAGGGGATCTGACATTATACAGTACAAAATATGACTAAAACAATGTTAAATATGTGGTTTGGTTTTTTTTTCTACTGTCATGGGAAAAAACATAAAATACAATAAATTGTAATAGCTTCAAATTTATTTATATGCCATATAATATAATACTTCTAAGGAATAACAATTTCTAATTCACCAGAATGTCTGTCGTCACCAAATGTATTCTCATTCAATATTTGTTTTTTAATATGTTCTTAAGGAAAAGAAAAACTTACCATCGCCGGTAATGACAATAGTTCCAACGACTCCTTTATGTGCTTGGATCCTTTTCAAAGTGTCGTCTACTTCTGTAGCCTGTAGAGATAAAATATAGAACTTTTTTTTAAAAATATCCTAATAGAAAAGCTCAGAAAAAAATTTATAAACATTACCATCTTTCAAATGATAGCCACATAGATACCTTTCGTATTGATCAAACAACTCTACAGTGAACAAAGAGGTATGAATTTTGTTAGGTAACATAAAACATATTTTGTTTGTTTGCTAGTGATCAAACTTTGAACAAGACCATCACACAAAAATTCCAATTTCTCAGAGTTAGCTTTTAAAGTTTGTTGAAATTTCCATTTACTAAATAGGCCTACAATTTATTTAGAGGCGTTAAATTTGTCAGCAGATTGATGAAATGATTTGGTTTTATTTTATATTCAAATTTTCGAATTTAACATCCTTGTTCACCCAAGAAATCAGAGCTTTATTATACTTGTACAGTTGTGATTGTTTCGCGGAAAATTAACCATATTATTTTTAGGCAAGTTTTGATAAACATATTCCTAAAAACGAATATCAGGATATTGTCCTTTTTCCAGAAATGTATTTTACGTTCTTTCGAACTTATTTTATAACGTACTACATCTGTGTTTTTGGTAAGTAACGTAAATGTTAAAAAAAAAAAAAAAAAAAAAAAAAAAAAAAAAAAAAAAAAAAAAAAAAAAAAAAAAAACTTGAAGGAACGGCAAATCTTAGTGTTACAGAATATTATGCTTATTTCTTGAGGTATATGGAAAGCTTACTATAGAACCTCTAAATATTTCGCCTTTAATCAAACGAATCCATTACCTCTGAAACTTCAAGCACCTTTTTCTCCCACAGTGGTGGTCCTACCGAAATACACTTTAGCCTTTTTTTTTTTTTTTTCTTTTTTAGGAAATGTATAAGACTTTCGAATTGTTACCGTTTTCATGTTTTCTCAACTGGTTTCAGCATATCTTACAAAGTACGGAAAGTCTAAAATGGTTAAGAAATCGTGAAAATAGGAAAGGTAACCGCTCCAAAGACTTATTAGGCATAAGTATTATTACTTATGGCAATAATATAGGTATTATTATATTGCTTACATTTCTCTTGAACAATTTTTTTTCGGTTCCTCACGTTAAAATACCTTATATGTTCGGGGGAGGGGGGTATACTCGGTGTCTACTAAACAGGATCAATGAATGTTTGATTACACTTTTTTTAAATTATTTCATAAATTTAACCTCAATGGTTATATTCCACTGGAATAATTCCAGTGCAAATTTTTTCATTTTCTGTTAAGACCGAACCCCCAACAATGTCCACGTTAAGTAAAACATTTAGTTTACGATGACGTCTCTCATGTTTTTCAACTGAACAAACAGAACCTCCTTGGTTGACATTAGTTACTCTACAGACCAATATTTGTTTTCTTTTAATGTTGTAGCAACGCTTTAAAATGTTTTCAGAGCAACCGATCTCAGAAATGGATACAAATGTCTCGTTTTCTAATTTCAAAATGGAATTGCATATTATTAACAAAATATATACTGCGAGAAAAAAATAAGGAAATAAAAGATAAAATTTCATGGTCAACGACCTAGCCAACACTGTTCGATATTGCGTCATCCTTATCTGTGTTGTTTACATTCTGACATCGTTCAACCGACTGTCTTTCCTATTTAATTTTTAATTCGTTTTAATTCGATTTGTGGTCACGTGCGTCCTATTTAAGTTCTCATGAGCCCATGGCGCCTCCGAAAAAGGAGACAGGCAGAGGCAGAAAAAAGATGAAGAGCATAGAGAGCAGCGAAGACGAGGAGTACAGGAGGAAGAGAGATAGGAATAATTTGGTATTGCACAAATATTATTATATTTGACTACTTATCATCTAATGACAATATACGATTTTAATTTTATCACTTTGTAAAAAAAAATTAATAAAAAAAGATGTTTCCTTTTTTGTAATTTCTTGTTTGGAAGTGTCATGTCAAATTCTTGAAGGCCAAATCAATTATATATATTATTATTTTTAGAAGAATACATCAGAGTTTAATAGAGTTTAATTTTTATGTCTGAAAATTATATCGGATTAAAGAGTATAAAGTCTGATGAAACAGTGTCAAAAGCTTGCAGTAGCTTAATTATAATAATTATAAATAATCTGTCTTACTCATAACTAAACTCTTGAATAGATATTTTTATAACATTTTTAATTAAAAATTAGTGAAAAAAAGTTTGGTTATACCACAAATAAAACCGAAAAAATTCTTAGCCATTTTTTGCAGAGACGGATTGTAGTTTTGTCCCATAATTTAACAAAAGATTTGCCAACTTAAATCCTAAAATCCTTTCAAACATTTTGTCAACTACAAAACTGCCAACCAAATAACTCTTTTTGCCAAATAATGTGTAATACTCAATATTACAATAAAAGTGTCGTTATATCGCAAATATCTCAAGAATTTCCTGACATATTATCACAATAGAAGTGTTATTACATTGAACAGAAAACACTAATGATACTTCCTTTCTCTGACAGACACTTAATAGCGTTATGATTATACATAATACACATTATTGAAATAAAACTGCTGTTATCCAGAATACTTTTAACACATTTTTGTCAGACTCTTTACATAAAATGAAATATACTTTACTGATATATGTGCTGAGATATCACAAACATAATAATATTCCTTTTACAATTTTTCCAGATAGTTGTTAGTTGTGCTTTAATAAAACATAATACATATTATTAAAATAAAATACTATACTGTTACAAATACATTTTAATAATGTGTACATCCCTAATAAATGTATGTGCCGAGATATCTCCTTCGAGCTAAGATTCCTTCTTCCTCCTTAATTACCTTAGTTGGTTAAAGAAACCATGTTCCTTTTATCCCCAAACTTAGCTTATATTTTAATAATGGCTGTTGATGATCATTTCTTTAGGAGTTATGATTTTTTTTTGTTTTTAGGCTGTAAAGAGAAGTCGGGTCAAATCAAGGATGAGGACACAGGAGACCCTCGAGCGAGTGCAACAGCTCAAGAAGGAGAATGATCAGCTTGAAGAGAAAATCAAACTACTCAGCAAGGAGTTGAGCTTCCTCAAAGATCTATTTTTGGCGCATACAGGTGAGCGAGTTTTTCCTGTTTCTTTGAAGTTTGTTTTCTATGTACGTATATTCTTGTTTTGTCACTACGAGCTGTCTGTCCATAGATTCAATCTCTGCATTCATATCAATCAATAAGAATAAGTTTAGTGGCTTTTCATGTTCTTTCTTAAATGACTCGAAAACTATAGTTAAATTGTGGTCCAGCTTGCCATAATGGTGCAATCCTTTTTCTTTTCAATGTGATACCTCTAACCATTTTCGAGAAAATTTAAAAGGAAAAACTGGAATTTCAGTGTCGGATACTCTAAAACAACAGATTGAGTTGACACGTTTGAAATTTTCCAAAACTAACATGTGTAAATGATATTTTAGTTTTGAAGAATTTTGAACGTGTGAAAAAGTGCCAACTCAATCTGCTGTATTTAAATGAGTTGTATGTTCCAACTTTTCCGCTTAAGTTTCAAGCTTTTATCTGGGCTTTAACCTTTTGGATGCGTAGGCTAGCTGCCTATTCCCTCCACAGGCGAACCAAACTCCCTCTCCTAGGGCGGCCATACTCACCCGTATTTTTTTTTTTTTTTTTTTTTTTTTTTACTTAGGCGCTCATTACTAATCATCATTTTCATGTTTATCTTACCTGAACGACGACGTGTATTACTTGAAACAGTTTAGGTACGCAGCACACCTACAATAAACATTTAAAACAAAGTTTAATTACTTTTATTCCCTATATTTCTCTTTCTACTTCATTCCAAAACCACTGCTTGTTTTTAAACGTGATTTTTAAATTTAGCAATGAAAATGTTGTTTATTTATTATTATAATAAGCTAATCCTTTATTATTTACAGTTTCACTAAAAAAATGCACTAGGAACATTTTTACCGTGCGCACGCCTCAGAGACGCATGTTACTTACAACGTTCAAAATATGTATGTTACCAGTTAAGGGTTAAACCAGCAATTATCCCCCATTCCTGCTAGAGCACTCCGTACAGGCTAAAGGCTAAATAGGTCTCGCAATCAAGAAATAAATAGCTGTGGCGAGAATACTCGGGCGTCGCTCCTGAGGAACACCTTTCTCCGGCGAGTATTCTCGGGCGTCGCATTGAATGGGTTAAGGAGTTGATGAAGAAGATGTGCGTGACGAGCTGGGGGCACTGATTTTCACTCCTGCATATATGCATCTAGGGATGCTGGGGGCACAGCTTTTCACGCCTGCATATAGACATCTAGAGAGCTGGGGGCACTACTTTTCACGCCTGCATATACAGTGGAGTCTCACTCATACAAAACTCACTTATAAGAAACATTCAGTTATACAAAGAATTTTTTGTTCCCTGGCAAAACTCCATTTAATCCTATATAATTAATTATTCACTTGTGCGATATTCAGTTATACGCAAAATCCACTTATACGAAAGGTACTTTGTTCCCCTGTTGTAAATCTTTTTCAGTTATGATAAGAGACAACAGCTTTTTCAGGAAATGTTTACAGACTTACCAGTGACTTACCCCCACCAGTCACTGTCTCACTCATCTCAGTTCTTCCTTGTCATTCTAGTACTCCAGGCGTTTTCTATGCACTCTCCCTTGTGTCATTTCTTTCTTTTTTGCTCTAATAACCAGTGATTCACACCCCCCCCCTCCACTCACTCGTCTTTTCAGTTCTCTATACAGTAATCATTCTAGAATCCGTGCTCTATTGTCCTTTCAGCTTTTAAAATGAGTACAAAAAAGAACAAAACTTTGGCTTGAAGACAAAAAAAAAATCCTGAAAGAAGTTGATGAAAATCCCAACAAATTGAAAACAGACATAGCTAAACGATTGAAATTACCTTTGTCAACCTTCCTGACTATTTTCCGTAAGAGGAAAGAAACGGAGGAGAATTTTGTGATATGAAACTTCAAAATATAATAATGAACAACTTTATCAAAAGATTTTTGTACCAAATTTCATCAAAATTGGACCATTTTTGAACCAGCTAGAGAGCAAACAGACAAATAAGTATGTATATATATATATATATATATATATATATATATATATATATATATATATATATATATATATATATATATATGTATATATACACACACATACATACAAATACATATTTGTACCACCTTTATTTTCGTGATCTATGGGATCTGAAACATGAAGTTTTCTAGTCAGCACTTCTGAATTGCATCATGACGTCAACCTCATAAGTGGGATTTCTCCCTATAGAGGGAGGGAGGAACCGCGCTAAAATGAGAACAATGTTGTCTTTTAGTGCGCTTCCTCCCTCCCTCTGGAGAGAGGAAACAAAAATTAGATCCCATTTGTTTTGTAAGGACCAATAAATTCGCAATTTTGAAAAATTATGAGTTTTTTCGTTTACATTTTAGAGCAAACCTACACTTAGCTTGGACAAATGCCATTGGGCAGAAAACTAATATCTTAGCCACGATACACCGAACCTCGATCACAATCCCAACACAGATACTTGCAGCATTTTTTTTTATCTGCTATTAACGCCGGGCTATCTACAGGTTGCTACCCTTTTATAAAGCTAACAGCACGTGCTTGGTCACCCATTCAGGTACTGACCATGCCCGATGTTCCTTAACTTCGGTGATCTACAGGAACTGGTGCATTCAACATGGCTAGTATCATTTATAAATTCTCTCTAAATAAATCCCTTTTCTATTACATTCTCTTTGATCATATATATGTTTTACTTTTTCAGGTACGCCGACCCCAGTGGCCATGCACGGGATCGACTTAGAAGCTCTGCTAGCTGACGACAACGAATCATCGTCATCCAGCGCTATGCAGAAATAGAAAACGGACACTATCAACGTTTTGTCGTGAAAAAAATAATTGTACTCTGCGATTTATGGCAGAAGTGTATATTTATTAGAACTTTATGAAGAGCCTTAATCATTAGAGTGTCAGTTCATCTTTTGCTCGTTTAAAAACTTGTTTGGAAGACATTTTTTAAATAATGGATTCATTTTTGAGCCTTGAAGGTTCATAAGAATATTACTTTATTAAGATTCTTGAAATTGTCATCGACAATATTTGTTAGATAGGAATTTTGACAATTTTTAAATTATATCGAGCATACATAGTCATTTTAGCAGAGTGAGAACCTTACCTTGTTTTTTGAATGTCATAAATCAAAATGCTTTCAAAAATTCAACTCGTTTGATCCAGCAACATTATCTTGAGGCAGAAAACATTATCACTATTACAATATTCGTGTTATAAGATATTATAGTGATTAGACCAGTATTATACTAAAAAATTTCTTTTACAAAGTTATTTTCTGGAAAAAAGAAGATTGTTTAACATTATTAATAACTCAGATTTTTTGGGACAGATTGTCAACTGGTTACCTTTTTCTAGCCAGGATTGGGTTTATTTCAAAAGAAAAGTCACCACCTGAGTGATAATTGAACCCATAGCCTTGGCACAGAGTGTACTTTCATGAAATAATAAATTGTCAAAAGCTCCTCACACGGCCAAATATCAGAGTTCTTCCGAAACGTTGATCCATCTATAAGGAGTAATTGTTGCAACAGCTGCTTCCTTGATTCGGTGATGTCAGATATTAGGGGAGGCACATCAACACGATCCTTTATGAACCCCTAAAGGTAGAAATCACATGGTGTCAGTTCAGGTGAATATGGAGGCCATGCAAAGGAAGCTTTCTGTTCACCAGTCTCCATCATTGCTACTAGCGTTTTTTAACAAATGGTGGTGGAAAGATTGCCTGTACATGTGTATTGGTATCGACTGTACAACGCCCAGTATTTTTTCAGGGCTTCATATTTGGTTGGTTTCCGGAACGTTACTTGAAAGTGTTTGTTGGATATCTAGGAAATTTTTATAAAAGAAATTTGTTAGTGTAATACCCATTTCAACAAAGCTAATGAAATCAAAGTAATCAAACAATAATCACTGCAGAAAATATATAAACTTGTAGAAAAACGATGATATATTTCTGTTGTTTAATATATTGTACAAAAAATAATATGCAATTTAAAGCATTATGTCTTTTCTCAACACAGTGTTTGATTTAAATTTATTTGTAAATAATGCAATATAAGAGATTTTATTTGTTATTAGTGTTTATTTTAACCTCTATAAACTGCAATTATTATGAAGCAGTCATTTTTTGTGTTTCACGAATATGGATCTACACAACAGAACTTTCTGCAATTTTACAAGCATTAAAAAATAGTCAAGACACAGACACGAACAATGTAATATAATGCTCTGACTCTTGAAACGTTTAACGGTGGTTCACTTTTGTAGAAGTTAAAAGCTGCCTAGCTCCTACTGCGGATGACAGATGGTTCCAAAAGAAGTTGTGGAGCAGGGGGGGGGAGGGAAAGAAATGGTATTAAGTTACCTAGGAAGTAGAAATGTTTCTAGGAAGAACCCCCACAGTATTTCAGGCAGTGATATATGCCATCTTGTGGCACCTCATAAATTAAATGAGGACGGGGTTTGTCGGAGGAGAGTAAATATCCTGACTCGAGATCAACTCAAAAATTGTTCAAGAATACCAGATGAGGCTAAATGAATTGGCACGAATAGGCCCACTGCCTTTTGTTGTATTGTTAGTGGCATGCGCTAAAGAGGCAATTGTAATAAGAGCCAAAGAAAGAATTGGTAAATTTTGGGAAGGATAGAAAATTAGCCATACAAATCCTACATAGATCTTAGAAGTTTAGGAAAGAAGGAAGTTTCTTGGGTATGGCCAGAAAACATTTCAGAGACCTTGTGGCGACTGTGTCTGGCCATTGTACCCATGAATAAATATATGCATACCTTGAAGATCAGGTCAACAGTTTGCAGATGTTGTGGGGACAATTGAAGGGCTCAGTGCCAAAGGTGACTAACCCACAATTAGAAATAGCTGAGAAAATTGGAGTTAAAGTTCAGAAGAATGTGAAAAAATGTAGTGTTGGTGACAGAAATTATTTTAATTGGACCAAGTAAAACCCCTTCTGCCATTAACAATAATTTTTTTGACTTTTTTCTTAACTTTAAGTCCAATTTTCTAAGTTATTTCTAATTGTGGGTTAGTCACCTTTGGCACTGAGGCCTTCAAATATGAGGCACCCAAATATGTTACATTTCAGTGTGTAGCACTGGAAAAAAGACGATTCCTACATTTTGGAAGCCTCAATGAAGACAAAATCAGGTCAACTGAGGTTCTTAACGAGTTTAAGGTAAGGATGTCCAGCCTGGGACTCTAACAATAGGACAAAGTGCACCTCCATGATGTGGAGAGTATGAGTCAGAAACTCATCTAATTTAATCTACTGTGGACGACTGCTAGAGAAGTCCTGGCTCTTTATAGTATAACTGCTGTTAACTGGAAGACGACGTTCGACATTGGCAATGTCTGATGGCTCATCAGAAAATAGTACTTATAGGCTATAATAGATGGTGATTGAATGTAGTTTTGCTGAATTCTTTAGAAGTAAAGAGATTTTACTGCAATGCCTTAACCTTTCACCCTTGCATTTTCGGTACCTGCTTCTGTCCTAGTAGAGAAATAGTTTACCAAAAAAAGAAATAAGAGAGAGAAAAGGTGCCAATGGCCATAGCAGTTAACGCACCAAAATAAAAATAAAGTAAAATAAAAAAAGAGAGGGAAAAACGTAGTACATAAGTATTTATTGAAAAAAAGAGCAAAAGTAACTATTTATTGCATTAAAAAAAAAGAAAAGTAAATACACACTCAGCTGCAAAAAAAAGAAAGAAAAGAAAAACAGAGTGAATTATCTACTAAAATATTTTTCCAGTTTAATGTGAAGTTGGGATTTATTAATGGCCATGTTTTGGAACCTATATTCATTCATGGGTGGTTCAACTGTTCACAGCAGCCTGTCACACAACGGCTTAACTTTACCTATCCAAACAGGTGGATAGGGCAGTATGGGCATGTAAGGTGGCCCGCCTGACGCCCAGATCTCACCCCAATGGATTTTCATGTGAGGGGAAAATTGAAGTCATTGGTTTAGCAGAGGCAGTACCGAAGAGGATTTATAAAATAAAATAGCCCTGATGAATGAGGAGATGAAGATAAATGACAGGGAGATAAGGAGAGCAGTAGAAGCAGTTTTAAAAAGTCCGTCACGCAGGAGCTGCATAACTAAGCACTTTCCTCAGAATTTGGGTAGTGTAGATTGCTTTCCAGAACAATTTGCTTAAAATATCCTACATAAATAAAATAAAAACACGAATAGTTCCCTTTTAAATTTGTAATGAGTAACTGATCAATATATAATTTGCTTCCAGAGTTATGTTTACACATGGTACCTATTACACTACGTAATAAATACAAAAAACCTCATATTAGCGTATTTTGATCTAACGCAGGAACAGGATACAGTCACTCTAGTGGTAGAAAGCGCTCCTTGCGGCGGCTTTGTGAACCTACGTCTGACGGGCTTTTCTATTGAAATATATTACAAATTAAACCCCCGCTTTCCGATTGACCGATTCAGCTCATTTTTACAACACTTCTTTCTCATGAGTTACCCACGACGTATACCGCGTTTCGTTACAATACAGCAGAAATTACGACCGGTATGAGTGTATTAAGAATTTGGGTCAGGAGTAAACCCCCCCTTCTAATGAACCGATTTAGTTTATTTTTACAAAACATATTTACTTGTAGATTACCACTACGAATACCGAGTTTCGTCGAAATATACCAAAAATCACGGCTGGTAGTGGCGAATTGGTATTGTGGGTCCGGAGTAAACCCCTCCTCCTAATGAACCGATTTAGTTTATTTTTACAAAACATATTTACCTGTAGATTACCACTACGAATACCGAGTTTCGTCGAAATATACCAAAAATCACGGCTGGTAGTGGCGAATTGGTATTGTCGGTCCGGAGTAAACCCCCCCTTCTAATGAACCGATTTAGTTCATTTTTATATCTCACTTTTCTCTCTATATTACCACTACGAATACCAAGTTTTGTTGAAATATAAGAAATATTACGGCTGACATAGTCAAATTAGTGTTTTGGGTTCGGGGTAAACCCCCCCTTCCGGTGGACTGACTTTGGTGGTTAACGAACTCGTTCAATCGTTTGCTAATTGAATGCTATATACCAAGTTTCGTGACGAAAAAACAAAAACTCTGGCCGCTATCGTGTTAACAGACACACATATATATATATATATATATATATATATATATATATATATTTATATATATATGCATATATATATATATATATATATATATATATATATATATATATATATATATATAAATTTTAACGGGGGTCATTTTCGGTGTCTACTAGGTAGGATCGATAAAGATTTGAAGAAATTTTTCAAAAATTCCGACATGAGTCCAACCTCAATAGCTACTTTCCTTCGGAGGAAAGTGCTAAAAGAAGTAGACTGTGCAGGGTGGAGGCCATTTTGAACAGTTACTTTAATTTATATTTGTGTTATTTTTTTGTTGGAATTACATTTATTTTTTAGAGGAATTCTGGTATTTTTTGTTTCTAGTTCCTTCGCATTCTTAATTGTCAAATAAAGATAGGCTTGTTTCACACCATATCAAAGCTTATGAAATGAAGAAGTTTTTCTGAGATCCGGGATGTTTAGATCTCATCTATAAAAAAAAAGTCCGTCACGCAGGAGCTGCATAACTAAGCACTTTCCTCAGAATTTTTGTAGTGCAGACTACATTACAGAATAATTTGCTGTAAATAACCTATATAAATAAATTAAAAACTTGAATAGCTCTGCTCATTTACATTTCTTATGAGAACTGTTTAATTATTAATTTTGTAAATAATTTGCTTCCAGAGTTATGTTTATACATGATACTGTACTACTTAATAAATACGCAAAAACTTCATTTTCCGTCTTTTGATCTGACGCAGAAACAGGATACAGTCCCCCTAGTGGCAGATAGCGCTCCTCGCGGCGGCTTTGGGACCCTACGTTTGGCGGGCTAATTCTAATGAAACAGTGTTTAAAGTAAACCCTCCTTTCCAATAGACCGATTTACTTCATTTTTACAACACTTCTTTCTCATGAGATACCCACGACGTATACCGCGTTTCGTTACAATACAGCAGAAATTACGACCGGTATGAGTATATTAGTACTTTAGGTCCGGAGTAAACCCCCCCTTCAAATGACCCGATTTAGTTTAGATCAACATAACGAATACCGAGTTTCGTTGAAATATAACAAAAACTACGGCTGGCATGGTCAAATTAGTGGGTTGGGTCCGGGGTGAACCCCCCCTCCCGGTGGCCCGATTTTGGTGATTAACAAACTCGTTCAATCGTTTGCTAATTGAACTCTATATACCACGTTTCGTGGAGAAAAAACAAAAACTCTGGCCGCTATCGTGTTAACAGACACACACACACACGTATATATATATATATATATATATATATATATATATATATATATATATATATATTTATACATACATATATATATGCATATATATATTTATAGATATATATAAATTTTAACGGGGGTCATTTTCGGTGTCTACTAGGTAGGATCGATAAAGATTTGAAGAAAATTTTCAAAAATTCCGTCATGAGTGCCGGACGGTACCTCAATAGCTACTTTCCTTCGGAGGAAAGTGCTAAAAACGACGGGACTACACAAACGGGGGTTTTATCCACAAAAGTCGATTTAACGCTAACG
The DNA here is from genome assembly GCA_946811695.1 of Gonocerus acuteangulatus. Classification (NCBI taxonomy): domain Eukaryota; kingdom Metazoa; phylum Arthropoda; class Insecta; order Hemiptera; family Coreidae; genus Gonocerus; species Gonocerus acuteangulatus. Next base: position 72,165,654 of record OX328128.1, read on the forward strand.
TTATGTCGTTGAGCAAACAAAACATATAGCAAATTTACCCAGCTTTCATTTGGTACCATTCGCATAGAAGATAAGTCTGGGAAGATTATGCAGGTTACATCTTTCCACTGGACCAATGTTATCTCGGTAAAATTCGCGCGAAAAAATCGTAGTAGCGCTTACTTCTGGTAAAATGTACTTGTCAGTAAAACAGGACAGACAGGATCGTAAAATAAGTGAGAGGGTATTATTAGGTTCTTGGCAAGGCCTAAAACTTGGCTCAATGCTATGAGATCATAACTTTCATAGATTAGCTGTTGGGGGGGGGGGCTGGAACCTGGCCTTTTTTTTCCCCAACGTTAGTTTTTTGGGGGGATATCAATACGTTTTGTGAATTCAGAGTTGGCGCTTCGACGTTTGGCTTAAGGAGGAATGATGGGTTTCCGAAGGAACAACAAGATCAAGAGGGTAAACATCGGCTCTAATACTTCGAGTAATATACTCACAGTGTGCGTAGGCCGGAACTTGGTGCGCCAGGCCAAGTTCCGGCCTACGCACACTTTGAGTGTAGCCGCACAGTGGTGCCAAACGCCCGATTTTGGGAAAAAACCTGTAGGTTCTTGAATCGTTATGATTTTGGTATCATTTTTAAGGTAATTTTTAGTGCTGAGTCGAATGAGACAACTACCAATTCGATAGAATAATTATTTTGGAAGATAATCAGGTTTTATATTACGAAAACCGTTAAAAACAGTAAGTATTCAATTTAAAAAAGTCATATTTTACTCATTTGGTAGAGATAAGTATCCTTCTAAATGTATTTTGGAGTGCTGAGTTGAATAAATTAACAAACAATGTAATACAGTTGAATGGTCTCGACGTATTCCTCTTTATTAAATTTTTCACTTATAACGAATACATTTTTAATTGTTTACAGGAGATATTAGGTAGATCTCACTGTAAATGTTCAGTTACTTGCTATCACAAACTGTCCAACAACTACCTGCAGAAAATAATAATGATAAACTCGTCTTTGGTAAAATAATCGCATCACTTATTGGCACCTTCATTTTATTTGGCTGTGCACACATACGGGCGAGTACGGCGATCACATTTATAGGAAAGCAACTTCAAAACATGCACTTTTAGGAAAAACTAAGCGGAGAGGATAGCTAAGTACCGCTTATTTCTTCTACACCAAAAAAACTACGCATCATTGAGTTTCATTAAAGATATCTTCACAACCCAAATGCACCAAGTTCATGATACATTTTGGCAAAAAAGAAAATTTGTTTACAAGCTACATATACTCATGAGACTTCCTGGGTAATATCAATTTTCCAGAAATAAAATAAGTGGTATAAAATATTGTTTTACGTTTCACTAAAAACTGTGAGATTTTTATTCAGTGAGAAAACGGTCAAGACAAAAAGGTGTTTTCTGATCATACCTATTAATAAAATGTAAAATCAATATTAGATCAGTATTCAACAACTAATTAGGTATAAAAAAATGTTAGTTCAAACGCGATTGAACACCTTCGGTTTTGGAGGTTTTTTCCCTCTCGGCACCACTGTGTGCCGTGCTCTTAAAAGTGTTTTTATTCCTTTACAAATGTAACCAGGGATGAGAACAGAAACGCGCTAAGATGAGGTAGTTCCCGCGAGTCAGACATTCTTCTCGCTGTCCTAGGGTTAGACGTTTAAATTGTTAAAAAGTAAAACTTCCTTATCAATATAAAATTTTCCCAAAAGTATCAAGAAATGTATACTCCAAATGATACTAGTTATTAGAACGTTATGGAAACCCGCAAAGATGACGCAGTTCCTGTGAATCGGACTTGTTTAGATGTTGACTTTACGTGATATAATAGGTCTGCATATTAAAAATAAAATCAAACAGTTTGGTTGACGCTACAGAGCGAAATATCTGTCTGTACAGGGTGTATGGCAAGTAGATGACAATGCTCGAGGGGTGAAACCAGATAAAAACTTTAGTTATATTATGCCAACCACACATGTCTATCTGTTTTTGTTCAAGACATATGCCGTTCCAAATTTCATTGAGAATAAAAAACAACGTGTTAAAAAAAAAAACAACAAGTTTCTCTGCTTGTACTCGCTATTTTTCAATGTCTTTTTAAGTCAACATTAAATTTGCTTCAAGTTTAATGCACTTTCAATGTTCTCAAGTTTCTTTTCCAAACTGCAATAACTGTTCAAAAAATTGATATTAATAAAAAAGTCTAGTTAGCGACAACTTTTCAAGAATCACTATTCTTTCTCTTACAAAAAACGATTTTACATTACATTTTTGATCTAGTTTCACTCCCTTCAGTATTTTCATCTACTTTCGATACACCCTATATATATATATATATATATATATATATATATATATATATATATACACACATATATATATATATATATATATATATATATATATACATATATACACATATATATTTATATACATATATACATTTATTTAAATTTTAACGTCCATTTATTATTAACTAGGAATTTTAGGACGGGTTATCTATAGGTTACCACCCTTTTCTAGCCAGGATAGGGCTGATGCCTTTTCTTTTTTCTAAAGAAAAGCCACCACCCCTAGTGGGAATCGACCCACGACCTTTGGCTCAGAGTGTTAAGTGCTCACACCTTAATCCTCACGGCCATCGGGTCTCCTACATATATACATATATGTGTGTGTGTATGTGTGTCTGTGTGTTAGAGCGCTCGACTCATGATGTGGAAGGCCTTAATTCGAAAAATCGCGCGACTGAAAGATTTTATCTTCTACCATAGTCCCTGGGCCCACCCAGTCTTTAATAATGGATAGCTGCGAGGGGGGGGGGCATCATGCAGCCTTGCATAGCACTGACCGCACTATCTCCTTAGTGAACACTAATGTTTAGTATCTGATACATCCACAGTATATGTTCCTTGGGACCCTCGTGGCGTTTTAAGAGACTGATATTTTATACATGTACAATTTGAGGAGATATATTTTGATGAACGGTTGACTTTGAACATCGTCCAAAAGCCACCAAATTCTTGGCCAATTCCGGAAAGTGTTGCGGGCAGGTTTTACCAAAAGTAGGGTAATTTGGTGGCGATTTTGCCCCCTCCCTCCCTTCCCCTCCACTGCCCCTAGTAAATGTAAGGGCTCAAACCTTCCAATATAGACCCAGTCCCATACCACCACCCCCAACTCCAACCTCCCGACCAATACGGAAGAAAATGCAAAAGTCGTCCCCCGTCGAATCAATGCTTACAGGGCTTGCGCAGATGGTACTCCCAGCATCTCTGTCGTCTGAGGAAGTAGCTCCGTTTAGATGTCACCGCTGAAAAAACTGCCGACATGCTGAGACTTCTTCTCATCCTGTTGCTACTGTCAGGTAAGCACGCTTCCGTATAATTTGTGTGGTTGTCACAGTCATTCTGTCGGTCTGTTCAAGTCCGGCGACTTTGTTTCGTACAAAATCTTATCTTGGTATGAAGAATTCGATCTTGAGTTCCGCACCTTAACCGATGTACTAATAAATGAAATAAAAAATGAAGCATTCTGCCACGAAGCGAGCAAAACTAACGCTTTCACGAAATCTGGTGTAAAAATACGAAATAACTCTAGACCCATTATTATCGCTAGCAGTTTTGGTAAGGTGTATATAAAAATATTTTTGTATTCTTGCATAACATTTCGCTATTTTATACAACCTAATTAGGCTGACTCGTATGATCGGCATTATCTTAGCATTGTTCAATATTGTGCTCATATCTGGTGCAAACACAATTAAATAACTAACCGAGGAAAAAGTCGTCGTTCGCTCTTGATAATTAATAAATCTACATTTTTAAAATAAAAACAAGTTTTTATTAATTCCGACGTTTCGGTTGGAATTTCAAGCCGTCATCAGGGCTATAAAACAAAATTAAACATTGTGCCTATTAATTTCGATATATCTATCTATCTACCTACCTACATATATTATATATATGAGTTAAATATAAATGAATAAGTAAATAATAATTGCTTAATGGTAAGTATGTGTTGCTATTAGTGAAAACATTGAAAATAAATATACACTATTTCACATTGATTGGAATTACATAAAAATGTATTTTAATTGAAAGATGTAATTGTTTTCACTCAAAATACATTTTTATGTAAGTACACTAAAATTGTATTACGTTATTGTCAATTGTTTCGCTATTTACCATCAATATACAATTGCAATTGTTAATTGTTTATTTATTTTATAATATATATATATATATATATATATATATATATATATATATATATATATATATATATATGTATATTGTAATTAATACGTTCAATGTCCACTTTTTTTTTTATAGCCCTGATGAAGCCTTGAATTGGCATAATAATTAATTAGTTGGCATTAATTGAAAACTCTGGCTATTTCCATACTGGTTAAATAACTATGGATCAATTCTTCTCGCTAGGAGCTTGTGTGAATGGTATCTAAAAATACTTTTGTATTCTTGCATAACAAATCGCTTTATAGTACAAACTATAAGGCGCTTTTTCCATCATAGCGCGTTTCCATAAGTCGCTAATATATGGTATATAAAATTAAATTAATAACTACAGCCACATTGTTTTTGCTTGTAGCTTAGATAATTTGTGTGTAAAACTATTTTTCTGTTCTTGCCTGATAACACCGTATTTAATACAAACTATCTGGAACAATGTCATCTTAGCGTTTTTGCGTATATCTGGTATAAACAAGTCTGTCACTATATATATATAAACTATAAATTTTGATTTTTTTTGCTTTTTACTAAAATGTTTTGTTGGACGGATTATGGTGTTTAATAAACTCGGCCCTCTGGTTAACTATTTCGACCTTTCATTGAAGGCCAGCATTTCATATATATCGGCCTGGAACATCGCACTTAACACGGACTCACTCAGCGCTCTTGAAGCACTACCGGACAGCTACGCACATCATCAGATCAAAAGCCAAACAGACAAATTACCATTCGCTGACTACCAGGCGACGAAGACGTACACAGCAATTCTTCATCATAAGTTTGCCTAATGTATACCAAGGTTAGCTGCAAGGATGAAAAAATTACGACAGCTTAGGGGAAAGTTAATAATTTGTTCCTTGGGTAATCCTCTAGTCCTAATGGACCGACTTAGCTTATTTTCCTAACATATGTTCCTCCAAATATGGTCACTGAACATGCCGTATATTGTTTTAATATAACAACAATTCCGACCGTAAGATGCAAATTAATGATTTGGCTTCGCGAGCAACTCATCTTTCAGATGGACCGATTTGGCTATTCAACGATCTTGCTCAATAGTTTGTTGTGGGAATGCTGTATTCGAAGTTTCAAGGCGAAACAAAAAAGCTGTGGCTGCTATACTTTCGGCAGACATATATATATATATATATATAACTTATGAGTTGGAAGACGGAGACGATGTTTTTAAAAAAGATAGTAACTCACACGGGGACAACAGAATGCACTGACTATCAGATTACAACTAACTTTATTTAATCCGGCTGAGGCTTATATAGTCTCAGCCTGTTTGTTTACCTTTACAGAGTTTATTACTCCCCTAACAACCCCCCTCCAGTTTCTGGAACTCTTCCAGAAACTTGAAAACTTCCAAAGGGGCGGGGATAGTAATATACAAGCTTAATAAAATACAACGAAACAAACAGAAAAAACCACAAGAGAAAAAAAAACGAAGAGACTAATACTAATATACACTAATAAGGAAATTAATGCCAAGACAATAAAAGATAAAAAACTTCAGGTTAAGCATAATAATAAAAAAAAAAAAAGAAAGGATGATAACTTCGAATTAAATAATCTTAAACGAAAATAATAGTATAACTTATGATATCTATCTACATACGTCTGAAAATATAAACCACTACACTACACACCGTTGCCCGTCCTTCGTTCGTCAGGTTGCTTCGCCGGTATGCGTAGTTGTTCCAGGTGGACAGTCCGCAGCCTAGGTGGAGTTTCCTGTGATCGGATGGTCACGACGTTGTGTTCCTTTAGCGCAACGACTGTATAGGGTCCGTCATACCGAAGGTCCTGCTTGGCTCGGTTGGTAGACAGTTTGCGAAACACGATATCTCCTAACCTGAGATGTGTTCCCGGGTCTTTCACCTGCAGGTTGTGTTTCTGCACCCTATCTCTTTTTTCTTTCTGCAGACGTGTCCTGGTCTCTCGGGTTATTCGTCTCTGATTTCCTTGGCGTTGAACCACCGCCGCTACTATACCTGGTTCTCCCGCTGAATCCTGCACGTCCCGTCCTACTCTCAGTGTCCCGAAGAGTACCTCGAATGGGGTAAACCCTGTAACACTATGCACTGAGTGGTTGTAGGCAGTCACTGCTATTGCCATTGCTTCCTCTCCTGAGATCCCCCGGTCCGTTTGTACGATCCTCAGGTGCTCACTCAGCGTGTTGTGTACTCTTTCTATGCTCCCGTGACTCTGAGGATGACCCGGCGTCGTTATATGATGCTGTGTACCCCATCGACGCAAGAGGTTCCTTACATCAGCGTTGCGAAATTCACGCCCGCCATCAGTTATTATGAGCTCAGGAGTTCCGTAGGTTTGACCCCAACGCAGGAAACTTCTGACAATCTCACTTGCTGTTTTCGCAACGATAGGGTTCGCCATGATTACTTTACTAAACGTGTCGATAATAGTAACCCACAACTGGTTCTGCCACGTGAAGACATCTGCCTGCAGCACTAGTAACGGGGTAAGGGGGGTCATCGTTTCCTCCTGAACTGCTTGGGGGGGGTGTCGGTCGTACTTCGTCCGATTGCACACGGTACATTCGGCTACTACAGCCCGGACCATCTGAGCCATACCTTTCCAGTAATACTTTCGCCTCAGTCCTGCCAGCGTTTCCGTGACCCCTCTGTGATTAGATTTACCTTGATGTTGTGCCAGTACCAAATCTTGCTGCGTGGGAGGGTCTGTGATTACTTCACCTAGCCGCGTGCACCGGACGAATACCCTGTCCGTACCTATGCGTTCTTGCTCCCAGAGGCGCGCGATTTTGGTCCACACGGTAGCGTTGCCAACATAGAGGTAGGTGGTGGTACCCGGGACCGATGCATCTTCTAACAGTCGGCAAATGACTTCATCTGTTGCTGCGACTGGGGCACGCACCGTGCATCGGAGGCCGTCCTTTGTTTTCCTGCTGTAAGTAATTTGTGGAGAGCCTTGCGCTGTTGACACCCAAACGATGTGACGACTTTTACCTACAACGATGTCATCGACTTCTGCCATAGTTCGCTCCCTTTCTTCTGCGGAGGCGGTTGCTTCGCTGTCGGCCCGCGTGCTCTGTTCGCCGTCAGGATTCCACTCTTGGAAGAACTGACGCAACGATTGGCTGTTTCCCTCACTGGACGTAGTGACCACGTTGACATGTTGGAGGCGAGAGAGCCAGTCGGCCACCACGTTATCCTTTCCGGGTTTGTATCGGACTTCGAAGGTGTACTGATTTAAGTTTTCCTTCCATCGCTGGACGCGGGCAGAGTTTTCTTTAAGTGTTGACACCCATTGCAGTGGCTTGTGGTCCGTGTGGACTATGAAACGCCTGCCATAGAGGTAAGGTCGGAAGTGGTCTATGGCCCAGACGACGGCGAGGAGTTCCCTTTCGAGGGCGCTATATCTCTCCTCTGCTCCAGTAAGGCGTCTGCTGGCGTAGGCGATAGGGCGCTCCCCCTGGGGCCATTCTTGCGTCAGGACTGCACCTAATGCGAAGTTGCTGGCGTCTGTAGTCACGATGAACTCCTTAGTAAAGTCTGGGAATGCCAGCACAGGGTCGGATTTCAGCATTTCAATACATTCTTCAATGTTCTTGACCATCTGCGGAGTTACTCTCACCTGTCGCCCTTTTTTCAAGAGATCGTTGACCTCCACTAACCCTCGCGCCATGCTTGGCACGAAGCGTCTATAGTAGTTAAGCGCTCCAAGCACCTGTCGGATTCCTTTCACGTCCGTGGGCACCTTTATTCCAGATAGAGCCTCGATTTTCGTTGGGTCTGGGCGTATCCCCTCTCCTGAGACAACGTGTCCCAAGAAGGTAACCTCGGATAATCCGATGCGGGTCTTCTCCTTGGACAACTTCAGCCCGAACTCTCTTAGTCGTTGGAACACTTGTCTTAAGTGCTGTGTGTGCTCTGTCGCCGACCGGCTAAACACTAGGAGGTCATCCATGTACCCCTGGCAAAAGTTGGGGTCCAGGCCGTTGAGGAGCTCATCCATCAGTCTTTGGAATGTTGCGGGCGCGTTCTTTAAGCCAAAGGGCATTCGCGTGAACTGGAAATGACCTCGTTCGAACGAAAACGCCGTCTTTTCTTCATCTCGTGGGTTCATTCTGATCTGGTGGTACCCAGCTTTCAGATCCAGGGTACTGAAGATCCGTGCTCCGCTAAGTCGATCCAGGATATCTTCCAGCCGTGGCATGGGGTATTTTTCGTCCTGCGTGGCGTCGTTGAGCTTCCTATAATCAATGACAACTCTGTACCTCCCTGGCGAACCTGCTTTTGGGACCGCCCACAGGGGACTGTTAAACCCTGATGTGCTTGGCTTTATTATGCCCTGCCTAGCGAGGTCTCGGAGTTCTTCCGCGATGGCCTCCTTCAACGCTTGCGGGTACCTTCTCTCTTTGACGAAGATCTTGCGGTCCTCTTTCAAACGAATTTCATGTCGTGTTCTGCCCGTCGCGCTGAGTGGCTGGCCCTCTTGATGGTAGACGTCTTGGAACTCATTGACCAACGCTCCTAGCGGCCCTTCTTCTTGTCCAATAGCTCCAACGCGCAGATGGTCCTCGATCGCCTCCGACAAGCACGAGTATGTCTTTAAACCAACCCGCATCTTCCATTTTTCACTGGAAATTTTCATTTTCCCACTCAACGTTGCAAGTGCGTCACATCCCAAGATCCCATCGTATTCCCTGGGCATTTTAGGGACTACGTGCGCTGTCACCACTCTCTCCGGGGAACCCCAAATCTCTGCGGGTATGTCTATTTCCCCCGCCACGTCACAGTTACCCGCCAGTGTTTGTAGTTTGCAGCTGCAAGCTCGTATCTCTTGTGTCATCCAGCTCCGGGTCTGACGCGCTAACACTTTCTTGCTAATCAGGGTGCACGTGCTACCCGTGTCCACCAGCCAGCGCACTCCCTCTTCCACGATAATCGGCAACCCATATTGTCTCGATTCTTTTTTCGGGTCGCCGCGCTGCTTGCACCGTCCTCAAGTTTCTCTCCTGCGCACCTGGGTGTTCCTCAAAACGGTAGCATACGAGGTGATCGTCTGGGGCTTCCTCTGTACCCTTTCTTCTTCCGAATCGCTGCTATCGTCGGAGTCCAGCTGCGACCCCCCCGCACTGTGCCTCGAGCTCGCCCGACGCATGCGATGGAAATTGACCTCCATCGGTTCACCAAGGTCCTTCTTACCAAGGTCCTTCTTCTGCTTTCTTATGAACGGGCAGTGTCTTGCCACGTGCCCGCGGTTATCACACTCGAAGCACTTTATTTCGGGGCAACGCGCAGCGACGTGTCCCGATCGCCCGCACTCGTAGCATCGTTTCGATTGCTCCCGTCGTTCGCCTTCGCGACGTCTGAACGGTTCCCGTCGAGCTGTGTCTCTGCGCACGTCATCTCTAGAAGCTCTCCAATTCCTCCTCCGCTCTCGGCTGTCTCTATCATTACTTCTCGGATGATCCCTTTGGGGTCGTCGAGTTATTACTTTGGTCCAGGGGTCCTCTTCTTGCGCCGCGAAGTGAAGCTCCGCCTCCTTCTCACCCTCGTCGACCATGGCTTGTGCGGCAGTCAGGAAGTCTGTGTCTGCTGCTATGACTCGACCTGTTTCCTTGCTCAGTTGTACTTTGAGCACTCGCTGCATGACCATAGCCGTTGCTACCGATTCGGGTGCGGCAGGCCTTTCGCTAAGTTTGTCAAGGATCTTGTTGTGCCACGCGATCAGCTTGGCTGCAAAACTCCCGACGGATTGTCGTGGACTTCGTGTTTCCCGCAGCATCCTCAGGAAATCTTCCTCGGGTGCCCACCGGCCTCCGCCGTAGGCTTTCTTCAGGCGTTCTTTAAGCGTGTCCCAGGGTGTATTGGTGTCGCTCTGGACCTGATTCAATACCTGTCTCCGAACTCTACCTATGAGCGCAGCCTTCAACGTCGCTGCATCACAGTCATCCAGCCATCCAGCCTCCTTCTTTTTATCAATCGCCTCTGTGAGACGGTCCCCATCCTTGAGGAAGTGCGTGAGTTCTCCGACATCACCAGAGAACTTGTCTATTTGGCTTATAGCTGAACGCATATCTTGCGCGACTGCAGCTTTAAACTTAAGCCATTCGAGCGTTGTGGACGCGCCTGCATCTGTATCCATCCTGAGTTTATTCAATCTATCCTGGACGGTAAGACGGTTCCGCCTCTCCTTCATGCACTCCCGTAACGCGGTTCACTCCGAGTTATTCGGGTTTCGGCACCACTTATGAGTTGGAAGACGGAGACGATGTTTTTAAAAAAGATAGTAACTCACACGGGGACAACAGAATGCACTGACTATCAGATTACAACTAACTTTATTTAATCCGGCTGAGGCTTATATAGTCTCAGCCTGTTTGTTTACCTTTACAGAGTTTATTACTCCCCTAACATATATATATATATATATATATATATATATATATATATATATATATATATATATGCATACACAATTTTAACAGAGCCATTTTCAATATGCTGTAGGTGGGATAGATTTAGATTTGAAGAAATCTTTCAAAATTTCTTTCATGGGTTCGACCTCAAAATGCTAAAATAATAAATTATATATGTAGTGAAAAGGCGAAGTGAAATCGGATTTTTAACTTATATTCGAATATATTAATTTTATACTATAGTGTAGATTTTTAATGTTTTAGCTTTGTTTTGGATGTATGGACTACCTTCAGTCAGTGTGCCCTTTAGGTCATGAGGAATGTCTAGGTCATTCGGCTCTGTTTGTTTTTCATTACGTCTGAAGGGGTTAGTAGGCTGTGACCTATACGAAGCCAAGTCAATATCACTTCTTCACGTCTTATTTCAGCAATATCCTATACCAATATCTACTTGGTTGAGGTTTATTGCTACCTTGTAACTTTTTTTTTATTATTTGCTATTTCATAGGGTTAACTGCTTCCTTGACTAATGAAAAATTATATCCAAGACTATTTTTTTACAAATTTTTAAATGTGCCAAAAATTCGATTTTTCAACTGAAGTCCCGATACATTTCTAAATAAAAAACAATTTTTTTCCTTTATTAAAAGACACGAAAAAAAAAGAATAAAAAAAATGAAAATTTTAGTACATTAAAGTTCAAAGTAGATTTTCTGAAAGCTATGTTTTTCAAATCGGGCAATACGCTAGCGCCTTAAATTTTCAGCCGATCAACGTGAAATGTTAGCTGCACCTTCCTAATGATATTTCCTAATAAAATACGTAAGATTTTTTCGACTCGATTTTTGATTTTTGACGGATTTGTTAATAGAAATTGACGAATTATTCACCATTTTCGAAAAAAATAATATTTCATAAAAATTCTACGTACTGTACTAGATTTTACAATCTGCTTTCAAAATAATTTTAGTTCTTCATTCTGGGTTAAAGATTGCCGCCTGCAGACTATCGACCGCGGAAAAAGAGCGTTTCCGTTATTTGAAGTTTGGCTTCATTTAAAGAATCATTTTCCCGTGCAGTGATGTGTAAGTCAGTTGCCTATTTGGTAATAGTACCCACAAGGCGACAGAATTAACTAGTTCGATTTCTGGGCTGATTACATAATTTGTAAAATTAATAAAATTATTTCATTAACGGTGATATAATGAATCTGACATCCCACTCTGAATGTCGGGCGTTAAAAATAACCCAAAGGGCATTCAGGGATATTCGAATTGTGAATCTTGAAAACTTTCAATTTTCATTGGGACGCTATATAATGAACATAGGGCGTTCCCTGCCTATAGATAGCAAAAGTGTTTACGATGACGGCTCATTAGCGCAATTCAAAATATTGGACATTTGGAACGATTCGTTACCTTGAAGATTTTGCGCGTTTACTTCTTACTCCCCTCCATTTCTTTTTGTTTTGCGACCCTTTGATATTGAATAATGCCAACAACACATGGTGTCAACGATACCTGGTTTTCCTAGGCAGTCAGCCATCCTTGTTCACGCCAATCCTAACGTTACTTAACTTCGGTGATCTACTGAAACATTCGGTGTCTGCTCAACCGTCTACAGGAATGGTCCGTTTTTCATCGAATTAGTGAAAACATACTTGGTCTAAACCGTAAAATACAGTTCGTTTGCGAAGTAACGATTAAAGTTTTGTACCAGTAGACACCTAAGTATATTTTTAGAGCTGATTCGACGTTGGAAATGGTTCGAATGAGAAATGGTTCGATCGTCCACTTCGCTAAAAACGTCCACTTCGCTGTGCAATATCTTCAAAACGCTTAACACTAGATTTACCAGACCAGTCATTTAGACTGGTCGTGCATTTCAATTAAAAATTCCTACTTCATATAACATTTGCTTTCCTAAATTATGTTATGACTTTTGTAGCTATAAGTAAGGAATACATTTAATGAGCTTAATGTTACTTTATATATATTAGTATCAAATATATTTTTTTGTTATTTATACCAGTACCAGGCCTGGTAAATCTAGTGTTAAGAGATCGTGGTAAATGGAAAGTGACCATTCGAAAGACTTCCATGGTCCCAATTCAGTCGTAGAAAACTGTACTTAATGTTGGATTTGTTGAAATTAAGTCGAATGGTCACTTATTTCTAGAGGTACATTATTATTATAGACGCCAAGATTGCATTTTTTTGCTTTTCTTCATGATAAAGGGTAGATTAAAAATTAATATTTTCCCTTGCAGAGTGGTCTTTCTGCGACGATGAGGATTACAGCTCTGAAGATGATGCAAAAGTTTATAAGAACCCCAGGAATTCTCCATCAGCGGAATGCCCAAGAGATGAGGAACATGCAGAATTCATTGTCAGTTTAATATGATTTCTATTTAAAATACAATTGTTTTTTCATGAATTGTAGTTATATTAAAATTCAACTATTGTTATTAAATGTTATATATATATTTATTTATAAGTAAATTTTCAAATTGTTTAAGGGCCAAAAATGTTTGAGGAAGTGTTCAAATGACGAAGACTGCAAATCTAAGAAGAAAAAATGCCTTTGCGATGGGGTCTGCGGGATGTCCTGCATCAAACCAGGTAGCCAAATTATTATGAGAACTTATATAAAAAGGTTAAGTGTTAGGTTGCAAGTTAGTAATTGTAAGCTATATAAGTAAAGTTTTTTTTTTTTTTTTTTTTTTTATAGATTGCATAGAATCTACAAGTTTCATAATATATTTCCGTTTCATACTTCAAATCCACCAAGTCCACAATTTAAAGGTTTTCTGTACGTCCAATGGTATTTTGATACAGGTATAGGCTCAGTCGTGGCTGGTGGTAGACGTTTGATTTTTTTTCAGTAATATTAAATATCCTCGAGATAAAAGTTGGGTTTGAAATGAAAGCAAAATATTCAATGGAACCAAAGTTATGAGGGGCCATTAAATTTCTCTCTCTCTCTCTCTCTCTCTCTCTCTCTCTCTCTCTATCTCTCTCTCTCTCTCTATCTCTCTCTCTCTATCGTTTCTCTATCCAACTCCCATTATAGTTTTGTAATCAGCCCTTTCCGTCCAGAGCGCGAATGCGAAGAACTCTCCTCTCCAGCTCTTGGTTCCCTTACTGTCAGCGGCAGGCTGTTCGGAGACAGAGCTGTCTACAGCTGTGAAGTTGGATACACCCTGGTAGGACTAAAGGAGAGAATATGCCAGGGGGATGGCAACTGGAGTGGTGCAGCTCCGCAGTGCAGGCATAACGGTACGTGCAAATTATTGTTTTTGTGTTTTTATATGCAAATCCTCCACCAAATAAAATATCCTGCTTTATTAAACTTCCATCACTAAACAAAATCTCCTTCGCCTCCAAACAGTATCTCTAAAGAGCACATTCCCATTTTAAGTATTCTATATGTGAGTAAATTGCCTAGCTCTTAATGAACAAATAAAAGATCAGAATAAAAATAACAGATATCATTTTAGTTTACTGCAAGACGCCTCCTGAACTGGATCATGCACGCCACAATGCACTGCGAGAGCAGACAACGTTCCCTTTGGACACTACGTTGCAGTACCAATGCAACCTTGGCTATGTCACCAACGGCTTTCCCAACGCTAAGTGTCTAGCCATCGATAACACGGCTTCTTGGTTTGGACCGGACATATCTTGTGAGCGTAAGTAATATTTAACTAAGCTGCATTAAATGATAGTTTGTGTGTGTGTGTGTGTGTGTATATATATATATATATATATATATATATATATATATATATATATATATATATAAGATGATGCATACACAAAATTATAAACTGACTCAATCAATAAGTGGCATATGACTTCATAAAAACAAGACAAGTTCCGAAAAATAAAGCCTACATATTGGACACACTCACTTGACACATTCCTATTTGACTGAATTGCACACTTAGCAACGTTCCTCTAACAATTACTATATTCACAAACTTTTGAGAAAGAGAAGTTTCCAGCAAGCTATGAAAACTACAATTTGGCCAAGTAGGCATATGTGAAGTGTGAATGTCCAAAACGAAGCATAGTTAGCCAAACTTAGGGATGCATCTAGGAAAAGATCCCAGTTTTCGCTCTCCTTTTTTCAAGCAACTAAAGCTCGTCAGGACACTTTTTCACCTTACTTAAGCTCTCATCCAGACTGAAATTGCTCTTTTACAAAGGCATCTTACGCGCAGCACTACATGTTAGACCAATATTTCGGTTTCTGAGCTTGTCTCTACTCCAAAAACTATTCAATTCAGGTTGGAACACTGAAACAATCTCACATACCACCTCCAACAAAACACGCAAGGTCCCGGACCTACAAAACTGCTAGAACTCCCGACAATGTCAAAATTCATAAGAAGACGTCACTGCAAATTGTTTGACGGACTCAAGTACTATTACAATCCATTCTTCGACAATGTCACACCACACGGACGACCAGGATGCTGTCAAGGCACAACGGAATGCATTCGCTTTGCAAGGAGTATTTTCTCTAATTCAAAGTCTCTCCAACGTCTCCTCAAATGCAAACAACGTCTCCCCAACCTCCAAACTAAGTCTCCTTGGCCTCCAAACAACTCCCTTATCACCAAGCAACGCCTCCTCAAGCTCTAAGCAACATTTCCTCTACATTCAAACACACTTACTAACACATCCTTGTCTTCCAGCCCGTTCTTGCGGTCCTCCTACCGACCCTTCGAACGGCTGGCATTCCGGCGACTGTTACACCTATTCCTGCAAGGCTACCTACCTTTGCGGCGAAGGATACGAACTGGTAGGAAGATCCGAGAGGATATGCCAAGCTGACGGCACCTGGGGACCGAGGGATCTACCAGCCTGCGTCCGTAAGTACCATAGACAAGTTGTTTAGTCTTTGCCAAAGCATAGTCAATGTTCCTATTGTTTTCATTCATCTACTGTAGTTTAGCATTTAGTATAGAGAGAAAACTGAATACTTACATCTAAATCTAATTCCTATACATGTTTTTAAGCCCTTACCACCCCTGATGCTTAACCTCCATTGTAATTGGTAAAAAAGAAACAAATTCATCCAAAAGTTTTATTATTTCCTTTTAAGTAGACAATAAGGAAACATTCTCATAATCAGTTCTCGACCAACTCACAATAATGTGAGAGTTCAGATCAGGGCTTTCCGTGTGCCATCCCAGGAATGTTCCTGTGCGGCCTTTGCTGTGATGCCCTGATCTTGTGAGTATTATGGGATTCCTCAATGTAAACCCATCGAATTAAATATCATTCAAAGGTTTGACAACTCGTTTCACAATATCATCTCGATAAATCTTAGTAACTCCTTTTCTGCTAAAATGGACCATTGTGGGGCCAGTATAGTTTACTTCCCACCAAACTATTATTTAAGAAGAATGACAACCGGTCTCAACTCCTTCTGAACCTCATTAGATCAGCGGGCGTACACAAAATTATTTTGGGGATTACATTTCTCTTCCATTGTAAACATTTTCCCATCGTTGAACTAAATCTTCCGACGGTGTAATGAAAAAAAAAAAACAAAACGGTGTACTGAATTATAATTCATAAATTACAACATTATATGTTAGCAGATTTGATGTTCCCTATATGGTGCGTTAAATACAGTCATCAAGTAGCCAGTAGTAAATAATGGATTATAATTTGATGATAAAAATGGAAATTGAGATTATTGTAAAATTTAATTAATTCGTGGAAGTGGAAAAGAATGGAATATTTTATTTGAATTTTTTAAGTGTCTATTGGTTAATAAATAGAATATAGATACTCATAGTTTTTTTTTTCATAACGAAAAACCATGATAACAGATAAACGTTAAAGTATGAGCAGAGCTGATTCCTATAGAACATGACAGCACCAGAGGGATGCCTTTTATTAGATAAAATTTTAAACATAGTGTAATGTATATTTGTATAATTTGATGTATATATATAATAATGATGATGTATATATGGTTGATGTATGTATGTATGTACATATGTGTAATGTTTGTTCTGAGCAAGTCGCTATAGTTGCGAAAAGCTCATAAAATAAATATAAAAAAAAAGAAAAAAAAAAAAAGATAAAATTAATGCTAGTAGAGGGTGACTTTTGGCCGAGGATTATGGATGCCCATTTGAAATTTGTGGAACCTTACTGAGTCCAAATTAATATATATATATATATATATATATATATATATATATATATATATATATAAGGATTGTCTGAAGACAAAGTTTTATGGTTAACCTTACCAGAAGAATACAAGGGGTTGGAAGACCACCAGGTATTATTGTCTAATTCTACTATTAAAAGGGCGATTTTAGCCATAAAACCTATTAATGGCTACAGAAAAGTAGGGGTGAAGATAGATGAAAATATAAGAAATGAGTATTTTGACGAAGACGACAATCTCAGTTATAAAGATATTCCTCTAGAGGAAATAGATACTCTAGATAAAACAGCTGAGGATTTTAGCAAGTCAGGAGTAAATTTTTTTTTTACTTGAAAAATTAAAAGAATTAGAAACGAAATTAAACGCTAAGGAAGTAAATTTGCACGAAATAGAGAAACATTTTGTATTAAATACTTTTGATAAAATGCAAAACCCAGCTGATTGGTTAGACCAATTTGAGTCAGAATGTTGCAGGCATAATGTAAATAATGATAAGAAAGCAGAAATACAAAGATTCTTTATGTCTGGTTCATCTAATGATTGGTATGAAGCAAATTTAAAGAAGATAGGTCTAGCTAATTGGTTAATTTGGAGAAATTCCTTCTTGAATGTATTTATAGATAAAGGATGGTCAAAGGTTAGGAGAGGATACAGCTTTAGATATATTGGTGGCTCTTTAATTGATTATGCATTGATGAAAGAAAGGTTATGTTTGGAAATTGATAATAATGGCACCATTTTATCTCGGATTAATATGATAGTAGTTGGTTTACCATTGGAAGTCCAAGATAAATTAGATAGAGAAAAAATTACTAGTATTGAAAAACTTTTTACTGAATTGAGAAAGTTAGATGATTCATATGGTAAAGTTAGGGAGGTTTCAATAAAATCGAATGTAAATAAACCTTTTGAAAATTCGAGCGCTAACTACAAAAATGAGAAGAAAAACAGTAGGGAATCTACTAAGAAACCTTGTTATATGTGTGCAGCTCTAGGATGGAAAAATCGCTTTCATCCTGCGCATGAATGTAGAAACAAGGCTTTATTTGCAAACAAGAAACAGATAAATCTTAATGAATATGAAGAAAGTCAATGTTTAGAAGACATGATGATCAAAATTGATAAGAATTGTTTAAACTAGAAAGCCCGGAGAAGTTAAGTCCATTGATAAAAATAAATGTACTAGTAGATAACAAGATGAAAGCAGTGTACGACAGTGGTTCTAATGTTAGTTTGATAAATCACAGAATGATGGAATTCTGCATCCAGTTGCATACTTCTCAAGAAAATTGTCGGCAACAGAGAAAAAGATGGACATCATACATTTGGAATGCAAAGCTATTAAAGAAGCAATAAAATATTGGCAATATTATTTAATAGGGCGGGAATTCACTGTTTGTACTGATCATAAACCATTAGAAAATCTCAAGACAAAATCTAGAACAGATGAAGTACTTGGAGAATTGGTAAACTATTTATCACAATTTAATTTCAAAATTATTTATAAAAAAGGAAAAGAGAATGTGCTCGCAGACCTTTTGTCTAGAAGTCCAGTCCTTGAATATTTTGAAAATGAAGATGAGATAAAAGTTGTTAATTTAGTGGAATTTGACGAAATAGTAAATGATCAAAAATTTAATATCGAAGAGTTGAAATCTGCTATAAATACTGAAACTCATCATAACATCACATTCAAAAAACTCAGAGGAAGATCAAGAATATTTTTATCCGAGGAATTTGGGAAAATACTTATAAGAAGAGTCCATGATCATTATGGGCATGTTGGTATCGCACAAATGAAGGACATTATAAGACCATTTTATTATTTTGTTAACTTTGACCGGCTTATAAACAGTTTCTGCAGAAGTTGTCCAATATGCATGGAAAATAAAGTCCGGAGAGGAAGACCCATCGGTCTGATGTCGAAACTAGGTCCTGCTGTTGAACCATTCGAGATCATGTCCATAGATACGGTCGGAGGATTTGGAGGAAATAGATCGACGAAAAGGTACATGCACGTATTGGTCGATCACTTTACTCGATACGCATGGATCTCCACCAGTCCGGGACAATCTGCAGGAGAATTTATAAGGCTTATTGATTCAGTTGCCAAACAGAACAAGATAAAAATGATTTTGGCCGACCAGTTTTCTGGTTTGAAATCGGGCGAACTAAAGAAGTACTTGCACAAAATGGGAACGACATTAGTTTTCACATCTATAGATTGCCCTCAGTCAAATGGACTTAACGAGAGACTCAATCAGACTCTGGTTAATAGAATCAGATGCAAGTTGAATGGTAGTGGAGAAAAACGAGCATGGCCGAGCGTAGCACAAGAGTGTGTGAAGGAATATAATAGGACCATCCATAGTTCAACTAAATTTGAACCGCAATATTTGCTAACTGGGAAAAAGTCAACCATCTCTCCGATTAATATTCACAATCAAGAAAATCTTCAAAAAGACAGAGAAGCAGCCTTTTTAAATTCCATGAAAAGTTTTGAAATCAATAAGGTCAGATTTGACAAAAATAAGGAAAATCACGCATTTAAAGTTGGAGACCTGGTCTACATCGAAAATGGTAGCAAATTAAATCGTCGGAAGATGGATAAAGTGAGAATCGGGCCATTCCCTATTCTTCGTCGAATTTCATCATCAATGTATGAAGTTGGCTGTGGAAGAAGAAGAAAATTTTTAAACTATTTCCATGGTTCTCAATTGTCACTTTATTCCGGTGAAAAAGTGACTTCAGGGGGGGGGGGGGGGGGGGGAGGTGTAAAGTTCCTTCACTCTAGGACTATATCATGAAGGCATGTGATCATGGAGGCAGTGGGTCTATTTAGGTAGGCAGTGTATATCTGTGTGTTGGAACATGTGTTCAGAACACTACAAGAGTTAGATTGTTATAATGCTAAGTTATGAGTTATGGACTTTGTAATTTAATTATTCTTTACAGGTATGTATTTTGGTTACCGCTAATGATTGTTATTATTGTTGTTTGTTTATTATAATATATTTATGTATTCTTTACAGAATAATAAAATCTAGTTACTGAGAGATTTGAAAAGAACTTGTTATCTATTGTTACATATATAAATTATTTATAAATGCTCACAGTCCATATTTAAGATATGTCGCACAGTGGTCAATAAATGTAAAGATTTTGTCAAATTGAAACAAGATAGGACTTGAAAATTAGATTTTAAAAAACTTTT
Source organism: Gonocerus acuteangulatus (assembly GCA_946811695.1). Taxonomy (NCBI): domain Eukaryota; kingdom Metazoa; phylum Arthropoda; class Insecta; order Hemiptera; family Coreidae; genus Gonocerus; species Gonocerus acuteangulatus. The sequence continues at coordinate 72,185,749 of OX328128.1, forward strand.
AATTTATTTTTTGTTTGTTTTTGACGATGTTATTAAATGGCGACTAATTTGCATAAGAAATGTTTGTCTGTGATGAGAGGCCAAGTTGCCAGAAACTAGTCATGAATAAAATGGTTTAAAAGATGTTTTGAAGCAATTTTGTGACCTATAAGGCCTTATTAAAAGAAGAGGAAAAATACATGTGGAAGAGGTCAAGTTACGAGAGAGAATGTATATATATATATATATATATATATATATATATATATATATATATATATATATATATATATAATATCTTATCTCCCCTGATTATAAGATTATTTTTCTGAATTCTGATTTAAAGAAATAATAAAACAAAAATAATTCTTCGCTTTTTACAATTTTCTGGAAATTTATAATTTATTTGTATTCAGTTTTCATTTTTATATTAGGTAAATAGATATTTCTTAGAATACATCGTAGCTCCTAATATAATTGTTTTTTTAGTATCAAAACATAGAAATTATTTTACTATAACTATAAAGAATTAGTTGAATATTGATTTAATACAACTGTTTACATAAATGATTCATCAAATATTTATAATACATATAATTTACATACTACTGTAATAAATTTATAAATAACTGAAAATATTGTTAAATATGAATATTAACTACAAATAAAAATTATAGCAAAGGACTTACTATGGAAGTTTTTATTCATTTGATCCTTTTTCACACAAAAACAATTTAGAGATTGTATGATTTAAGGAATAAGAATGAAGCAACATATTAAAAAAGAAAAAAAATTATTGAGAGGATATCTTGAAGCCTTGGTTGATTGAAGTCTTCACCAGGGCTGTAAGAAAGGACACAGAGGGTTAATACTAACAATAATTTTATATTAACAAGAAATAAGAAAGAAAACATTCATTCACAGAGGAAGATTAATACTGAAATATTGTGTTAAAATAAGTGATTAATAAATTATAGGTAGATTGATACAGATTTAAACTTTGTGGAGGGAATCAAAGAAATAGTTACAGAGTGAATAAATAAGAAAATTATAGGTAACCTACCGATGAGATGAGAGAGAACTGGTCTCTTCTATCTTCATCAGGTAGAACTTGAAGTTCAATCTTTTTGGGATGTTGCATGTCAAAAATCAACGTTAGAAGGGAGCGATGAAAAGAATTATTTTTTCTGGAGAAAAATTGGCGACAATCGATTAGAAAGAACTGATTTACGGTAGCCATCTTATCAGGCTAGCCGTGACCCATCCACCAGAAGGTACTCATAGGTTAGGATTGTAATTTAATATTCCTCATACTCCTGAGGATATGCTATGTGGACGCGAAAAATGCTAAATAAATAATTATTGAAGAATAATGTTTTTAATTGGGTTTTGAACTTCTGCGACATTAAAATTAAGTGATTTTATAATGAATTTATAATAATTGGTGTAAAATAAAGGCAAATCTCACAATTGACGACGCGCCAGTAAACGTAAGGTGTGAAAATTTTGTACTCTTTTGTATGAGGCCCAAATGTATTTTTTATTTGCGGAACCCAAAGTACTGTCTTGGCCTCTCGGCCTCATGTTGTCGTTACAGCGGTCGAATGCCCGCTTCCGGATAGTCCCCAGTACGGAACAGCTATCTACACTTCCTGTGGGTACAATGCTGTCGTCTCGTACGAATGCCGTCACGGATACACTCTCGTTGGAGACTCTACGAGGAGGTGCGGTGCTGACAGGAAGTGGTCTGGTTCCACGCCCAAGTGCCAAGGTAATTCTGTTTTTGTGAAAATTATTTTTAGCTTTCATAATTTCGCACTTTTTTTTTTTTTTGTCTTCACTGCACCAGAGTGTTTGGCATTATTTGAGTGATGGGGTTTATTTTTTAACTCTCAGTCCGCACTGCATAGACCAATCAAAAATACAACAAAACAAAATAAAATGGGCCCAATAGAGTACAAAAACGAATGTATGTATGTATAACCATGAAATGAAAAAATATGGCCCCCGGAACATACTTTAGACGTGGGCTAACTGCCCGAAAAAGTTACGTGGGAGTGGAACAAAAATATGACTCCAAAGTAGTGCGCTCATTTCGGACCACTTCCTCTATATCTCCTGCTTACTTCCGCGTGAATTAATCTGCACCTCCCGCTCACTTCCTGATCACTTCTTCTAGACGTCCAGCTCACTTCCTCTTTACGACCAGCTCACTTCCTCTAGACCTCCAGCTCACTTCCTCTAGACATCTAGCTCACCTTCTCTAAACCTCCTGCTCACTTCCTCTAGATCTCCAGCTCACTTCCTGTCACTGCTTCTACACATCGTGCTCACTTCCTCTAAGCCTCCTGCTCACTTCCGGGCCATTTTCTGTACACCTCCATCTCTCCTCCTCTAAATTTCCTGCTCAATTCCGGACTATTTTCTATTCGCGTCAATTCCTGCTCTCATCCTGTTAATTGAAACATATCCATAGCCTTAATTATTTCCCATTGAGCAGGATGGAAAGTGGAAGTAAACCATTGCATTTTCACGTTACGTGTTGCCCAAAATGTTGTGCTAACCAAGCCTTGACACATATCCATGTCAAAAAAAAGAAAAGAAGCAAACTGCCATACTATAAATGATCGCCTAAAGCATATTCCATGTTTTTGAAGAGGATGAATCGGAGAATCCGGGGGGCTCATATATATACGAGTATATATATATATATATATATATATATACACGAGTATATATATATACACGAGTATATATATATACACGAGTATATATATATACACGAGTATATATATATATATATATATATATATATATATATATAATGTTTATTTATAATTGTATTTAAAGAATTATAATTACAGACTTGTAATTTATAGTTCAATGAGATATGCAGGTACAATGCCTATTTCACTGAGATAGGGATTGACTTGACAAAACATGTTTTGTAAATTGTAAACTCCTCTGAGATATGTAACATAGTATGTAACTTGAATAAAATGCTATATTGTTATTATTTTAATCAATGTATACAAATATTACTTCTTGTTAGATTACATATGACTACAAAGAATTTGCTTTCATGTCTCGAAAGGTACAACTCTTTTTTTTTTTTTTTTTTTTTTTTTTTTTTTTTTTTTTTTTTTTTTTACTATGTTCAAATACTTTACTTTAAAGCACTTTTTTTATCCGTCTAGCTTGTTAATAGGTTTTATACGAGCTTTGCTTGACAATTTTAGCAATGAGATCAGCTAGATGAGCAATCTTCATAGTGCAATAGAATGCTTAAGATGTTAATGTAGATTTAGAAAATAAATAAAGAAAATAGTTTTAGAAAACCATTCTTCAAATAATGCCATAACCATTTTGCACTATCGCACCTGCAAGCAAATCGTAAAGGAAGCATTTTTTTTTTTGTAATGAAAATATGGAGTGTTTTGATTAACTATGAATCCGTAAAGAACGTGTACCTCGCAGGAGGTCTCATCCGTACTCCGAGCTGTTTACTGGGTGAGAAGTGACACCGGTAGACGTTTGGTGGGAATAACTGACCGAGTGCTAATTGATCAGTTATTTACTACCAAGGGCTGCAAATTATTCACTTTTTTTGGTGAAACACACTTATCACTTAAGGGTATGAAAAATAGTTTACATCCTACCGAATATGTACAACAAATTTCATCAAAATCGGTCAAGCCGTTTCGGAGGAGTTTTGTTACAAACACTGACACGAGAATGAAGAAATCTTTCATGTGTGAAATCTCAATAGCTTCATTTTATCGGACTATTCTAAAAACGGAAAAACACATAATAACGTGGTGCTAGTGACCCAAGCAATCGAAGCACCCAAAAAACAAAAACAAAAAAAAACACACACACAACACGCCCCTTCCACATTGCACATTACAAACAATGTTTCTACACGTATAATATTTATAGTAAAAATATGCGACCACCACTGCGCATGCGCGAACGCAATCAGACATTGTTTTGTGACACATATAGTCTTCTTTTGCGTACATGGCCACTGCGCATGCGCGGACGCCATTGCGCATGCACGAACGCCACGGCACATGCACGAACGCCAGCGGGCACTTTTTTGTAATGTTTTTTTTTCAGTTTAGTCACCGCTAAAGCATATATATGCTAACATATTCACTAAATAATGCTTCCTTTTGACGATTTGCCATCGAACTATATTACCGCACGCACCATTTGCACACACACGCACCCATGCACCCATGCACATTCTAGTTGTTGACTGCGGCCACCCTGGAGCCATCTACAACGGCTGGATTGAGAATCTAGAAGGCGGTACCGGCCTTGGTGCTTCCATTATCTTCCGGTGCTCGCCTGGGATGACTCTTGTCGGAAATGCGTCATCAGTTTGTCAGATTGATGGAGTATGGAGGTATCCGCCGCCGTTATGTCTTGGTATGTCATTTATTTATTTTTTGCACTATATCAAAATTTATTTAATTAAAGTATGTAGACATTTCTATTTGTTCCGGAATGTTTTTTTTTTTTTACTATTATTCTTCTTTAAATTATACATATAACATTATTATAAATAAATTCAAGTTTGTCGCCTTTCACATTTGTAAAGAAAATCTTTATAATTACATTTTGAATGGGAATGGGGAAAAACGTAATCGAAAATGGTAATCTGAAAGAATGATTTTCGTCTGAAGGGAAATGTGGTCTGTTCCAAAGAAACCATACATATATTCTTATGTATTTCGACACGCTGAATCCGAATCCGGAGTCCGTTTGACCCAAGCTCGTCAGATTGAAGGGCATTTGAAGGTAAAATTACGAATGAAGTCGTTTAAGAAGAAATAACTAGAGCTTTTGAGGGGTTTAAGGGTCATAGCTGTAGGATCTGGAGGGTGCATAGAGTGATATTAATCTTACATTTGAGGTGTCGATAAAAAAGAAGCATAAAATATATATTTTCCGTTAATTTGACCTTGAAACTTCATTTTGCGCCGATGGAGAGAAACCGATCCCGTATTCGAATTCACCGACCTTGAAAACCATGGAAGATCTAGTTATTTCTTCTTAAACGACATCATTCGAAATATGATTTTCAAATGCCTTTGAACCTTGGATTCAGCGTGTCAAAATAGATAAGAATTTAGGTATGGTGTCTTTGGAACAGACCACTTTTTTATTTGTGTGCCTGTGTGATGAAACATTCATTTGGGAAGTAAATAAAAAACAGTTATTGATTTCTGGTAATAAATTGTTCTTTTTTTTCATATACATTGCATTACGGCACAAACTGCATTATAGCCCGTTCGATTAGATGGAATAGTTCTAATCCCGCATGTGCGAAATTCTGACGGTTCCGCCATTTGCATTTCCATTACAATGAACAACACGATACTTTGGGTACCAGGGAAGGCTTTGAGAGATCAGGCAAGGGAGATGTTTAATATTTATCAATACTTAGCATAAGCTGTAAGCAATTTAAACTATAACGTTGCCAAATATTCTTCCTTGTCTTCCTCTTGTGTCATTTCGAGGAGCCTCAATCAATTTCAGCCATTCCTTCCTGGAGAGCTGCTAAGGCTGCCAAACCGCTAAGGCTGCCAAACCACTTAAGCTGCCGGGATTCGAGTAAGGTCCTTAGTTCTGTCACCGAAAACTGTTCTCTTATTCTTTCATTTCTAACCCAATCTCTTCTTTTGTTTCCAACCGCTCTCCTCAGAAACTTTCTTTAGGCAGCAGTAATGCGGCTGACTTGCTTATCAAGCATTACCCAACTTTCGCTCTCATAAGGGAGATAGAGAACTTGGTATATGTGCCCTTTGGTCACCTACACACTTCTCAGTGGCCAATCATGCTATTACAGATCTGGTGATAAACTTGAACGTTGCCAAATCGACAAGCTAATGTATATGAACATTTAGTTGATCCCCAAAAAGAAAATATACAAATCATTAAAATAAGGTGTAAGTAATGGGATACGTGTTAGGTCCAATATTATTTATACTCTGAAATCTATTGAAAATTCTCGAAGTTTTTTGTGCAATTGTTTATCAAAATTGCTAAATATATAATATTTAATCTGATGAATATATATATATTTTTTTAAATTTGTTTGTTGATAATATGCTAAAATTAGCTCCTGTTTAGCGTCTTGCGTAGTGCCTGCTGTCGCACAGGGCAAAGTGGTCGTCGAGACGAACGGGTCCATGGATCCAGTTGTTGTACCCCACGGTCACCAGTTGACCGTCAAGTGCGAGCAGCGCTACGAACCGGCCGCCGAGAGCCCAATCCTATGCAACAACGGTTCCTGGTCGCAGATACCCAAGTGTCAACCAGGTAAGTATTTTCAAAAATCTCAATACAAAGAGTCCGATTAAAAGCAGTCATTGCGTCGCATTGGTGTGTTTCCATAAAGTTTTTATTCCTAGTATTATCTGATTAGATTCACAGGGAGGAAACCCGCTTGTGACGTCGATTCACTGACGCAGTCCGCAAGTGCCGACTAGAAATGTTTCCATTTCAGAAATCATACATCACGAAAATAAGAGTGTTCCAAATCTGCATATATATACACAAACCTATATGTTAAATCACTTACAGACAGATAGAAATTGTTAACAAGACATAATCTCTAAACAGAAACATAACCATCATGTACGGGCCTTGAAGATCTCGGGAAAAGTTCAATTGCTGATTTTGACGCAAAAATGCAGTAAAACATGTCACTTGATCGAGATAACAAATAAAAGATTTTAACATCCCGAATACGGCGCTAATGGCCTAGATGTTGAAGCGCCGTAAAAAAAAAAAAAAAAAACCCATCCCGAATGATATGGAGGAACTCCAGGGCAATGATAGCCAGTAGTTGTAGTTTGTCTCTTCGTTCTCTAGTAGCCTCGAAAATTGCCCGATTTTGCTATAATTTGGTACAAAAATACTTTGTCTGATTTGAAGGATCGAACTTGTTATCAAGCGGAATCCGGCCGACGGAATATGGTTTATTGGGTAAATTTCATGGGAAATAAATCTTTGCACTTACGTTTTTGTGTTAACAGGCTCCAGGTGCACATTTTATAGATTTTCCAACGAAGGAAATCGAATGAACGATATCTATAACAATTTTCGAGAAAAGTAGATAGGTAAAACTATTTTTTCCTATCAAATATTCGGTTTGGATATTCTGAAGCGATTGATTCACTTTAAACTTGCTTCAGATGTTTGGCATTCCTCCAAACTAGAATTTTTAAATTTTGGTTACTTTTAAGTTTAAGAAGAATTAGGAATAAAATATTTTATTAATAGAGAAGGCTAGTTTTCGGATTTTCTTATATTTTCTTAAATATCTCGAAAAAATCATAAGTAATTGAAGAAATAAGTGCCTAAAACTTCGAAAGTGTTGATTTCGTTGCTAGTACGGTCCTTTGTGTTTGTTTTTCTTAGTTATTTATTGCTTGTGGTTTTTGTAATGGATTTTAGCAGTACGAAAAAGTTGTATGTAAAATAGAAAATGAGAAAAACTTTTCGTTGTTTGTAACAAGGCTTCCGATTGGAATTCGATGTGGTCGAATTAGTTCTTTTCGCTACTGTTTACGTTTTCTATGTATAATGGCAGGTAAAGTTTCACTTTTCTTCAAGATTTAATTGGAGTATGTGTTTAAATTTTTACAAAATATTAGCTATACCTATTCCAAGCTTTTATAAAGTCACTAGTGCTAGGGACTTTATGGAAACGCGGTTACATGATGTACTTCCTGGGATTCTGGACTTTTAAACGTTTTATTTTATTTGTCACAATTTCTAGTAGAGGTTTCTGTCTAGCTAGGTGTAAATACCTGCCAAAAGCCCCCAAGAACGGTATAGTGATCGCTCCCAGGACACAGCACGGCATGAAGGCGAGGTTCAAGTGTCGGGATGGTTATGTCATCAGGGGACAGAACACATCGGAGTGTCGCTACGGGAACTGGACGGGAGAGCAGCCGTATTGTCAGGAAGGTGAGAGGATATATCCTAATTCCTAAGATTATTAAGGTTGCATTCATTTGTACTAAACATCATGGAGATATATATACAAATTGCGAGATTTGTTTAAACTTTTGATGATATGGAAAATGGGGTATGATGTTCAGAATCCTTTTGGTACCAAAAGTGCGATATTCTGGCCGGAAATTATTTTTTCAAATAGAGTAGGCCTATTTTATTCACAGATTTGATGTTGGCAAATATGAAACGATTGATTCAAAATTGTTTCGAAGAGAAGAAAACCTTCATCCCTGATAAATAAAGAGTGCTGTTTGTTAATTTACTTTAGAACATGGGGGAAATGAAAAAAAAAAAATAAATAAATAAATAGTAATCCTATTTTTAAATATGAATTTTTAAATACATTTTTAAGGAGCAACAATTTTTTTGTTTTTATTAAATTTGCCAGATGATTTTTAAAACACAATGATCTCCGAAAGAATGATCAGCAGCTGTTCAGCTCCCATAAATATGATAGCTGAGAATCCCCAGGAAATCAATAAGAATTGATTCCCCGAGAACAGCTAGCTTGCTTGTATCTAGGCCCAGTGTTTCAAGAAAGTCACTAGTCGCTTTTCCTACCGCCCCTCTTGTGCCAAACCACAGGCCTTGTGCAATTTCCTTCCTAGACCCTTAAAAAAAATAACTAAAATAAATAATAATAATGAGTCCCGTGACAGGCCAATAAGGGCCCAGAGGGGCAGATACTCTAGAGGTAGGTATCTGATTCTCGAACATACGACAAACTAGGGAAATAGTGAGGGCAGTGATTTTTACCTTTGCAGGTACCCATTAATTAATTAATTATTTAAAGGCTGGGTGAGCCTAGGGACGATCTGGGACCCCAAATCCAACCCTCGAGCGATGATACTAGAGGAACAATCTTTAGTGCACTGGTGCACTAAAGATTTTTTTAGTGGTACTAAAAAAATCATTAGTCGAGTGCTCTACCACTGAGCTAACCTCGCCCCCTCCTTCACCCTTACACATTGTATATATGGCCTTTTTCTCGTGGTCAATTGACTCTGCCTGCATTGGATCATATTTTTCATATCTAATGCTAGGGTCAATTATTTATGCTGCCTTCGTTTTCTTGTGAAATACTACGATATCAGCATACCTCGAACCATCTTCATCCAAAAACCATAGACTTCTTCAAGGCATTGGAAGCCTTTTTCTTGGATAAGAGCTATATTTAAAATATTAAACATTAAAATAATAATTGAGTCAGCTGTTAATTACGAATATTATAGGCTAAAACTATTCATGTTTATTTTGTATTTAAACAAATAAATCAGGAATACAGAGCACGCTTCCCATTTTGTGAGGAATGTGATTAGCTATGTAGCTCCTGTGTGACAAACTATTCTCAGTCCATATTTTTTTGTAATATATATATGTATAAATTATTAATGAAAAACTAACCAATTACTATATCTAAACGGTCCTTCTAAGGGCTATTAAATGTATTTGAATTTCATGAAAATATTTCTTGACAGTCTACTGCCCGTTTCCCGGCTACGTGGAGAACGGTAAGGTGCTCCTTGTCGGCAACATGGGACTCTACGACTACAGGCCCTACGTCAGAAAGGTGACTAACAACAAGCAAATAATGTACGAATGTAACAAGGGATACGCACTTGCTGAAGGGCCACCGGGCGCAACGTGCATTGCAGGGCACTGGTCACCCAAAAATTTGCCAAGGTAAGCAGCTTCAGATGTTAAGATAACGAAGGTGAGGTTTAATATTTTTTCGTAAAACTCTGGCGTGTTATTCCTAAGATGAAAAAAGAGTTGTTAATGTTTACATACAAAGAAACCAGTCTTCCTTTGATGTGGAAACACTAAAACGTTTCCCTATGGATGGAGTAAACAAGCTGAAACATTTACCCATATATTTTTTAATGAGGAATACTAAGAAACCAAATAATTTTCAGGTGTGTCCCAGGACTGCATCCGCGCCTCAGGTGGAACAGGAAGAAGCGGGCCTTGGCGATGAGATTCCTGCGAAGAGTCAAAGAGGCACTAGTCGGCCAGGACGTGAAGAGAGTGAAGAGGGAACTCACCGGCCGTTCTAAGCGACCTCTACTAACTCAGAACCCTAGAAGACCAGGCAGAGATCTGAGGAGGCACAACACTAGACGGTCCAAGAAGGAACTCGGAGGACGCAGAGAGAAACGCGAACTCGCATCCCCAGAAACTCAGGGCGTTGTAACTCGGCATTCCAACAGAGAACTCGTCGGCCAACGCATCCTCCGTGCAAAGAGAGCTTTGTTTCTGTCGAGGACTCACCGAGCTAAAAGGGCACTCGCTGGACAAAACACACAAGTAATTTTTTCTTTTATCCTTTTTTTTTTTTTTCCTTTTCTTTATTTCAAATAACTTGCAATGGAATGTTAAGGATCCAGAAGGACCTGGGAATACCCATCTTTGACCATCATTCTTGTCCTCTTGAAGAAGTAACCTTGTTGCGGGCTCTTAACTTATCAGGCCTCTTTTTGGTCATTTAGCCATCTCAGACTGAGCCTTTTCTGTGCTTCTGGCTCCTCCGGTGAACCCTTCAATATCTATTTGACAGTCAAAGTCCAACAAAACAGGAAACTGGAATTTGTTGTCAGTTGTTGTCCTTTGTCAACAAATTCCATCCATTCTCAGCAATCTCGACCGTCTAATTCTACAGAGTATTTCGGATTATACATACCATTCCATTAGTTCGGCGGTATTTTGGTCCCTCCATCTATTTTTTATCTTTCTTTCGTCCACGTCTCGCAGTCATGCATTATCATTGGTCTTACTACCGTTTTATTTATCTCTAGTTTAGACATCTTAAATAGGTTCTTAAACCGAAGAAGATCTATAGGTTCTTAACCTTGTGCAGATCTGACCTTTTTAAAAACTTACAAATGAATGATGAGGTAGGGCGAAATCACTCCTCGTACGGTTCAGGCCTGGTAGGATTTGATGCTGGTGCCTTGAGCCCTCTTAACCCTTTCCTTACTAAAGACTTCTGTAGAAGTCGAAGTTTTCCGTGCCCCTGGAACGAAGGACTTGTACAGCAGTCGAGAGCTGCCGTGCCCCTGGAACGAAGGACTTGTACAGCAGTCCGACCCTTCTCTCTCGCTTACCAGCTCCCTAAGGTTGACATTGGAGGCATTAATAAATGAAGTGATTTATGTGCCTTAAAAAAGAAAAAAAAATCATCTCGTAGACGTCTGCATCAGACTCCATTATTACGGTTGAAACCCCTAACAAAACCTAATCCAACCACCCTTAACCATCTCTAAACTTCTTTGATCCTCCCCGACTATCTCTAATCACCCCTGGCTATCTCTAACCACCCCTGATTATTTCTAACCACCCCTGGCTATCTCTAACAACCCATGACTATCTCTAACCGCCACTGTCCTAAGGACACATCAGCAGTTTTCATTAGGAAAATCTTCTTTTAAATCTCACTCTTATTTACTAGGTCATAAGGAAAGCGAATACAGGTTCCAGCAAGCCGGAGTCTTCTCTAGTCGCTGGTGCAGGAGGCGGAAGGGGACGTCCGCCCAAGGCAGGTGTCAAGGTCAAGTCGGAAGACGGAGAAGAAGAAGAAGATGAAGAAAACAAGGAGGGAGGTGAGAAGTCGGATAGAAAATCAGGAAAAGGAAGACGGAAGAATCGAAGAAGACAAGGTAACAAACATTTATTAATGATTTTCCTCCCTCCCTCCATAGAAAGCTAAATAAACAATTATGTAAACATGCTAATTTTATTGTAACTATTCCAGACACAAGCCCCTGCGAGGAGCCCGAAGAAGAGCCAAATGGTAGACTCGACATGCTTCGAGTAGGCAGAGATCCTAACAACACTTGGTCCCACGGTGCCATCTTGCGACTAACCTGCTCCGCTGGCTATGTGGGCAATCTGCCAAACTCGACGAGTCGATGCATCAGGGGAAGATGGAAACCCGCCAAACCGCATTGTTCTTTAGGTATGATTAGTGAGACTTGGAATTGGCCACAATTGACTAGCACAAGAATATTTCATGAGAGCACTTAACAAACCAACTTGTGACATAATCAATATAGACTTTACAGTCATATAACTTTTTGATACCAAAAAGAAATGTCAGAAATTTTGATATAATACGACAGAAAATTGACTACAAGAACTTAAAAATTACTTCTAAAAGCTATTAAAAACACCGCAATATACAATCTTCTTTTTCTTATGGGCAAATTCCACCACTTGGGGTCATCGTTGCCCTATTATTTACTGGCGGTATTGAGGTTAATTATCTTGTGGTGAGGATTTTAATGTAATATATTTGCTCTGGGGTGATGATATTTATGGTTATTTGAAAATAGAAATATTATCGTAACGTCAAATAATGTGCTTCAAATGTTTTCCAGGAGATGTATATCTTTTAGAAACTCTACCACATTATTAACAGCATTGCCTTCTAAAATCTGCCTTACGATACAATTTTTTTGGACAAAGGTTGGCAAAAACAGTATTCCGGGGGAGATGAAAGTACGATTTAAAGAAATATGTCAAAAATTCATTAATGTGTGTAACTTCGTTAGGTAAATTTAGTCGGGATGTGCTAATGTTTAAAAGATCCATGGAAAACGGGTAATTTATTTAAATTTTAACGATTATTTAAAAATAGCCCAATTTATTTGGGACGTGTTTTCCACTGAAAAACACCGTTTTCCAGGCAGGATATGGCTGATGCCTTTTCCCGTTTCGGAAGAAATGCCCACAATTGTAATAGAAAAACGACCCCACAACGATTGATCTTTAAACTTGAGGGCTCCATGCGGATTCATTTAAAATTTGCTGGTAATATAAATGAAAAAAAAAAAAAATCTATTGCAAAGGCTTGAAAATAACAATGATATTTTGTCTTATCGTAGAGAGAGATTACAGTAAGATTGTCTTGTCTCTTTCAGCGCCCTGTAAGATTCCTGAATCGGAACACGGTATCTACACGGCTGGTGGAAGCAGCGCCATCTCTGGACAGATTCTCAACATGACTGCGCCAGTACCACATGCTCAGGTATTTGGCACTTTATGTTTAATAGAATTTAAATTAAATCTATATAAATATAATAAAAGTTTTCTCTGTATACTTGTGTAGAATCAACTGGTTTCTTGATATAATATCCTTTCATACACCAAAGAAAACAATTTTTTGTCTGTCTCTATGTTCAACATTCTGTCCACTATAGGCTCATCCGTGGCAATAGGTCTTCGAAATTTTATCAGTATTTTAGAATATCCTTGTCTTAAAACATAAACTTTCAATAGAAACAAAATATTTTGTAGAACCAACAAACATTATGGTCTTTTGACCGTGTCATAAATTTCTTCACCAACTTTTCGCTAAAGACGCTGCCAGCTTCATGAGGGTTACATCTGAGCATGAGGATTTTGTCTGGTTAAGCAGGTATAATTACCTGTTTTTCATGCGGTTCCTTGGGCATATTTCTCTCTTCAATGTCTCCGGTTGGTCCGATACTGCCAGAACCCGAAGACCATAAGGTTTGTGATGACGTGAACCGTGGATTCCTACGAGTTAAATTGCATTTTGGGGTTTGCTGGGGAGGGGATATAAATCAAAACTTTAGGTGTACAGTTGGCTCGGTCTACTACGGCTTTGAATACAATTTACATGGTTTCTCTATGAGTACTACGGAATTGATGGATGTTTTCGGTAGAGAACTGAGGAAGTATATTTATTCCCGTGTCTAATGATTGGCCAGTTCTTCTCTTTTACCTTCCCTTAGAAGTTAGAATTTTTGGAACGATATCACACAGGCTTCGCCATTGCAACGGAACGCCAGAATCGGCCTTTTCTATCTACTAATGCGTACACCGCGCAATATCATGACCTATTAAAATATGCCAATGCAACAGTGAGAATCCCTGAAAAAAAATATTAATATTATAAAATAAATAAAACGAAATTTCAGGTGGTTGAATTTTCTTGCCGAGTCGGCTACAACGTTCAAGGGAACGGCAGAATGAAATGTTGGCATGGTCAGTGGAACGTACCAGTAATACCTACTTGCATACCAGGTACGTTGATTTTAAGAACTATGGTATTTTATTTATATATAATTAGAATTTGAAATGCATAACAAAGCTTATTTTAACATAAACGTAATCTTTCTTTAATATTGCAAAGAGATTGAAGGATCAGGTTATATTTAAAAAATAACAGTGCAACCAGCGGCAGGAAGTGGAAACACTGCCATTGCTCCTTGCTCAACGAGTTTTTATACGTATTCCAAATCACATTCTATGAATTACTGAATCCCCTTACTAATAAAATAATCTGGAATATGTGAGGCCGAATCTTCGGCATCAAACGACCCATTTGAGGGCCAGCAAACCCCTGTTCTTTTGCTCATCCCTACTTCTCTTCACCAACACTGCCGATTGCCACCTCGAGGCCCCAGGAGTCTGGTTATCACCCGTATTCCTCCAGGAAATCGGCAGTCTTTGTCAAGCAACCACTCAAGCCTGCACACAATATTGGTAGTCCAAAAGCTGGTAACGCACGTTTCATGAAGTATTTTATATACCTTGAGATTTTGCTATAATTCATCTTTTGGGTAGATAAGAGCGTACGTATATGTTGGCTTGACTTAATTTGGGACAACAGGTACTGCGCCTAGTCAACTGATACTTACCTTCTTATCTACCCAAGAGGTGCACTACAGCAAAATATCAAGGTGCATAAAACATTCCATGAAACGAGCGTTATCAGCTCTCCGACTATGGCATCAACTGCGACTTGCCCCTTCACTCTCTCAAGGCATATACGCCTGTAGTCTCTCAGCGGCACAGAAGCCCCGAATACACGCAGTTTCCGTTACCGCCATTTGAACAGCATGATAACTTTTTTTAATGTACAAAACGAGTATTTCCATACCTTTTATTTAAAATAGATCCCGGTAATAGGTTTGCTAAAAATCCTGTGGCGTATTTTGAGTTCTTTTCTTGTTATTTTTACCAAACCAATTAATTCCATATTAGCATTTTATTGCTTCATATATTTCTCATAGGACAAATTCAGTGTCATTTAGTAAATGCAGTTCATAGTAATTGTCATACTTCTTGTATAGTCTCTATTCTCAACTTAATTAAATAGTTATTTTTAAATTCGTGCTGGTTTTGTACTTATACCTCTTAGTATTGTATTTTTACAGATCTTAGTCTTGAATACATCCAAGGTTTTAGTATTATTAACTTCCATCCCTAATAATAAAGATTTGGAAATATTGCTTCACAACAATTTTATACATTGGGTTTCTTGATCTGAAACTTACTAGCTCTTCGTTTTTTTTTCACTTCCTCCTCCTACCATTGCATTCAGAGATCCTAGTTTTGAATTGTTTCAGCTCCTTGCCAGCTGCCGGTGGTCACCCACGGGCAATATCTTCTTGGCTACAGACCAGGACTTACCATCGGGAACGGTTCTTCAGTGAGGTTCCAATGCGACACCGAGTTCAAACCCAGTGGAAGCGAAACAGTTATATGCGTCCTCGGGGAACTCCGACCGAAGCCACCGCACTGCAGGCCCGGTAAATTATTTTTTCGTTGTTCAACAAATTTATCATAAATCGCAAATTTTCCTTGCAATAATACCGGCCTGTGCTGTGATTCGCAGATCCAGGTTCCGTTTACAAGGCAGGCGGTGACATCACCAAAGCAGGAGAGATGGGCGAAGTGGACTACCTCAGTGGTCTTAGAGGAAGCTGTTCGCCACCACAGGCTGTGCGCGGGACGCTCGCTTTCAAGAATGGGGAACCTCTTGCAAATGCAGAGACTAAGTACGCATGTTTTTGTGTATTAATTGTTCGGTTTTTGCATATTCCATGATGGATTTCGTCGGGGTTAATACGTTTAAATTGTATATAATAATTTGTTTATACAGCTTTCCCGACGGGACTGAAGTGACCTTTAACTGCATTACCTCCATCATGGGTGAAAAGACTACATGGAGGATAATCTGCCAAGATGGCAACTGGCTGGGACACCCTCTACATTGTGGTGAATATCCAATCATCCATACATCCAAAATACAAAGTAATGCAAACCATATTTTTTGGAAGCTTCATTCAAAATTTCTGCATTTTTTTTTAGCCAATCCTACAGGCTTGATAAGCTGCATGATATCTTTTAGCTGAATTGTGTGCTGAATCTAAAATTGACTTACGTTTCTGTCTATCACAACAGTTTTCTTGTAAAAATGAGCGGCGGGCACGTAAAAAACATAGAAATATAGTATAAAACGCCATAATTTATATTGGAACTTGTGAATTACATTCATCAAGACATCCTGAATTTTCAGAGAAAAAAAATACACCTCCTCTTCTTCAATCCTGGGGACGAAGTTAGCACAGTGGTAGAGCTCTGGGCTCATATGCTGGAGGACCTGAGTTCAAATCCCCTGCAATCACTAAAGATTTTTATCTTCTAGTGCCTTTGTTGATGGTTTGAATTCGGCCTCCCTGACCCTATGCCAACCCAGCCTTTAATTAATTTATGAATGGGTCCCTGCAAAGGGGAAATCAGGCGGCTGGAGCATAGTACTGGCCATACTATCTCCCTAGTGTGCCGTATGGTCATGAATCATATACCTCTATAGTATCTGCCCCTAAGGTCTCTCGTGGCCTGTACGGGACTCATTTCTTTCTCCTTGAATCCTATCCTATCCTTCTTCTCCCCCTACCACCTCTCTTTCATTTTGTATCATTCCTGCAAGAGATATGACTAAATATTAATGTGAAAGCCTATGAAATTCATAACTTTGACAACCTGGCAGGAACTACCGAATTTGAGGTTTAATGCTGAATAACATCACAGACGATAGTTTCCTAAAAACACAAGACGTGCTGAAATTTGTGGAGTATTTGTTCCAGCTAAAATCCATGGGAAACAGACAAATAATCTCATGTAGTTTTTTGGTTGAATGTCTGTGTTATTTGATACCTTTCACAAGAGTTGTGAATGTTTAAAAATTATTTGTTCTTATTTTTTAATATTAATTGATTATACTTTAGTTTTTTCTTCATAAAAATTATTTTTCTTTTTTCGTGTTCCCAGAATCTGAAGAGACTCAAGGGAGCGGAGGGAGCGGGAGCAAAGACAACACCACATGCCTGTTCAAGAACACGGAACCGAACGTAGCCACATTCTACATGGACCAGCCAGTAACAGAAGACTCGGTGGAACTTCCTTCCGGAGCAGAGTTGGTATGTGGGAGACATGAGTTTGAGGCATTTGATAAATGTAGTCTTAAGACATTACAGAAGAGAGGAAGTTGTCTTGCGCCGGTTTAGAATCCATAAGATATGGATAATAAATATCCATATATTACAATAGGCATGGACAAGTATTTTATTTCATGAAAGATTCTTGGCAAAGTGGAGGATATTAAAGAAAATGGCTGTGTTTAAGAACCAGATTATCCCTATAAAATAGATGTAAGATTTTAATAATGTAATTATGGTAGGTTGATGTTTAGTTGTTTTGAGAAGAATGCCAGGATAAAAAGGCCTAAATTTAAAAGGTTTAATAAAGAGGCTGCTATTATTAAGGTAAAATAAGGTTTAAATTATATAAATTATTGACATAGGGTTATATTAATATAAATGATTTAATAATAGGGTTTAATTCTGGTGTAACACTTACTTTATTTTTCTTTCTAGAATTTGAAAATGGCCTGAAGGCCGAAACGTTATATGTGAAATGATGATATAAATAAAGACACATTTAGGTCTAAGGAATTGATCACACCAAGATGTTTTTGAATGATCATTGGTATATTTCCAATTAAGATATTTTATAGTATATATTTATATTGTTTGAATTAATTGATTAATTATATATAAATTATATGACATACATAACGAAAGTTAAAAATCCACAAAGCACTCTATATATAAATTAAAACAGTAAATATCACTTATTTTCCTTAGTATATCAATAATTATTTTCGTTCATATTGCAATAACCATCACTATACAATTATGATATTAAAACAGTACTTTTACTTTTTTTTTAATTTAAAATTTAAATTTAAACGTCCATTATTATTAACTACGAATTTTAGGACGGGTTATCTAAAGGTTACCACCCTCTTCCAGCCAAGATAAGGCCGATGCCTTTTCTTTCTTCTAAAGAAAAGCCACCACCCCACAGTGGGAACCGAACGTTAATTGGTTACAGATAAATTAAAACAGTAACCTTTTTATTACCCTATGTATTTTTCTGCTATTCTTTATATACATATATCTTGTTTTAGA
The DNA here is from genome assembly GCA_946811695.1 of Gonocerus acuteangulatus. NCBI lineage: Eukaryota > Metazoa > Arthropoda > Insecta > Hemiptera > Coreidae > Gonocerus > Gonocerus acuteangulatus. The sequence goes on from OX328128.1 coordinate 72,204,048, forward strand.
TCTTCCGATGCAGTGACATCGGGAAATACGCAATGATCGGGAGTTCACACAGGAAATGCGTTGACGGGGAATGGGACGGACAGAGACCTTCATGTTTTGGGTTGAATCAAGAAAACGACTATGCACGTGAGTAGTCCTCGGCTAGAAAGCTTATGGTTACAGGCCTGAATCATCTATTCTCATATTTTAATACATACACTTTTATTTTTATAATAATTGTCGCAATGTCGTTCCAGTGGAAAAACCTCCGACGATTCTGTTCAGGCACGAGTCCGGGCCTATCGCCCAATCCAATGATGGAAAGATGATCATATTCCCCGGGACGACGCTGCATATGGAATGCCTTTGGATAAGGAGGTTTGGGACACCCAAGTGGGCGGTATCTCATGAGTATAGGTATAGTATTGTATTTAAACACTTTATTTATACATTTGTATTGTATGTAAAATACTATACATTTTTTCCTTTTAACATTTTTTTCTATCTAACATAGTTTAAAAGTTAGAATATTTGAGGTGTACTTTAGAAGGGTAGTTTCACCGCTTAAACGTGCCATTGGGCCGATATAAAAAAAATACGAATCGATTATTTTCGTGCGTTTAATAAACGGCCACACTCCTTAGTGGCCTGTTACGGGAATCATTTTTTTTTTTTTTTTTTTTTTTTTGTATGTTTATATTATTTGTGTATGTTGGGCCCAGAGGGGCAGAAACTGTAGAAGTATCTGATTCTTGACCATACGGCACGGAGATAGTGTGGTCACAATTGGGGACGATCTGGGACCCCAAATCCAACCCAAGAACGATGACACTAGAAGAAAAAATCATTAGTGCACGCTCGGGTTTTGAACCTGGAACCTTCAGTTCATTAGTCTAGTGCTCTACCACTGAGCTAACCTCGCCCCTAATAAGCATACAAAGTTTTATTAAAAACGGTCCCGGACCCATGGGGATGTTCCCTTGTAAGACAACTACATGAAAACATGCACGAAACATGTCGGTCCCAATAAATAAAGTAGCGTAAAGAAAGGATTACTGCATTAACGACCCCAAGCCTCATATATATGTTTGTGTGTGGGTGTTTAAGGATTGTTTGCAGGGGAGTATTTTTGTTATTACAAAAAGCTGGAGAACTATGGCTTTCATTTTCTGTAGTTTGATTTTTTGAAGTTATATTTCACAGGCATCACATCATTCTTCGTCAGATTGGTGTCCATGATGTTATAGGTTTTTTTATATTATATAATCACCTATTTACGTATCAGACTTGTACCGGGGTTTGATTGTGCATTAGGTAGAGTTTTTATATCTATTTACTAAATTCGGTCATTTATATTCTTACCTTACAAATATAAATGACTAAAACCATTCATGTTTATTTTAAATTTATTTAGGTTATTTCAAGCAAATTATCGTGCAATGAAGCGTACAACTACCACCTTTTTGAGTAATGTTCTTATTAATGCAACTCTTCCGGGTCGGAATATTATTTTTTTTTCTGAATTTTATATCTTAAAATGGAGTAATACAAATAAATATCTGTGTTTTTATGGTTTAAAAAAAATTGTCTATTTTCTATGACAGGAAGTACGAAGAAAGCTGGTCGAGTGACCCTGGACGAGATTCACAGCTGGAATACAGGCTGACTATAACCGATGCTGTACCTCAGGACAGCGGGATGTATACCTGCATCACTCCTACAAGACACAGTCATTCAATCGAACTAGTCGTCAAAGGTATGAAACGTTCTATCGCAGGCGAGACGTTCCGAACGAAAATATCGACGGAAAAACTTGTTGACATATATATATATATATATATATATATATATATATATATATATATATATATATATATGCAGGGTATCCAGAAGGAAATCACCATACTTGAGGAGGGTGTCAACTGACTGAAGTGTAGTTGAATGCCACCAAGGGAAAATTTTTACCTCATTATTTCCCTAGATATAGGCGTTTCCATGTTTTTTTTTTCTAAACGCTAGTTTTTGATAATTTCATTTAATTGTCATACCCACCAGAGAGGAAATTTAATTCTGATGACATTTTCAAAATCTCCATTAAATTTTCTATTTATTTTGTTATGTAGATCTTGTTTTTTTATGTTGATCGTGTTTTGTTTGAATAAGTAGTGATTACTGAAAAAAACAACATTTATGGTAAATAAAATCCAATCAAACCATCGTAAATTAGATGAAATTTCCTTTGAGAAACCTCGGCTTTTAATGTTTAATGTTGAGTTCATTTTAAAGGGGTTTCAGGGCGGTTCCATAAACCAAATTCAGGTTATTCAACAAAATATTTGTTTGTAGAGAATTTTCAAACTCCTCCACTTTCAGGAAAGCTTATTCATTTAGTAACCTTTAATTACCTAATGAGGAAGTTGACGGGGTTTTTTCGTTATTAAGGGTGAAATGCCTCTTGATAATTGAAAAAAAATTATTTTTCTTCCAAAACAAGTAAGTTTTTTCTTTTGATTTCTGGGGCCTTATTTTGGTATTCTAATCCTTACAATGAATTAGGTATTATCCTCAACCATTAGTTAACACTGGCTAAATTGTTTGAATCAGTCAATATCCAGTCTGAAGTGACAAATGCTTCCTAATGGAAAGATAACATTTTTTTCAATTTAATTTCTTATTTAATCACATTTTCCAATTTGTGCATTTATTTTATATTTCCAGCGGTACACTGTTCTGTCCTTCCTAGCCGGCGTGGACTACGAGCGAGCACGGAAGAGACAAAGATGGGTACCAACGTCTTCATGTCTTGCCAGAATGGCAATTCTCTCATCGGTGCCCATCAACTTGTTTGCCTTCCTTCAGGAAATTGGAGCAGCCCGCTTCCTGTTTGCGAAAGTATGATAATTTCATGATAATTGTTTGTATATATATATTTGTTACTTTCAATTCTATTCCCAAACAAAATATAGTTGGGTGACATTGGTGGTTTCATTCACTCGTTTTTAATGATTTATTTAAGCAAATTATTTTTTAATTTCTTAAATATTTGTGCTTTTGAATGGGAAGTTGAAATGTGTACTTGGTGTCACTTATTTACTAACAACCATTTTGTTTTATTAACACAGAACCAATATTTTTACTGTTTATATAGAATATTGTATTAGTTGAATCAAATCAGTTTCCATAAACTAATAATAATAAAAAATATAAGTAATTTATCGTTAATTTGATTTTCTTTAAGTGTGATGTTTCTTTTAATTTCCCCTCGATAGGTATGGAGTGTCCAGACCTTACGAATCTTTCTGACAGCAACCTGAGGAGTTCAGTCCTATCTCGAGAAGTGGGAGGCCGTGTGGTGTTCTCCTGTGGGCCTGGACATGCTCTCGTTGGACCCACGCATTCCACGTGTCAAGCCTCTGGGGAGTGGGCTCAGCCTTTTCCAACGTGCAAAGGTATATTTTTGCATATTATTTGGTAATAGTTATAAACTATTAGTTTAGAAATCCATAAAAAAAAAAATAGAAACGTGTTGTTTTTATATTTTTAGTTTTTTTAGAGTTTGAAATTTCCACTTAAGATATAGTCAGATTTTTGGGCTATTTGGGCACTAAATCTTGTTTTTCTTTGAATTTTTATTTCATAAATTTACACGTGCTTACATTTTTTACGAAAGATCAAAACAAAACATTAACTTTTTCTATTCTAAGCTTTCCAAATGAAACTAAGGTTAAGAAGGAATATTAGCACTAATGGCCTAAGAGCTGATGCACCTTAAAAAAAAAAAAAACAAATATTTCCGCTGTCCCTCCAGTCAGGAGCTTGCCTTTTGCTTATTTTACTGTTTATGATTTTCCATAAATATCTCCTGTTATTTAGGGATAAATGCCTGTTATTTTGGGATGAATACCTGTTATTTAGGGACAAATACCTGTTATTCAGAGATAAATACCTCTCCACCATAACACAGAGCGACCCCCACCCTTTTTAAAATTATTTACTTCTCTAGGTGGGTAAATTTCGTTTTTCCATAAATACAATAATTAACACTAAAATTCAGTTTCTGATTTTTTATTGATTCACTACTTTCCACTTCAGAGGTGGAGTGTGGAGACCCTGGTCGTCCGGAAAACGGCTGGGTACAAGGTGGTTCTGGAGGGGTCTACAAGGCTGGTGACTTAGCCACCTTCACATGCAGTGCAGAGTACATGATGGAGGGACAGCCGGTTGTCGCGTGTCAGGAGAACGGAAGGTGGAGTGCGCCCCCTCCGAATTGTAAGTTTAAGATTTTTCTTACGTTTAAGCGGGTTTCCTTCTTCCTGTATGGTGATAAAATCACTTAACGTCCACACAGTGACTAAATCCGGAGGTTCTGACAAGAAATTTGGAAAAAAAACTATCATAAAAAATATATATACACACAAGAACGATATCATAGAAACTTATTATTAGTACAGAAACTCTCAATATTTCACATTCAAAGTTACAACTGTCCCAAAACGTCAAACACTGATTTCTATGTATAGTTTTATATATGTTATGTTTTTATATATATATATATATATATATATATATATATATATATATATATGTATATATAGATAGATTTTTTTTCTCATTTATAGGTGTGAAAGCTTGCTCCTACCCAGGAACTGTCATCAGTGGTCGTATGTCCGCTGTGAAGTTTTATTACAGTATAGAGGAAGTTATTGAATTCAGGTAATATGTCCAACACTTTTAATAAGTGCTTTTATTAAGAACCCACAGCAGCGTGGATTGTATTAGCATTGAGTTTTTATGACATTTGTCATAAATATGCTTTAACTATAAATTAAGTTTAAAAAGTTCTTGTTCCCAAGCAGAATCTGCTCACTGGAACAGTATTGTCTAGAGAAAATAATTGTAGGACTTACTTTGTGTGATAATTGGGAAAAAGAAAATATGTTATACTGGCAGACATGAACCGTTTTGAATTTTAGTAAATATTTTAATCATTTAATTTGGGGAATCGCTAATCAGGCGATTAATCCTTTGAGTAGTTAAATTTGTTAATAGAAAAATTAATGTGAATAATGTTGAGGCTTGAAGTGGAAAAATAAGAGGATTTAGGATGAAGTAATGCAATATTGCTTTACTTTTTAAGGAGAGGTTTATGGTAGGGAAAGGAGAGAAATAAATAGAAAATAGAGTGGAGTGGAAAAATAAGGGAAATAGAGGAATTAAGACCGAGAAATAGAGGTTTTAAGATGTCTGTAATATGCTTCTACGCTACTGGCTCTTCAGCAGTTGTATTTAAATGGGCCTTTACAGTTTTCTGTTCTATAAGTAAGAGAATAATGCTTTTATGTACTGGCTGCTATCTTTCAACAAATCATTCATGTAATTTTGGACATTTTCTTGAAATAGTCTTCTGTTTCAATGTAAAGATTCTTTTGCATATATCACTGGTTTTTGTATGTAATGACCTAGATGGCCAATTCCGAGTTAAGAGTTCCATTTCTTCTCATCTGTTTTGGTGGTGGCTGTATGTACAGTTTGATATATCGCGATTTATTGTCAGTCGGATCCACCTGTCTTCTTTAATTTAATTCTATTGGTCAAGAATAGATGTGTGATTAGATCGAACAAGCATATGTTGTCTTGCAGCCATAACTTGAATGTGACATTTTCTAATTTGTTTTTCAGATGTGATGAAGGACTGACCATGTCTGGCCCGGCGAAAATAAGGTGCCTCAAGACGGGAAAATGGTCAGGTTCCATACCGGTCTGCCGAGCAGCTCAGTCATAACTCCCCGACAGATCTGACGGAAAAATTCAAAATGGTCATGTCTTTTCATGGATGTCTGTCAAGAGGACGACCCCATATCTTTAAAATATCATAATATCAATGCTCATATCAAATTGGAGTTGGGTATTGTTGTGATTTGATGTTATTCTGATTATTTATGTTGTTTTATTGTTTGTTATTCTATAAATTTATTAATGAAGAGTTGACAGGCATAATTATACAATTTTAACTGATAAGTTTTAACGCATAGCAATAAAGGTGCTCGAAGGTGCTTAGATAATTTAAATTATTTGATAAATCTATAATTTTTTTTATTAAAGGTATATATTTGTCTATTGGGTTGAGGACATAAGATAGAAGAATGAATTTAGGTTGCTCAGGAAGGGAAAGAGAAAGAAATAGGGGAAATAGAAGAAAGTGTGAAGAATGGTTCTTGTGGAAAGAGAGGAAGATAGAAATAGAATAGTTAGAGAAATGGAGTAGAATTCGAAAAATAAATGGAAGAATTAGGGAAGAAGTAAAGGATTGGACATTTTTTCAAGAAGAAATTTAAAGAGAGGAATAGAACTTTGTGAAAGGAGGGGCATGAAGAAGATAAAGGATGAAATGGAGAATAAGAAGAAGAGAAATAGAGAGATTAAGGCTGAAGCAATAGGAGGAAGTAAGGGGTGAGAAGTTTATGAAGGACGAAGTTCGTCTCAAAGGAAGTAGATATAAGAAAATAAAGTGTAGAGAGGATTGAAGGAGAAGAGGAAGGGAAATAGAGGAATTTGGGTCGAGGCAATAGGAGAACGTAATGGAATTGAGCATTATGAAAGAAGTGGCTGGAAGTACAGAAACGAAGAAAAAAAAAAGGAATAACGTAGAGACTGTAGTGGAGAAGAAGAAGAATAGAAATAGAGGGATTAAGGCTGGAGCAATAGGAGGAAGTAAGGGGTAGGAAGTTTATGAAGGAGGCAAAGAGGAATTAGAGAAAGAAGAAACTAAAGTGGAGAGAGGATTGGGGGAGAAAAGGAAGGGAAATAGAGGAATTAGGGCTGAGGCAATAGGAGAAAGTAATGGAATAGAGCATTATGAAAAAAAGTGGTTGGAAGTACAAAAATGTGATAAAAAGGGAAATAATGTAGATACAGTAATGGAAAAGAAGAAGAAGAGAAATAGAGGGATTAAGGCTGGAGTAATAGGAAGAAGTAAGGGATAGGAAGTTTATGAAGGATGAGGTGCGGCAAAAAGGAATTAGAGAAAGAAGAAAATAAAGTGGAGAGAGGATTAGAGGAGAAAAGGAAGGGAAATAGAGGAATTAGGGCTGAGGCAATAGGAGAAAGTAATGGAATAGAGCATTATGAAAGAAGTGGCTGGAAGTACAAAAATGCGATATAAAGGGAAATAATGTAGATACAGTAATGGCGAAGAAGTGGAAGGAAATAGAGGGATTAAGGCAGAGGCAATAAGAAACAGTAAGGAAATAGTAAGTTTGGACAAGCAGGCTTGAAGGAAGGGCAGAAGGAAATAGAGTAAAGAGAGGACTGGAGAAAAAGGGAATGGAAAATATATAGGTTAGAAAAGGCAATAGAAGGAAGTAAGGGAATAGTATTTTTCGAATGAAGAGAATTGATGTAGGGAAAGAATGTAATAGAGAAGAGAGAAGATAGGAGAAAAAGATCCAGGAATATAGAGTGATTACATCAAAGGCAATAGGGGGAATCAAGGGAAGAGTACTTTATTAAAATAGAGGCTTGAAATAAATTGAGAAGAACAAGAAGAAAATAGAGTAGAGAAAGAGAGAGAGAGAGAACTAGAGAAAAAGAAGAAGAAGGGAAACAGAGGAGGGAGATTAAGGCAGAGGAGCGAGAGCGATCATTTATTAAAGGAGACCTGATAGCAGGAAGTGTGAAACTTAAAATTGTGAGAGAGTAACATCAATGTCGAGCATATTTGGGCAATTAATGGCCCGCGAGAAATTTTGAAAAACTCAATTAAAAAATAATAATATTACACTTCGATTCCCACCTCCGGCAGGAATTTTCTCATCTCAAGGCCCGCTGGGAAAATTCCTCGCTGCACCCTGGATGTCGGCACTAATGACCTAGATGTAGATGCGCCGTAAAAAAAAAAAAAAAAATAAAAAAAAAAAAAATAAAAATAAAAAAAAAAAAATAATATTACACTACTTATTCACACTCACTCCAAATGAAGATTGAGTGAGATGGGGTTTGTTGCTTGCTCCTGTGGAATCACGTGAGAGAGCAAGTGTCACATTGATTTCGAGTCGCTATTTAACTTTCAAAGTTTGTAATAATTCCAAATTTCACAATTTAATTATAATGTTTTACCTATTTTTTTTGTTGTTATTTTAACAAAGTTTATCACAATGACATTGTCGTATTATTTCATGTCTGATATCTATCACTAAAAATTATTAACACTGCTTTAAAATCCGATGTTTTTATTTTATTTTGAACCAGCTACACGGTCCGCGAACGTATTTGCACACTATAGTTTGGCCCAAAACATGTCAAAGGTTGCCCATACCTGATGTAGAGGAAGGAATGATGACAGCACAATAATAATGGCAGAGGAATTAGGGAGGGTCAAGTAACGGGAAGGAAACCGCTGAAGAAACAATGACGGAGCACAAAGAAGAAAAGATGAATCAAGGAAGAGGAAGCACTCGGTTTCTTTTGTTGATGCGGCAGAAGGATGTGGAGAAAGGAAAGGAAGAGGGAATCAGAAATTGGGAATAATGACTTATTAGGAGTGGAAATAGAAAAAAAAAATAAGGATTATGCTATAGATGGAAGTTAGGATGGATGCAGAGGAGGAAGAAATTGAGTCAAAGGGTCACAGAGAAGAATATCATAATGCTGGTAAGGAAAAATGTACTGTTAGACGAGGAAGAAAGTGCTGGGGTTAGAAAGGAGTCAGCGGTAGGAAATGAGAAAATGGAAGGTACGGATTGTTGCTGTGGAAGTAGGAACCGAAGGGTTATTGAAAGAAAATAATAGGAACTGGTATTAGTGGATTTATTTTGAAAGGAAAATTAGATATAGAGCGGTTTAGATACTGTGAGAAAAGGATAAAGAAAATGTAATAAGGAAGTTATGAAGACGGAAAAGCAAAAAGCATAAGGCATTGGAGGAAGTGATGGAATAGGAAATGTTTAAAGTTAATTATTAGAAGAAAATCAATGGAAAACCAAAATTGATATTGAACTGAAACATTACGAAAATGAGGTACAAGAGGTTAAAAAAAAAAGAAAGAAAAAAAAGAAAAAAGAAGATATATATATATATATATATATATAAGAGTTTTATTAATGTTGGCACAATAATTTGATTATTCTTTGGGACAATTATTTCTATTTTTATTATTTTATTTAGCTTTCTTTTTGATTTTTGAGATTGCTTCAACAAACCACATTTTGTACATAAGTGTTCTAAGTTACAATATATACTAAAAAAATAGATAACAAAAGTAATTTTAAACAAGAAATGAAACTTGCGATTTAAAACAAGTTTCCTACTTGTTTTTGTCAGCTCTTCATAACAAAAAAAAAAAAAAAAGATACGTTTAATTCGTTTTAATGCACAAGTACATAATATATTTTGTTATCATTGTGTTAAGCCATTTATGAATTTAAATTATATAAAATAATTTATAATTGTTTTACCATTTGAGCCACTAAAATAATACTCAAGTATAGAGACTTCTATAAGTTCTAAGACTTATAGAAAGCCCGCTTACAGAAACCGACCTCAATATTCATTTACTCTTTATCAATATTGAAATATTAAAAGATGGTCGTTTTATCAATATTGCCACCTTAAATTTTTTGTAACCTGTTTTTCATGTATGCAAATATTTAAATGTTGCATTTGAGTATGTTGTCATTGAGACGGGACACCAATACCAGGCCTCTGATTGGCCGCCCGCTCTACTAGCCTCGCCTCCTGGTGGCCAAGTTAAAGTGGCCCCTGAGCTCTCTCAAATTGTTAATAAGGGATAATGCTTGAAAAAATCATAAACTCATGACATTTTTCTTTGAGTTTGTTACATAAAACTCAAACAGTTGAAGATCAATAAGTTTTTATTACTCAATTGTATGATATTTTCATTTGGCATTGTTATTTTGTTGAAAATAAACAAATCACTATAATGTTCCTTATAGACAAACTATTTTTTGTGACTTTTTAACAATTTTTTAAACATTAATGTTAATTTCAAGATTTTGTTAAAATCTGGAATAAATTACTAACTATGCCCAACTCTAAAAAATTAGCATGTAAAAGAGACGCTTCAAATTGTATGCATATTTTAAATATTTTGGTATATATATTATATGTATGAATAACATGATTACTGATATTTAGATCACATTTCTGAGCTAGCACAACATATTATGTTTTTTGTAATATTTTAGTATATACCATTAGTATTGGTAATTGTACCTCCTTTAACATATCAATAGGGAGCTTAACTGTTTTTATTTTAAATGTTATAAATTGCTAGATCTAAAGGGTTATCTAAAATTATGTGATAGCATCATTTGGAACGATATGCAAAATATACTTTTTTGTTCATTTATTATTTAAAAATATTAAGAAAATGTTAAAAATATTGTAATCAGTCACTGAATGGTTTCTTCAAATCGTGCATCAAACCTGCAGACTGATGACTAGCCTAACTATGGAGGGTAGAATGGAAGATAGAGACTGGAGATGGAGGCCTAGATTAGGTTACACACAGGAAGTAAGAATGTAGGAAGCAGCTATGTAGAAATTAAGAGATTGGAAGAGAAAACAGAAAACAAAGAAATAACACCACATAGCATGAAAAACTATGATTATGAAATTGTTTGAAAACCAAGACTTAACAATCATAAACATATAAAATATGAGTAAATAATTAATTATATTTTTAAAATTTTGCATATTATTCCAGTGATGCAGAGAATAAATTTTAATAGACATCTTGTAAGAGTACCTACTATTTGATGTCAGGCAATTTTGAAGGCTGCTTTTTTTTTCTAAAGCACAATACGAATTAAAAAATTACAATATGACTAGACGTATATGCACCAAATATTTTTCATTAACCGACATCTACAAATATTGAAGAAAATATCATGTATTATTAATTGTAATCAAGTATATTAAATTTTTTGGGGCTACTTTGGAAGATATGTGTGTATATATACTTATATATATATAGCTATAGGTTAATGTATGAGTACATACACATTCAAGTTCTTTTGTGAGTGATCAATTTAAGTTTTTAAGTTATTAAAACTTGGCAAAGAAAAATAAAATGGGGCTTGATTGTTCATCCTGTGCAACTCATTTTTTCAGTAAGAAGTATAACCATTGGGAGAAGAATTTTCCAATATAATGTTTTTTTCACCATGTAAATACACAAACATATATATACACGGAGGCAGGTGTAATACTCCAGTACTACAGTATTAGGCCTGCCTCCACAGAGGGTTCATGGGATGAGAGGATTTCTTAACAAGAAGTGCCCCTGATGAGATGCGAAAGAAACAAAAGCACGAAATATGTAGAGCAAAATAAAGTGTTGGAATACAAAGGATTTCTACTTTACTGATCCTAAGCCTCAAAAAAACAAAAATTATATATATGTGTGTGTGTTTATATGGGAGGGGGGTGAGTTTGACTCAGTGGTAGAGCACAGAAATTAAGTTCTGGAGGACATGACTTCAAAACTCGGACGACCGCTGTCATCGTCCAAGAACATCCCTGAGCTCATCCAGCCAACCTTAAAGGGGAACCTGCTAAGGGTGTGCAGTATGGTCAAAATCAGGTTCAGGATTGATTCTTTTTATTTGTATACGCCTAGTCATATTATCTTGCTTTTCACATGGCACACGCGCACCGATTTTTTTATGGCACATCGCTTCGAAAGCAAATAACGTAGTTAAAAATTTTTTGGTAATCTGTCTTCCATCGGAAAACATAATTGCACATGCTTTGCACATAAATGTACGTAAAATGTTGTTCTAGTGATCTCGAGAGTCGACTGTCATAAATACTTGGTTTAAATAATATTATCGAATATACATTTTTTGGAAAATGTATTTTTTTAAGATTTGTAAATTTTATTTTATTTATTTTATACACAGTTTTTGTGAGTGTCCAAAACCACCCGTTCGCTCCTTATAAATTGCTAGATATATTTATTTATTTTTTCAAATCCTGATGTTTTAATGATTGTGGTAGATCGACCATAAAGTGAACTTCTGTTTTATACAGAAAGCAAACTATTCTCACAGTAAATTCATTTTTTCAAATGGAACATGCCTATTTTTTCACAGATTTGGATTCCGTTGAAAAATAAAAACCTTTTATTTATTAATTTTTTTGATAAAATATAATTTTAGTCCCGTAATTCATGTTAGATTGAAAGATTTTGTTTAATCTGAGCCCATCAGAGATGGAGCATGCAGATCAGAAGTACAACGGGTATTCACATTTATATCGTGCATTTGCAAAAAATGGAATTTTTCATAACACAATAACAAAAAACAAACAAACAGTAATTAGAAATCATGAGGAGTTCTGTTTGGGCGGTGATGTCAAATGTCATTATGATTTTTAATTACAATTTTTTTGTCGGAAAAAAACCTCCATCTTTGAATCTGCATTCTCCACTTCTGATAGGCTCAGATTAAACAGCAACTTCCGAGCGACATCAAAGATGTATTAAAGCACTAATTTTTTTTTCTTTTCAAAAAAGTTTACAAATATTAGTTTTATATTTTACAACATAGATAGAAACGATTTTTATCTTCTAGTATCTTCGTTTTTGTGTGTTGAATTCGGCCTCCCTGACCGTTCCTAGGCCAACCTCCCGTTTAATTAATTTATTAATGGGCCTGCAAAGTACCAGTAATCAGGCGGCCGGAGCTAAGTACTGACCACACTTTCTCCCCCCTATGGGCCCTCGTGGCCTGTTAAGGGACTGATTTTTCAATATAGAACCGGAATCTGTGATCAAAATAGAAATTTACCAATTGAAAAAATAAATTTCCTGCCTGATAAGTACACTTCCGGAAGGAAACGGAGATGGATTACACAGCCAATCCTGAGTACATACCACATTTAGCTATAAGGACATCAGGTAATAATATCTGAGACCATCTTATAGGTGGTTGACTGGTTTTGGACAATATATATATACAAATACATGAAGTAATATAACGTAAGAAATTATTTGCGGTGTGATTTAAAAACAATACTTGCATATTCGTTTAATTATGTCTACATTTATATTTTATAGTTTATTTTTTTTTCATATTTCAGTATTAACTAATTCCATCACTTTCCAATTATAAAAACATATAAAATAAAATATTAATTTCACAGACTTCATTTTATTTCCGAAAATTTATTCAAACAAAAAATATGAATATTTTCCAAATACATTCGGGCCTAAGGCTGAATTAGCTGTTAAATGTGTGATAAATACTAATAAATATAAAAAATAATTTAATATTATACAATATAAATATGTAAAGATGTATAAAAAAAAATTATAAAACGAGTTTGATTTTTGTGAATTTTTTAAAAAAAGTATTGTTGGAGTTTTTTGTATACGTTTACAAAAACTTTTGTATTTACTAAATAATATTTAGTAATTAATAATAATAATTATAATTATTTTATCTTTAAGAGTTGATTGTTGTTAAATTTGTTAATCTCTGTTGATATGTGTTATTATAGTGTGTTAGAATATATAAACATGTGTGTGTGTACATATTTGCGTATATTTATATATATACATATACACTTGTTTTGCTGTTAAATGCTTTGATGAAAATAACAAATTATAACTTCTCTATATTTTTTGTGGTATTTAAGAATAAAATATCTTTTAAATTAAAATATTTGTAATTTTATCCTACTGTATCAAAAAATCTACACCATTTTTTTTTTAGTTGTATTCAAGTTACATGAAAAATTCGAACTGCCTTTTTAAGATTTTGAATTGGCCTTTTAGATTTACAGATCATTAACACTATTGCCGCGACTGTCATTGTTTGGGAATACCTCAGTATCGGGTGCATTTTTTGTTTGAATTTTTCATGTGACAGTTTTTTTTAGATAAAAAATCTTCCAGTCAGCCGATTTGATATACGTATATATACCGGTACAGCTGTACAAGATCATGTGAGCAAGAACCAACGAGAGTGCAGAGAACAGCCACAACTGCCCAGATGATCGGTGCTCTCACTCACTCTTACAGTTACACGCATTGTATTGCAGTCTATCAAAGGAAACATTTATTTTCATGTGTCCTGATAATTAAACCCCACATAAAGGGTCTGCCCTTTTGTAATTATTTTCAATTATGTTTATTGAAGACGCTGTTTAAATTGCAAGCACTTCATTTTATTTAAAAAAAAAGACTTTGGGTTATTTTTTATTTACATTTTAACCCCCTAAAAGTGTCTACCTTATATATTATTCATCGTAAAATTGCTTTAATTTTGCATTAAAGATTGATGGCTTCTGAATAAAACACTTTTCTTCGGCCAACCATATTTGTTTGCACCTGGTGTTCCATGGCCAACACATATTTACCTTCTTATCTACCCAAGAGGTGCATTATAGCAAAATTTCAAGGGGGAATAAAACACTTCATGAAACGTGCATTACCAACTCTTGGACTATATAAGCGGTTGAAACAAAAATGCGTGTTGACTAAATAATCTGTTGATATTAAAAAAATCTCAAGTAAAACACACAAAAAAAGTGTCACATTAATTGTAAGGTAATAAAATATTTAGTAAATTTTTATTTTACCCACTAACCGATTTGGGTTTAGCACTTCTGGTCTTAGTAGTACTCAGACTAACAGACATCTTAGCAGTACTGAGGCAGTACCTCAGAGGTATTTTTTTTTTTTCGAAATTCTGACTGTTTTTCTAAGCCAAAAGCAACATTTCATTGATTTGACTTCTTATCGCCTCAATGGTTTACTATCTCCTTTCTCGTATGCCAGGCTCCCTGTATCAGTTAGCTGTAAGATTTCTTCAAGTTGAATCCGATGTATACTAAAATCAGTAGATATTTTCAAAGTTGTCTTGTAAATAATTAATAGACGTTTGTATTGCCAATTACTCCCACCTCTTACTTAAATCTAAAAACACATTGCAAGCATGTTCCATGTTTTAAATTTGAGTCGGTAGGCTCAGACTGGTTGGGGTTGTTTTTTTTTATTAAACTTCCGCCTTTTTACCATAACAAAAGTCATGGAGCAAATTGTGGATCACTTAATAAATAATACTGAGCTATTTTTAGAAGATTTCATTAAATTTTATTGTATATGGTAAGTATCGTGAAATGTTGAAGGTTTATGTAGATAGACGGGCATTCTGATGCCAATATTTCAAGTAAGCTTTGAGGGATATTCAGATTGCCCTTTATCTATCTGCGTTTCAATGAAAGGCCCTTGTAGCAGAGAGGGCATCTTTGTCTATCTGTCTTTTGCATCAGTACAATTCTGTCCAATTCTAAGCCTAGTCAATAACAGTTTTTCCGATCTTGTAAGGTTTTTAAAATTTCCCGTCCTACATAATTTGAATTTTTGAAGTGGTCTGTAATGTTGGAGATACTCAACTACTAATGTTTACTCGACGCCACCTCTGGCGCGCAATAGTTTGACGATCTGGTTGAACCCATGCTGACGAGCTGCGGCCATCGGAGTCATCTTGTACATGTTGATTGGATTCACCTGAGCTCCGAGCTCGAGCAACGATAGAACTGACGAGTAACGATCCTGCCCTACGGCGTAATGAAGAGGAGTGTTGTCGTAGCGGTCCTTAGCGTCCAGAGGTAAACCCTTAGAAGCCAACCAACCGATGGACTTGAGGCTGCCTTCGTGTGCTGCCAAATGCAGAAGATTGAACGAATCGAAGACAAGCTGTCTAAGGTCGGCTTCCAAAGACGCCAAGACTCTCACCGAATCTAAGTCGTCCTTTTTCACAGCAAGGCTTAAAGGAGTCTGACTCTCGCTGTTGGTGGTATCGGGAGTCAGGCCCAATTCGACTAAGTTTCGTATGCAGTCGAGACTTCCGCTTAAAACGGCGACGTGTAGGTAAGTCTGGCCATTTAATGACTGCGTCCAGATGTCTGCGCCTTTGGAAAGAAAAAGGTTCGCCAAAGCGACATCATTGCGTCTTACAGCTATGGTTAGAGGTGTTTCGTCTTTGGAGTTTTTCACGTCCAGGCTTTTGTCTGCAACGACAATGAGAAAATGTCATTAAATAATTGGAATTATCAAGACATAAAATTATGGTTACAGTACACGCAGGAGATAAGCCACCGAATTGCATGGGTATTGTGCAAAGAATATATATATATTTCTATTTGATCAGACAATAAATTTGTGCGGATTAAAAGGGTGCATGGGAGTCACTTTGACTCACAACAAGACGAAAAAGATTTCGATTTTTTGGACACTTACCTTCGTTTGACTAATGTATTAGTCAGTTTGCCACTAATTTCGTTAACATCGGACGCAAATTAGTACCCATAGAAAATGAATATCGATTATCAATACGAACGTTTCTGTTAAATTTTTATTTTCGTGTGGGGAATCTGCAGCGATAAAAATTAATAGTTTACATGGTGAACGTTTAAAGTTGGAGAAAACATCATTTATGATGTACCCTGTCAAGATAATTTTAATAACGGCGTAATTGAAAATCATGGCGATTCAGAGCCACAATTAGCATTGGATCAGATGGCAGAAATGATGGATACATCTCATGGATGAAAAACCGCCCGCGAATAGTGAATGTCAAGAAAGTGTTCGAACGACGATACCAAAAATATATTAAATTTATTTTAGAGCTTTTGCCGCATCCTGCTTACTCTCCGGACATTTCCCTGAGAGAATTTCACTTATTTCATGCCTTACAACAACTTTTACTGCGAAAAAGTTAAATTCTGAACAGGGTGTAATAAATAAACAGAAAAAGTATTCTGCAGCAATAAAATTTAAAAGCTATCTGTTAATTGGCAAGAAATAGTAGATAGTGAAAAAATATATAGCTTTGAATAAAATGTTTATTTGCACTATTTTTAAAAAAAAAAAAACTCTGAATCCCCGAAAAAATAGGCGCGTTTCATATGGAAAGTGAATTTTCGAAAAGCCCACTTACTAAACGCAAGTTAATTTTAAGGCTATTCTTTAGAACATACGACATTTACCTACAAAG
The DNA here is from genome assembly GCA_946811695.1 of Gonocerus acuteangulatus. NCBI lineage: Eukaryota > Metazoa > Arthropoda > Insecta > Hemiptera > Coreidae > Gonocerus > Gonocerus acuteangulatus. The sequence goes on from OX328128.1 coordinate 72,221,051, forward strand.
ACATCATCAGGTTGGGAAAAATATCTAGCAGATTCAAGAGGTTGGGCGTTTTGATTTGAGACGTTCAGGATATATATGTATATATATATAAATATATAAAATTGGATATTTATTTCTCGGTATTTACCTTTTGTAGGAGTCTTCCACAGACGAATTATACGCCTGGCTGCCCTGAAGTTACCACTTTCAGCAACTTTGTGAAGATAGGTGTCCCCATCGGAAAGCCTCACGCCAACATTAGCCCCTCCCTCCACGAAAGCGTCCACCATCGCATCATTATTGGAGTACAAGGCTTCCAAAAAAGGCGTAGAACCTATGTCGTTCTCCAGATGGGCAATACTGCCAACTTGCAGTAAGTTCCAAACTGCCTCAAGACTTCCAACAAGAACGGCGTACATTAGGGTTGTGTTGCCGCCTTCGAATCGTCTGTTGACGTCGACACCTGCTCTTTCTACGAGTAAGTCTATCATGTGTGGTTTGGAAGTCGCAGCGTGCATTGGAGTCAGTCCATCGCAATCTTCGGCGTACTTATCAGCTCCGGATGCGAGAAGTGATTCAACAAAAGTTCGATTCCCATCCTTGACTGCAGAGTGTAGAGGCGACATGTCGCAGTCAAGTCTATTCTTCGTCTGATCCGACACCACGACACTTCCGAAAATAGGCTGCAAAAATCATCTTAAGAAATTAGAAAATGAGATCAAATCGGTATGCACAAGACTTCATTCATGATTGCACTGTTCTCCTAATACATTAAGCGCAAGTATTATTTTTTTGAGGTGCATCGCCATTAAACCTAACTTGTTAACGCCGGGCTCCCACGCTCATGCAATTTGTGCAAGTTGGCTTGCGCAACCAAGGTCGAACAAGTTAATTGACGCGTGTAAACATAAGGATTTTGATCACACAAACCAAACATTCTGGCTTGTGTAAAATGTGTCCTTACAGAAAATTGGCCACAGATTTGCTTATTGGCATGAACATCTCAACGATACCCAAGCCTCCGTAACAACCTCGAACATTACTTATAAATTAACTGTTTATATTCAATTTCGTGCGTGTGTTCAGTGTTTATTCATAATGTCGAGAAAAAGAGAATTTACCTCTAAATCTATTGAAAAAAAAAACAAGTTCCCATGTTTGTGGAAAAAACAGCAAATAATACAACGGGCGCAATGCTAAATGTCACGCGTATACCATTTTAGTAGAACGATTTAAAATATGGGGACCCGCAACTAATTGCAAAAATGATCGGGAACTCTGAGTAATTCAACTATTAAATTGGTATGGAAAACAAATCTCTTTTTAGCAAACATGGTTCAGGCCATTTCATTTTCACCTTCAATTTATTTCATTATTATGCAAACCCCTGGCGTTGCGAAAATAAGTTCTTCGTCAACATGTGTCATTATAAAAAAAACGGATATACATAATATATATTTATTAATCTTTCACACTTGCAGTTTGGCTTGAACAGTTATGGAGTCAGAAATCCTGAATATGGTGTTTGCTAAAATATTATGTAAGCAAACACTATATTTAGGATTCCTGACTCCATAAACTGCACGTGTGAAAGATTAATTAATCATACAGTTTACTTTACACACATATTGGCCTGCACAAACCACTTTGCGCAAATTGATTGAGCGCGTGAACCCGCCTTAACATATATATATATGTGTAAAGTTTTGTTTTACTCTACATCGTGTTGGCTTCTGATTATGGAGCAGGGCCGCCACATGGGGGGGGGGGGGGGACTGCCGGGTACTGTTGTCCTGGGCCCGGGCGCCGTGGGGGCCCGGGCAGGGCCTTGCTAATTGGAAAAAATGTATAGGTTATGAGCTTGTTAAAAAAATTGGGTTTAGAAATATCATGGGCGTATATAAAAAATAATTTCGGGAGGGGCTGGGAAAATTTCGGGGGGGGGGCTGAGACCATTTCCGGGGTATGAATACTAAAAATTTAGAGCTTGGAATAGTTTTAGGCAACTAAAACGCTATTACACATAAAATAACATATTATTTATGAACTAAGTGATCTTATTTAATTTATTTTTAAGGGTTTTACAAGTTTTTACCATCAAATCAATGCCCATGAGAAATATAGACGGGCGTAGCCTATATTTATTTGAATTGGATCTATATTTTTTTAATGTACATAAACGACACACAATTGTAGGCCCAGAATAGTATATTTCATTAGGAGTCGTAATAAAACTACAAGTCCCGCAAGTGACGTTTGCTGCACCGATTGTCGGCTTTTATTCTCATTTAGCTCAAAAATCAAGATGAAAATAATTTTAAAATGTCCAAAGTCCTATAGCAAAGTACTAGAATTTTCAGTCTGGCTCTGAGAAGTGGGGGGCCCGTGATCTGGTCCTGGGCCCGGCTCTGAGATGTGGCGGCTTTGTATCTAATCATGCGGGCATTTGATCCCATATGTTTTTAATAGTAGAGGAGAGATTGTTTTTTTTTTCTTTTAAAATAACTTTGTAAATTAATTATTATGTACAGGTTTTTGTTTTATATATATATATATATATATATATATATATATATATATATATATATATATAAGAGTATATAATTGTGCAAAAAAAAAAAAAAAAAAAAAAAAAAAACTCACCACTAAATTCCAGAAAATGATGGAAACTATAATAAAATATGCAGCCATTTGGAGAGATTCTGAAAAATAATATTCTTCTAAAATGTGGGAAAAATATTTTAGCAAAATTTTAAACTGTAAATTTGATTATCATTGCCTTACAGATAGAGGATAAAACAAAACAGCAATTTTAAAGTTATGAAAAATCCTCCAAAAAGGACATCTCATTTTGGCCTAGCGTTTGCACACATAATTTTGCAAGATATTTGGACACCGTCTGGGGATGAATTCTAAAATATTCAAAAAAAATCCTAGTGAGATAGCCTGAACCAGAACAAAAAGTCTGAAAATAACTAAGTTATAATTACAATACTTCAAGTTTAATGTGCTGCCAATTTTTCCATACACAACATGCATTTTACAGATCTGTATAATTGAAGGGGTCGGGGCAAAATAGTGCCAAGCAACATTTTTAATAACACTTAACTGTAGCTGCTTTATGTTAAATATTACGTTGGTATATCAGTTAAAATAGATAGTGGCAACCAGATTAAGCAGCATACAGAGCTTGTAGTCATATTTTACTAACATTTGTATCATAGACTGATAGTCCCTCATAATATCTAATATATAGCAGCTACAGTTAAGTATGTTGCTTGGCACTGTTTTGCCCCGACCCCTTCAATTTTTCTGTATGGAATAATTGGAAGCACATTAAACTTGAAATATTGAAATTATAACTTTGAAAATATTTAAAATGATTTAACACAATAATATTTGGTCAGTGTTCCTTTCTCTCAGAAACAAAAATATTAATGGTTCCTATTTTAATATTTCCAAGTCATGCCAGGGATAAAAACGATATTGAATCGCGCCTTTTAACGCAGTTTCTTAATAACAATAACAAGAATTGTTTTGTTGGTAATTTCGAATAATGATTTTTTTGACTTACCAGTATTGAACGAGTATATACAGAGAGACGAGTAGAAAGAAGACTGCCGAATGAGATATGCAGACCGCCTCATTACGAAATTACGTTGGCGACTTGGTGATGTCACGTGGCCGCTAGTTAAGTAGTCCTGTGTAATTCCTTGTCACTCAACCAATTGCTAGTTGTTGATCAAATCTTTAAGCGTTAGGCGAGAACTTTTAATTTTTAGCGATTCCAGAAGGAAATTTTCAGTTGAAGATGCACATATGAAACTGTTCAAGATGCCACACCAATAGCTCTTATATATATATATATATATATATATATATATATATATATATATATATATATATGTGTGTGTGTATGTATATGGGGTTTGTGCAAAAATAGTGCAGGTTTTTAAATGGTAAGCAACTATTGGATGGACAACCCCAACTTCTCTCTCTCAATGTCCTGAGTAGTTTCTTCTTCTTGGTTCTACTAAAGCCAGCAGTTGGACGTGATCAACAATAACTGAAGGCCTACCGCGACCTTTCTTGTATCCGATGCGACCGCACTGTACAATCACTGAAGTTTCCTTCAGCCGAAACAACGTTGATGTTCCAACATAACGAAAACATGTTTTGACATGGTGAATTTCACAAGTCTTACTCACAGAGGTTTTAAAACAAACTAAACAACATTAACAACTTTGTTTGTAATGAATTAACTTGATTTAAGGTCAGGTATGGGCTACCTTTGACATGTCGTGGGCCAAACTTTAGTATACAAATCTGGGCAGGTTGGATGGTTCAAAATAAAATAAAGTCAGATTTTAAATTAGTGTTCATAATTTTTACCGACAAGAAATAATACGACATTGTTATCATAATAAAATTTATTAAAATAACCAAATGAAATGAACAAAATAGGTACAACATTATAATCAGTTCGTGAAATTTGGAATTATTACAAGCTATCTATAGCGAACGAAATCAATGAGACACTTGAGCTTTGATGTTCATCGCCTCACTCTTAGACGATTGCCGCCACGCGGCTTGCTCGCTCACATGATTCCACAGGAGCTAACGACAAACCACACTTCTTCATCTTCATTTGGAGCGAGTTTGAGTAAGTAGTGTAATGTTATTGTTATTTTTTATTTTAAATTGAGTTTTTCAAAATCAACCGGATCAAATCTTGTGGTTGTTGCCCGCATATGGTTTAGATATATTATAACATTCAAAACCCTTTTCTTTTATGTTTGCAACCACCCAATATATATATAGAATAACTTGCCTGTTTTAGATTTATGAGAGAATCTATGTCCAAAGAGTTTGTTCTTCTTTGTTGAAAATGTTGTTTGGGTCCAGAAAAATTAAGGTGTGATTCATTTTAAAAGGAAAATACGGGCGTTTTTTTTATTGTGTTCACCCAGATAACTGAGAAATATTCCGAGTTCAAGAAGGTCCTTCGATATGGAATTTTAATTTTTTTAAGATATTTAATAAATAAATGTAAAGTACTAATACTAAAAATCAAGAATTATTTTATTAAAAATATTTTTTAAACAACATTTGTTAAGGATTTTGATGTATGTAATGTGATTACATATGTATGTAAATGGTTAATAATCTTATTAATTTTTTGACTATTCAACGCCACCAACACCTGCAAGCAACTTGGTCATATTTGCGAAGTTGTACTGCTTGGCCAATCCATACGGAGTCTTTCTTACGTTCGTGCGACAATTAACACATGCGCCCAAGTCCAGCAGCAACTGCGCTGCAGCTATATGGTCGTTGAACGCAGCAATGTGGAGAGGCGTCCACTGATTCCTGTCAGTGATGTTTGGGGATATGCCTTCTGCTACGAGCCATTTGATTGATTTCAAACTCCCGCTGGAAGACGCGGCGTGAAGAAGCGTCCTGGAGTCGTAGTTGTAACGCTGGAAGACGTCGCCTCCGAAGTCCTTGAGAACGGCGAGACCCTGGATGTAGTCTTTGTCCGCGGCTAGTTTCATTGCGGTTTCCCCAGAGCTGTTGGTCAACGCTGGCGAAGCTCCGGATGCCAGCAGGACCTTCAGAAGCGGTAGATTCTCTTTATCTACAGCAAGATGAAGATATGTCGTTCCCCTGCTTACCCGCAAAGATAGTAGTGGTCCTCTTTCTAAGAGGAGTCTTGTAAGCTCGTCGTCACCCTGTTTGATGGCCAGCGAAAGCGGAGTGTCACTATTCAAGTCAAGCGTATCCAATAGAACACCGTGCGTTGCAAGCGTCCTCAGAGCGTTCTTCTTTCCGTTTTTCACCTAAAGAATAAAATTTGTGGAATAGTATTTTATAGACCATGGAAGAATTGTATTTATATAATATGAGAATTATACCGAGGAATGAGACTAGGTTAGTTGCAGTGAAAAAGGGGAGGGAGAAGATTACCAACATAACTTTGAAATAAGGTAGTGTCCGTCGTCTGCTGTAGGAACTATGTGGAGATGAAGAGACTGGAGCAGGACTCGTGGGTATAGTTATGGAGGGAAGAAGGGAAGGGAGGAATGGGAGAGGAAGACCAAGATTAGAGTACAATAAGCAGATAGTGTCCGATGTCTGCTGTAGGAACTAAGTGGAGATGAAGAGACTGGAGCAGGCCTCGTGGGTATAGTTATGGGGGGAAGAAGGGACGGGAGGAATGGGAGAGGAAGACCAAGATTAGGGTACACCAATAGGGTCCGATGGCGGAAAATGAATGAATAATGACTTCTATTTTATGTTGCTTATGTATAGGTTTTATTAACGTAATTTAAATGTTAGATTTTTTTTAGTGAATGGTCAATTCTCATTCCTGCACTTTACGTTCTTTGCCTCCCTCACTCCCTCCTCTCGCACTCCCCCCCCCCCCTCTCTCTCTCTCTCTCTCTCTCTCTCTCTCTCTCTCTCTCTCTCTCTCTCTCTCTCTCTCTCTCTCTCTCTCTCTCTCTCTCTCTCTCTCTCTCTGCCTCTCTCTATATCTCCTCCTTGTCGCCTACAACCAGTCCTTCTCATTCCCTCACTCTCACTAACACTGTCTCTTTTCCTCTCTCTCTTGAACATGTACTTATGTATGTATGTAATATTTTTAGCTTACCGCGATATGTAAATAGGTCTGTCTATCAACGAAAGTCCTGTAATAATCTGCTCCTTGTGATAGAAGCACGTTGATCATGTAGATGTTATCCTCAAGTACCGCGATGAGAAGCGGCGTTTCCCCTTTGCAGTTGAGCCTGTCGACCGGTACGTTGAGATCCGCCAGGAATAGTGCAACGGAAGCGCTGCCGTACCTCGCCGCAGAATGGATGTAGTTCTCGTTGCATTCCAAGGTTTTGTTGACGCTCGCTCCGAATACCGCGAGCGTGTGGAAGATCTCGGTCTTCTCGTTGAGGACAGCCAGGAACAGCGGCGTGAGGTTTCTGTTGTTGACGGCACCCACGTCGCTCCCAGAGCGGATCAAGAGGGTCACGGAGTCTTCGGTACCTCTGGACGCTGCGACGTGGAGAGCTGTGTTCCCTGTAGGAGACCTGCATAGAAGAAAGAAGAAATAACTCATTTCGCATCTCAACCATCGATGGCTGGTTATTTTTTTAGCAATGTGTCCACTGATAAAAATAAAATCGACTGCACTATGGATGAAACCTCTAAAAGGCCCGGCGGTAATATCCAATTGAATACTCGCCCTTCCCTAACCAAGATTTCCCAACCGTTATTTATGAAAACATACGAAAATCTAAAAACTGTTCATTTCTGTTTATAAAATTATATTTGTATGACACATATGAACACCAAACGTAGCTAATATTTTTTTACCCTTAGTATATTGCGTTCCCGATTGGAAGAGTTTTTAACGATCAAAACCGGTCAATCTAAAGGGTGGGTTTACTAGGAACACAAATTCCTAATATGCCCGATGGTGCAAATTTGTTTTCTGTATTTGTAAGTTGAGCCAACGGTATTTTCCTGACTTTCGATGTAATAAGCTGGTTTCCTCCGAATATAGGGAAGGAAGAACGAAACACGATCTAATAAAATAAGATATTGAGTCTTTTGCGAAAATTGCTATGTTGTGTACTGCTTACCTTGAATTGACATCGTATTTGTAGTGTATGAAAGTGATCATGATTTTGATATCGTTCTTCTCTATGGCGATATCCATAGGCGTCAGACCGAAGCAGTCGTATATGTACATATCCTCTCCCATGAGAATCAACCTGCGGAGTATCTTTGCGTCCCCTTTGCGGACTGCGTCATGAAGGGGCGTATTCCTGCAGGTTGTCTGGACGCTGCTGTTCAACGCTGTGATGTTGTATACTTGGCTGGCGTTTTCGCTGTATGGTATTGTACCAACAGGAGGTGGCGTGGTAGAGTACGTTTGGCAAGAAACAACCTAAAAAAATCTGTAGCTCAGTGGTAAACATTCCTGAGCAACATTCTTAAATATTTAATACTTACAGCACATGATGAACAGAATACAAAAATGAGAGTTGTCTTGAACTGCATGTCTGAAAGAAATACAGGTGGTACAAAAACGTGATTGAATAGTAAAACGTTGACATATCCGACTGAAAAGGAAGACCATAGCTTTGCCTGATACTTTTTTACAATCTCGGAAGAATTTTCGAAAGTTATTTTTGAAACACATCTTTCTCTTATCACAAACTCTCTGATGACATAAAACGATCGCATTTATGTGAACTATATATAGATTACAACGGTCATCACTTAACCAAAACTGGCCAATTTGGAAATGCACAAAAATCATAACATTCATAAGAAATCTCCCCCCTGTTGTTTTGGGGAGGGGCTTGGAACTTTTTAAAGGCTTTTTTTTCAACGTTAGTTTTTTCGGGGGGGGGGTATCAATACTTTTATTAAGTGAATTTAGAGATTGCGCTGTCGACGTTTGGCTGGAGGAGGATGACGCGGGGATTCTTGCGAAAAACCCTAGGAAAAGGCACCAAATCACTCTTTCTCGTTTTCGTATTTTTGCATTTTCTCCTTTACTTTTAGTTTCTTCTTACCGAGAGAATTCATTTGATACTCCACATGATGAGTTTATGAAGTAATGAGTGGTTTCCGAAGGAACATGAAATACAAAATTGGCAACCCTCCTGGGAGCTGAGTCAAACAAAACGTTACGATTTTTGCCTTTAATAAGACCCTAATGTCTATCATCCTGAAAATTGTCTAGTCTCTAGCTTTTCGGGAAGTGCTTAATTATTTTGATGTGTGAGTCAGTGAGTTGTTTAAATTCCGATTTTTAATCCCCTATATCTCAAATACGCTTCAATGTCGAAATTATGATATGCCCGAACTTGGCCTACGCACTACCTCTCGTCTAGATGTACGTACGTGTATATACGTATATATATGTATATATTATGGCTAAATGTTCTCAAAACTGACGCTACAAGACATACATAAATTAACTTACTGATTGAAATTATTCTGCAATATGAGGAACCTATTTAAGACACATCACTCGAGGAAAATAACTGTACATTAAAACAGAAAACGAGAAGATTCCCTTTTATAAATGCAGTATTCTACGAAGTGCACTATTTCAAAATTTAGACAGAGCTAGTGCAATAAATCGTCTCGGTGTCCAAATAACGCAAGGTTGTTTCGATACGATTTCTAGAAATCGCTCCCTGTTTCAATATGTAGTCTGATAAGATAACAATTGCATAAAGTCGTGTTTATAAATTGCATAAAACTTCACTAGGTCACTTTTCCTGCTGCGCGTACGCTCATATTTTTTATTTATTTAAAATTTAACGTCCACTAATACATATAAGAAACTAAATTTTATTTATGTAAATTTTAACGTCCATTAACAACGAGTTATGGAAACACAATAACATGATTCCATATTTCATCTTGATAAAATATACAATTGTTTATATATTTATTTAAATACATATAATGAAGATGACAGGGAATATAGAAAAAAATAATATAATGTACATAAAACACATAGGCGAATTTATTTAATCAAGAAAAACAAATATTTACATACAATGAGAGGTACATATTTCTCTTACTATATTTTTAAAAAGTATTTTTTTTAAGTATCTATAATTATCACATATACTAGTATTTACATATAAAGATATTTGCACGATTATTTTTTTTTAATTAACAAAATGTTTTTCAACATAAAAATAAGCACACTTATCACCCATAAGAATACTGAAATGGATATCCTAACTTTTGTCATATTTTAATTTCGTTGGCACACGTATTTCATAATTTTTTTCACACAGGAGCAGTGTTATGTACAATCTTAATGTTAACATTTGGCGATTTTAACTCACTGAATCTCTTGTGGGGGTTTGTTGGGTGTAACACTACCCACTTATTTTGGCACGCGGATTACAACGGCCAAGTTATATTGGCACATGGCTACTTGGACAAAATGGCACGGTACACTTAGAATAATAATGGCATAATACTATATAATTACGTACTATTATAATTAAATTTTCTTGTTGACAATTATTTATCACTTTACGTTATAAATAAATTTTGATTTAATGTAAAAAAGAAAATTGATGATATGTCAAATTTATTATACTTATTGAATAAGTATTCTTATTACATGCGTTCAATACGATTTTTATAATAACATTAATTAATAATTATAATACTGAAAATATGTTTATACTGTATTTCAATTGTATTGAAATTTCTACAAACATTATGACTATGTTTTCCTTATATTTGTTAGATCACTTATATGACTGCAGTTCTCCGATGACGTAACCGGAAATTGATTTTGGTGGTAAATTGAATACTTAATTGGGCGGTAAATGTCTTTTAAATATTAAAACTGGGGTTTATTTACTTCCAAACCTACATATTTATGATCAAAACCGTTTTTAATTTAGAGACAAATCACTTATTTTATATCTGTTGACGATTTTGTAAGCTTAGTTATAGAAATTTCTCTAAATCAATCAATGTCTATATTATAATTCAAGTTTGGATTTATATGTATATATATATATATTTATATATATATATATATATATATATATATATATATATAAATATATAAAATAGTTTATATTATATATTCTGTAGATGTATTCTTTTTTAGCTTTTAGTATTTCTTTGGCGCTTAAAGAGAAAATTATAAAAAATATGTAATTACATGTAATAGAAATGTATTCAAATACAAGGTCATAAAAAAGCAATTAATGATATTTTGGACTTAATAATAACGAAAAATGATCATTTTTTTTTTTTTTTTATGTTTGATTATTTTCAATAATGGAATTCGATAAGAACGTGTTCTTTAAATTATTTACTGCTTCTTAACGTTAATAGACCCATTAAAACAAGTTCAAAAATTAAAATTATCGATTCCCCTATAAATCAAAATTTTTAATTGTGTAACATCTTGGAGAGTTTAATGTTAACAAGAAATTGAAAAGCTATTGCGTCAAAGAAACTTAACTTAAATTTTAAGATAATTGGTTGTTGAAATTTTCTATTTATCCTACAAAACCTAATTGTATTGTTTTTTTTTTTTTTGTTTTTTTTTTTAAATGTAAACATTACATTTACCAGAATGTTTTTTTGTTATTTTAAGGCACAAATTGCTACTTAAGCCTTTTAAAGTTTCCACAAAAAATGAATAAATTAATTATTCAAAATATAACTCATTAAAACATTTCTTAGATTTTTATCTTCTCTAATTTTTTTTTTTTGTGAATGTCGAACTTTTGGCCCTGAGATAACAATTTATTTGTCATTATACGACTAATTAGGTTTCAAATACTAACATTAAACTTCCTATTGTCTTATTGCAATTAACAAATAATACTAAAAAAGGGTTTATTGTAATTTTATACATCACACACTGTAATATATTTATTTAAAAAATGGAACTCATTTCTATAACAATTACAATATGGAAAACAAAACAATCATACGACACATATAATAATAATTCAAAATTTACAAGAAATGATCAGTCTAAAATATTGAGAAGTCAATAAATTTTGACTCTTTTATTTTTAAATACTTTTTAATTCTTTGTTTAAAGCAGAACTGCGTCAGCATAGATTTTCTGAACACAATATCATTCTAGTTTGTATTACTATTATTGGGCATATTCGATTACAAGTAACTTAAATACCACAATCAGGTTAGTGAAAATCTGTTTTCTGGAAAATTTCAAGTGCTAACATTGCAAAAGTTGACGATGTTGTATTAATGGGCTTTTAGGTACACTATAGCAGTTTTGAGGTGGAGAATGGAATGAAACAATTTTCAAAAACTAGAATTTTCGTTACGGGTACTCCAAAACGATGAATTGAGTTGAAAAATTTTGGAATCGTCATTCATGCATAAAAAGGTACACATTTTGGGCTCCCTTGGACTAGGAGCAGTATTTTAAAAAAAATAAATAAAACAAAATAAAATAAACAGACATCAGTTTTGGAATTTTCTTAAACATCACGAAAACGGCTGCGAATTACTGGAAGGTGGCCATTCGAAAGCCTAATACATGTTCAGCGAAATTATTTCAATCGTAAATTAAACAGAATGTTAAAAATGGTTATATATATATATATATATATATATATATATATATATATATATATATATATATATATATATATATATATATATATATATATGTATATATATATATATATATATATATATATATATATATATATATATATATATATATATATATGTAGTTTTACGCATTCTTTGCGAGTTTGAATTTTTCGTAGTTGTGTTGGGCCGTGTATAATGAACGACAAGAAATTAAGTCGTGTTGGCAAAATTTCGTTATGAAGCAATTGAACAAGTTTATTGGAAAAATGTCTCGTTTATTGAAATTTCATTCAAGCAAATATTGAAATTTGGTTAACAGTTAAATGATTTGATTTTTTTTTCTTGATATAATTATAGTAAGAATGCAGACAAGAAAATGTTAAGCTGTCTTTACTGACGCATTTCTGTTCAAATATAATTTTTAATTTTTTTTTTTGCATTGCCAAATTTAAATGAAAACAAAATCTAATAGATATATACATATATACAATAAAGGAGAAGTAACCCCCCCTCGACCAAAAATGAAGCGAAATATTTAGTTGTCTTCTTCAAAAGGCCAGCTATGTCTTATGTTGAGGTGGGGCTGTAAGTTGTATCATTTTTTCATCCCTGAAAAATAAAAGCAAAAAATGTATACAAATAAATAAAATGAATTACAAAAAAAATATTTTTTATTTTATTTAACATTTTTTTTCTATGCGCCAAGGGTCGTGGGTTCGATTCACCACTTAGGGGTGGTGACTTTTCCTTCGAAAAAAGAAAAGCCAACAGCCTTATCCTTACCAGAAAAGGGTGGAAACCTGTATATAGCCTGTCCTAAAATTCTGAGTTAATTATAACTGGACGTTAAAATTTAAATAAATAAACAAATATTTTACATTTTATGGATTTTGGGTCTTATAATGCAAGTGTATTAAAGAATAGTTCAACGAATTCCTTTAAAACTACCAAAATGAACACTTGTTGCTATTTATGAAAAATATTGACCTTACCATCGTCCTTTTTCGGATCCATGGCTCCGGAGTTCGGGTAGGACTTGTCAAGCTGTTTCAAAGATTCCGTCAGGTAGTTCTGCAAATGAAAAATGTCAGTTGGAACGTTATTTCTTCTACATGGAACAGGTTAAATTAAACCTACATAATAAAATAACAAGTATAATATTAGCTATAAAATTTTATTTCTGCCATTATGGCCGTCCAAATATAGAATATAATAAATTTGGAGTCGGAAGACAATCACTAGGTTTGAGCATTCAAAATAAACGAACCACAATGATGTTATTTATGACAAAATGTTGAAACCATTTCTTTTGATGTTTAGCATTTTAGCGCTTTCCGAGGGTTGGTGTCACACTCATAAAAGAATTTTTGATAATGACTACAATCCTTCATAGGTCCTTCCTACTGGATACCGAAAATAACCCACGTTACAGCGTTCACCTTGCTACCGATTAAACAAATTCGTTAACCAGGAAAGTCGGTCCATCTGGAGGGGCTGGACTCAAATTACTAATTTTGTAATGTTAGTTATATTACAACGAACCTCGGTAAATTTCGTGGGCATCTAAAGAGAAAGATGTGTTGTAAATATAAGATAAATATGTTCATCTGAAAGGATGGTTTACTCCGGACACAAATTACTAATTTGCTCATACCGGTCATAATTTCTGTTGTATTGTAAAGAAACTCTGTATACGTCCTGGGCATGTTCAGAGAAAAATGTATTTCAAAAATAAACTAAACCGGTTCCCTAGGAGCTGGAGTTTATTCAGCTCAAATTGAATTAAGTCGCCAAACCGGTTCTGGCATTGGTTGTTACTTCTAACACTAGGGGCGCTGAAAAAGGGGTGCTGTATCCGGTGTTTCCGTTCTCATGATTGTGGGGGTTTCTCTGTTTATATGTGGGTCATCAAGATCAATAAGTTTGCGTATTTATTGAAGTTACCTTGCATACACAACACTCCGGAAGAAAATTAATTAAAGTGAAAAATAAGATAAGTCGCATAGAGGCAGTTACAGTAGAAGTATCTGATTCTTATCCATAAAGCAAACCGGCGAGATGGTCTACTATTGAACTCGATGGGGCCACGGACGGTCTCAAACCACAAACCCAACCCGTTTGCTGTGTTCTGATGTCTCAAGAGCAAAGTGAGATTCATGTGTAGTTGTTGTAGGTATGTGTGTTATCGTACCATGTACAGTTAATAGTTGAGTCGTATAGTAGTCAGTATGTTCTCTTGCGAAGTGCTGTGTTATTTCAGGTATTAATGAAAAGAGTGTCTGTCCTATTGTCCACTTTTGCCATTGTGTTTCCAAGAGTTCTATAGTGTTATATGACAGTATGTGTTTTTTGTGTGTCTTCGATTTTTTGCGGGATGCTATAGGTAGATATCTAAAACATCTTTGGGTTAAATAATGTCTCAAATCTCGTTTCATTCAAGTCCGTCATGTATTTTCAATTACTCAGGCACACAATGAAGTCGTTAAAGAAAAAATAACTAGAGCTTCAATGGTTTTGAGGGTCGCTGAATTCGAATCCGAGGTGTGTTATCAGCGAAACAGAAAATATATCTATTTTGCAAAAACATAATTTTGTCTGTAGATTCATTGTTTGATAAATAAACATATTTGTCCTTGAAATGACCTTGATTTTGCAATGCTGGGGAGAAACAGACCTCGGATTTGAATTCAGCGACCCTCAAAACCATGGAAGCTCTAGTTATTTTTTCTTTCATACGAAATTTCACCTTCAAATGCTCTTAAACCTGACGTGATGGGGTGAAACGGACTCCAGATTCGGATTCAGCTTGTCGAAATACATAAGAATATATATATGGTGTCTTTGGAAAATACCACTTTTTTTGTGTGTGTGTGTCTGTGTTATTTGAATTGTATGGTTATGTGTTGCATTTGGATCTGATTGGTGTAGTTTTCTATTGGCCAGCTTGTATAGTGAAGAATTACTGTATTTGCACATTTGAACTATTGATTGTGGTTCCTCTTGTAACTTGTTGATGAAATCTAATGCTTTCAGTATTCCTGTTTATTCCGCTTTGTTGCTCGTGCAGTCCTTTCCTAGTGTATAGTATATCCATATGCATATGGAACTATATATATATATAGAATAAAATGACCATCAAACAAACCTGCACAGCCGTCAGTACGGCTACAATTGCCGGACTCCCAAAACCATGGCTGATGAGTGAGAAGTGCGTTAGACTGCGCTGTATGGAAGGTTCCAGGATCTGCTGAGGCCTAGTATTGCACAGCGGGGATCGGTCTTGGTTTAGCAGCTCGATCAGTTCTTTCGTTATTTGCCTGAGGGACAAATAGAAAATAGTGCATTTCTTTCATAGAAAAGTTATGGAAATAGAATTATACTAATAGAAAGCGCCCGTCACGCGGGAGCTCCATAACTTAAAGCGCATTGTTTAGCAAGTTGGTTAGTATTGCCGCATTACTCATAAATGCACTTAAACTTACTGATTATATATACATACACAAATATATGTATGTATATATATATATATATATATATATATATGTATATATATATATATATATATATATATATATATACATATACATAAACATATAGGCAGTGTGTACATATTAATGATGGACCCATTTTCAAGGCCATTCCTAAGATTTTGGCCTTGAAAGTCGCAAAACAGATCTCCAATTGGACTCAAACTTCACTTGGAAAAATAGCTTCTATCGTTAAAAGGGAAAATAATATATTCGTTAATAAATTCCCATTTAAAAAAAAAACCTATTTTACTATTTTCGAACTAGGCGGAAGATCAAATAATATAAACTTTAAGAGATAGTTACATTAACTTTAATTCAACCCTACAAGTTTCACACTTTTTTTGGGCCTCTTCAGGGGATCAAGCTACAATTATAAACCTTACAGCCTCAACTTGAGGAGGAGAGCAGTGGAAGGTTCTCCTCATCAAATTGAAGCAGTAAGAGTTATAATCGTATTTTCGTGGTAGGCGGAAGGTCAAATAATATAAACTGTAAGAGATAGTTACATTAACTTTAATTCAACCCTACAAGTTTCACACTTTTTTTGGGCCTCTTCAGGGGATCAAGCTACAATTATAAACCTTACAGCCTCAACTTGAGGAGGAGAGCAGTAGAAGGTTCTCCTCATCAAATTGAAGCTGTAGGAGTTATAATTGTATTTTCGTGGTAGGCAGAAGGTCAAATAATAAAATCTTCACCACAAAGTTTCAGCCGCTTTATTACCTCCCTACATGTGCCTCTTCAGGGGAAAAAGTTACATATATAAAACTTACAGCCTGAGGAGGATAACCTTCCACCAGTAGGGCCACGTCTAGACTGACCACATGTAGGGAGGTAATTAAGCTGGTGAAACTTTGTGGTGAAGATTTTATTATTTGACTTTCCGCCTACCACGAAAATAAGAAGATTAATAATAAGGTCACTTGAAGAATAGTTATAATTGTAGCTTGATCCCCTGAAGAGGCACGAAAAAGGCTTGAAACGTGTAGGGACTAAATAAAGTTAGTGAAACTGTCTAATGAAGTTAATATTATTTGATCTTCCGCCTAGTATGAAAATTAAATAAAGGGTCAGCTGAATAATAACTATTTTCAAATCGGCCATTCCAAAAGTGCCCCATTTATTCCATTATTTATTCGGTTAGATGAAACCACCCTATGTATATATATCATCATATATATATATATATATATACACCCACACACACACACACACACACACACACACACATGTATGTATATACGCGTAATTGAACGAGCGGTATTTTAGTGACCTATGGGTGACTTCCTCCAGTCTTTGGATTGACAAGGGAATTCCGAACGCCATGCATTTAATTTTACATTAAATCTTGAAAAAAAAAAAAAAAAAACTACTTCATACATACTTGGCTGCGTGTATGACTTCCTTCCTCCTATAAGACTCGTTCGGATCTGTGACATGCTGCCTGGTGAGATACTCTGCCACCTGTCTCGCTGGGAACTCTGTCTCGCAGACGTAGCCGAAGTCACGTGCGAGATGGATCGCCTCGCCTGAAATCACGTAAAACAAAATTACTGTTAGTACTTCGTGCGAAATGGCTCCTCCTATAAGACAAAAAATATATGCAGGCATGAAAAGTAAATTCATATTTTTTCTTAGTTATGGACCCATTTTTTTAAAAAAAAAATCGTATTTTTAAGTATAAATGAACAATCTTCACACAAATAAAAAGAGAAAGATATATATTTTTAGATAACACATTATAAACGTGCAATGAGTCCACCGTATGCACCACGACAAACATCTATGCAGTCCCCAAGTGAAGAGCAATTTCTACACTTATGGCCAGCGAGATCTTCTGATCTCACCCGATGGGAGTATTTCCTATGGGGTTTACTCCCACCTCTACCAATAACTAGCAAAGATTAAAGTAGCGTGTTGTTCATTTTAATGGAAATGGCGGAATCGTCGGGAATTTTTCTCTGAGAATTTTGCGCATGCGGGATTAAAACTATTTCATCTAACTGAACGGGCTATATTAAAAAGAGGATTAAGCCGCTTCTTGTTGGCTTCTGTGAATTTCTGCATATTGAGGTTATTTAGGCGTCTTTCACTTTGTTTAAAATTAATTTATCAATCAAAACTTTCCTGAGGAAAAAGCAAGATGTTTGAAAAAAAAAAATAATAATAATTTTAAGCCTTTCCAATGGATTATGAATTAACACGCTTAAAGAACGCAGGAACTGCGACTCGGAACTTTTTTTTTTTTTGGGCTTATAGGTCAACCGGAGAATTATCAACTAATACACATCATAAAAAATCAATATTTATAATCTATAATTCGTATGTTCGATTTTAAATATGTTCAAAATAGGTCTACATACGCTGAAATTTTTGAAATACTGATTTCCCAACCGTACCTTGACTTCTTATCACCTCACCGGCTAATTTTTTTTTTTTTTTTTTTTTTTTTTGTATACGGTGTTTCGGCATCTAGGCTATTAGCGCACATCCAGGGTGCAACGAGGAATTTCCCCAACGAGCCGTGGGATGAGAAAATTCCTGTGGGTGGGGATCGAACCCACCATCTCCTGCTTATGAATCTAAGGCACTAGCCACTAGACCACAGGAAACTCCTCTCACCGGATAATATCTTCATCTCAATAGACATCATGTGTTCACCAGATTATTTTCTGCACTTACTTTTTTGGGGTACAGTACTGGTGTTGTCACGAAAAAAAAGCGATGTTTGTCACCGTTTTTTTTTGTAGCGAATTTCGAAACCTAAGAGAAATTGGAGCAAGGTAGGAGGACACGACGCTCCCTAGGCTCTCTAAGACATACCCCATTCGACACGGCGAAGACTTGGGCTCAGACAAAGAGCCTAGGAAAAACAATGGTTCCTTCGACAATGGCCGTCCTGGTCAAGACAATGATCCCTAGGAAATGAGGTAGCGTTAGCTTTGATTAATTTATTAATTACAATCAAGACTCAAAGGTAGCAAGCTCGCTGGCGGATCTATTGGCGCTGTCAGATCCGTCGGGTAGATAAGTCTTGCTGTTTGAGCTACTGTATTTGTGTAACCATCTTGTGATTTATGGAGGGCGAGGTTAGCTCAGTGGTAGAGCACTCGACTAATGAACGGGAGGACCCAGGTTCAAAACCCGAGCGTGCACTAAAGCTTTTTTCTTCTAGTGTCATCGTTCAGGGTTGGATTTGGGGTCCCAGATCGTCCCTAGGGTCACCAGCCTTTAATTAATTAATTAATGGTCCCTGCAGCGGGCAAAATCAGGCGGCCTGAGCATAGTACTGATCATACTGTCTCCCTAATGTGCTGTATGCTGTATGGGGATGTTTCTCGAATAGAGGGCGCGACTAAAAGTCCAACTTGCAGGAACTGCGTCATCATAGCGCGTTTCCGTTCTTACCCCTATTTTCATTTGGAACAGAAACAGTTACTATTTTGGTTTGAACTTTTTTTGTCTTTGAAATTCATGGACGCCTGATTTTCCTCTTTTCAAGTAGCCATTACGTTAATTAAAGCCTGGGCGGGCCTAGGGACGGTCCGGGACCCCAGATCTATCCCTTGAATGACGACACAAGAATATTTTCATGAGTTTTCATCTCAAGTCCTCCATAACATTAGTGAAATGCTCTATCACTGAGTTAACCTCACCCCAATATTTGTACAATATTCATTTATAAATAAAAGTACATATAATACACAAATTTCAAATAAAGATTCTTCAAACAAATAAAAATAATAAATTATAGGTCCTAAAAAAAATATTGCTTCCGCATACCTTCTACAAGCGATGTTAACAGCGTGACGTTGGCTGCTTTTCGTCTTCCTGCTGGTAGGTTCAGTCCAATGTTTTCCAATTTTTCTCTCAGCAGCCTACCACCGTTTTTTGATTTCGCTCTGAGAAAAAAAAGATACGAAACTTTTCATAAAGAAATGATGAATTATAGAAAAGTTTAGTTCTCAACAGAACTTCCAGCTGAGGTGGTATTATCGGAATGTATGCAGGAACCAATTTTGTAGGAAATATTTTAATCCTTCAAATGGTTACTTTCTTTTTACCATGAGTACTCGATTTTTTTTAATATTTAACAAAATTTGAAGCCCAATTCCGCTCACAACTGTTATAATAAATTTTATATTTTAAGGTTTATTGTTTAATCGTTTCCAAAATCCAAAGTTTTGAGAGAGAGAGAGAGAGAGAGAGAGAGAGAGAGAGAGAGAGAGAGAGAGAGAGAATAAGAACCACCCTCAATATTAGAGGGAATATAAGAAAATTTGATTCCGGCGTGACTCCTCCCATCTCTCCTCCCTCCCAATCCCTCTCTCCCTCCCTCCTTCGAGTTTCGTTCCGATTTACAGAATTAGTGAACTAATGAGTCAAATTCTTCGAATCGCACGTACAGAAAAGCAAAGGATTAAATTCAGAAAGGATCGTCTTTCAGAAAGGATTCAGTTCAATTCCGGGAATACTACAAGAGTCAAAAATAAGCCCATTATTGTTAAGCATTGATGTACGTGAATTTTTAATGCTAACTAAATTATGTTAATATCACTTATGAGAAAGCTAAATTATTTACTACAAATGCATTTATTTTTTTTATTTATTTATATTTAATTTATAGAGTTCCGTGACAAAGGCGAAAAACTCTATAGACGTCAGTAGCAAAAAATAAATAAATAAAGAAAAGATAGTAAGGAGAAAAAGAAGAACTGTGACAGAGACAAAAAACAAACAATCAAAATAATTGAAATGCAAATTAATAAATGAACAAATACAACATGAAAAGGAAAAATAAATGGATTTAAAAAATATATATAATTGGATAAAATAAAACATTATTAATTAATACAAAGAGATGTAACGTGAGGAACTGTTAACAAAAAACTCAAAATAGGATAAAAAGTATTAATATCAGTTAAAAAGTTGAATAAGTTAAATTTTGGTGTATAAGTGTGTGTTTTTGAAATATTTAAGTAGTGAAGCTATGTGTGGGCTACCTTTTGTCAGTAAGTCCCGTAAGTCGTAGGGAATATAAACAAATGCATTTGTTTATAATTTATAAAAAATAAAACATTCCAAGCCTTGACGACATCAATTAGTTATTTTTTTTTTTTTTGTTATATACCACTTCTATCGAATAATAAGCAATTTGTAAATCAATTCTTTGAGACACAGATAAAAGTTTACAATTTGATTTCTTACCTTCTCAAGACACCGCCTAATAAAGAAGCATTCAAACATTCCGGTGGCGCCAACCGTCTTTGAACCTCGGCTACCGTCACCTGGACAAAACAATAACTTGTTAAAATATAATATCTGTAGGACATTGGAACACGAATACTTACATTAAATTAAAAGTACAATTATGGAAATATTTTAAAAATCAAACAACATAGAAATACATTTGTCTCCACGCACTCTACGGCCTACAAAATTGTAACC
This sequence comes from Gonocerus acuteangulatus, assembly GCA_946811695.1. Lineage (NCBI taxonomy): Eukaryota > Metazoa > Arthropoda > Insecta > Hemiptera > Coreidae > Gonocerus > Gonocerus acuteangulatus. Next base: position 72,242,143 of record OX328128.1, read on the forward strand.
ATATTTTGCAACACTAACCTTCGAGTTTTATTTTTGACTATATCGCTTTTACGCAGCTGATTTTGGTGACTGGATTATTTTCAGTCCAGACGTGGCCTTTCTAGCAGAAGGCTTCTTCCCACAAGTCGGGTGTATATTTAAATTTAAATTCTAATAAGGCTTGTATAAAACGCACAACTAGCAGGGTATTAATGGCGTTTTAATAGTAATTTTTATATACAATTATATATATATATATATATATATATATATATATATATATATTTATATATATTATTTATTCTTGTAGATGACCCAAAATATCTAAATTATTTTTTATCTTAGGAGGCATGGGGTCGTTAAAGCAGTCTTCCTTTATTATACTACTTTATTTAATAGGCCCAACATGTTTCGTGCATCTTTTCTTCGCACCTCTTCAGGGGCACTCCTCTCATTACCATGTACTTCCTCTGGAGTCTGGCTTAATACTCTGGTTGTACATGGTAATGAGAGGACTTCCTAGCAAGAAGTGCCCCTGAAGAGGTGCGAAGAAAAGATGCACGAAACATGTCGGGCCTATTAAATAAAGTAGTATAATAAAGAAAAACTGCTTTAACGACCCCATGCCTCCTAAGATAAAAAATAATTTATATATATATATATATATATATATATATATATATATATATATATATATATATATATATATATATATATATATATAATAGGAAAAACCAACAAACTTCAAGTCTCCATCACAATTAATTTATTTTATTCCCAAAGAACACTTTTTGAGTCTACAGCTCCATCCTCGGTGCATCTACAGCATAAAAAACAAAATATGGTTTAAACGGAGAAAAATCACGGTATATATATATATATATATATATATATATATATATATATACATACACACACATATTTTCTCTTGCATTATTAAAAAATTTAAGACAAATTTCAAATAAAAATTACAAATATGTACTGTGTACGCCTTATAAAACGCACAGGTGTTTGGAGTTGGTTGGTGATGCTTCACTATCATATATGGAAATGAAAAGGCCAAACTTCACTGCTTTGAAATGTTTTACTTCAAGCTTTCGAGACTATGTCTCATCTTCAGTGCCTGTAGACTGCGTCTGTGGAGACTCGCCTTATAAAACGCGTTCTTTTGTTATTATTTTTTTTTAAAGAACTCAAAGAACCCAGTTTTGAAAAAATTGCACAACTATTTAACCTACAAAGGCACAAATCAGATAAAAATAATTATTTACGTACCAACAATTGTTATTAAAAGGTGATTATCCAGCACACAAAATTACAACCACACAATCGTACGATAGCAACACAAACTAATGCAAAACGTACTCACTTTGTACTTTGATGTCGAGCTGAGTAGACTCAATCTCCCAGGAACAGAGCAGAAGATGTCAGAAGGCGAAGCTGTCATGCCTTTACCGCAACGTGATTTATAATCTGGAAACGTGCAGCAAATACGTACAAAGGAATAAAACATAAAAAGCTTATAACTAATTTCTGGGAGTGATATTTTTAAAATGTGCAGAATTAAACAACAATTTACCAAATATATTCAATAGGAATATCGTCAAAACAAAAGCAAACTATCGACTGTGAAAAAACGCATTTTTCATTTTCAATTTGCTGATGGACTGCTGTTCTGCAAACTCTCGAAGTTCACTCAGTGAAAGGGAACCACTGCCAAAAAGTCGAATCTGCAGACTATTTGAGTGTCCAAAAGCATAGTAATGAATAAAAGTTTTTTCACTCTGGAAAATGGTTCCGTTCTTATCCCTAATGCTATTATCAAAGGAATAGAAGCAGTTATTGGTAGGGCTAGATTTTATGTTAAAAACATAAATTAAATCTTTAAGACAAGGAAGTTTAAGGTACCACAACAGGAAACTGACAGTATCCTAAGCGGAAATGATTCGCCCGCCATCCTAACGTTCGCTCTAGGAAACCACTCTTGCTAATAAGTTTCTCATTTTCTAGCCTTCTTATAGCAAAATACTAATTTTAATAATAAATGCAAAAAAAAAAAAAAAAAAAAAAAAAAAAAAAAAAAAAAAAAAAAAAAAACGCTCTTAAACAACAAATTAAAAAATGAGTTAAACAAACACAAAACCCCGTTCAACAGAACAAAACAAACACTTTTAAAGTTTTAAGCAGTTATTTCTCCGATTGACATTCCCCCATCGAAATTTGTTTCAAAACTTTTTTTGTAGAGAATTCACTAAGCATTCGAATGTTCACCTTCCACTTACCACGATTTCCTAGCCGTCTTCGAGATATACAAAGATCCGAAAACTTTTCATGTCCACTAATAAAATATTTTATTTCGAATACATGTTTAACTCCAAATGTAACCAAAATTTAAGAATCTTATTTTAGACGAATTTAAAAGGTGTAGAAAATATTTCAATTGAATCCCATCTTCTAAGTACCCACCAAAAATAGTAGTTGCAAAAACATTTGTCCGACTTTTCTCAAAAACGGTTACAGATATCGCCTTAAAAATGGTTTCTTTGTTAAGAAACCTATAAAACGAGTACGTTTTAAGAATATAAAAATTATGTTAATATAATATAAGAAGTAAATTAATATTTTTTGAATCTGCATTAACATAGAATAATAAACTATAAAGGGTTGATTCGATAAAAAATTTTTGGATTCTAGATCATTCTAGAATCCATATACTAAAGGATTCTTTTGATAAAAATGCTATTAGATTTTTCATTATTCTAGAATAATACACTAGAATGGTTTACATCGATAGTAATATTATCAAATTGTACACCATTCAGGGGTTTTTCTAGATTCGAATACCGTTGAAATATGCATAATTTAAGAATGATATCTAGGAACAATTTGATAAGATCGAATGTTTGCGGAATTCTGGAAGGCTATTCAAAAAATATTTGCAATGAGGGAAATCCATCTACGGCAGAAATTACACAAGGATGGCAACATGGAGATACCCCGGTGTTAATATCCTAAAGGCCAAAAGAACAAAAAAAAGTTAATAAAATAAATGATAAAATTAGATTCATTTTTTACAGATTCCGCCAATCACCTGGGACTATTACCAGCCTACATCCGACTTTAAAATTACCCCAATTATTTTCTATAAATGGAATTCATAATCGAATCAACTACCAATTTTCTTATTGGCTATACTCAATTTATGACAGGTGGTCAGAAAATTAAATCAGAAGTCGCCCGGAGCGTGTCCGTTCTGGAGGGTGGGGCGGTGTGGTGTCCGGTAGATCAAACAAACCTCCGTTTTCATGTTGACATAACATGGTTTTATATATATATATATATATATATATATATATATATATATATTTGTTCATTTTCGAAAAAATGATTTTTCAGGAGGGCTAAGTTTAAAAATAAAATAAAATATATACAAAATAAATATAGCAGATATATCTGAAATGAACAAACCTATAGGTTTGATTTTGGGCTATCCCAAGGAGACTACATTTAAAAACTCAATAATCTACTTAGCAACTGCCTGAACGATATTTTAGTGGTTTCTCAATAATATGGATAGTAACTACCTGGATGATATTTTAGTGGTTTCTCAATATTCCCTTATAGAAACTACCTGGACGATATTTTAGTGGTTTCTCGATATTCCCCGTAGAAACTACCTGGACGATATGTTAGTGGTTTCTCAATATTCCCCCATAGAAACTACCTGGACGATATTTTAGTGGTTTCTCAATATTCCCCGTAGAAACTACCTTGACGATATTTTATTGGTTTCTCAATATTCCCCGTAGAAAATACCTGGATGATATTTTAGTGGATTCTCAATGTTTCCCGTAGAAACTACCTGGACGATATGTTAGTGGTTTCTCAATATTCGCCGTGAAAACTACCTGGATGATATTTTAGTAGTTTCTCAATATTCCCCGTAGAAACTACATGGACGATATTTTAGTGGTTTCTCAATATTTCCCGTAGAAACTACCTGGACGATATGTTAGTGTGGTTTCTCAATATCTCCCGTAAGACTTTCTGGATGATATTTTACTTTTTTCTGAATATTTTGCAGACCAACTATCTGGATGATATTTTACTGTTTTCTGAATATTTTGCATAGCAACTATCTGGATGATATTTTACATTTTTCTGAATATTTTGCATAGCAACTACCTGGATGATATTTTACTTGTGTCTCAGTATTTTTCTTTGCACCTGCCTGGATGATATTACATGCGTCTCAGTATTTTGCTCAGCACCTACTTGGATGATATTTTACTTGTGTCTCAATTTATTGCTCAGCACCTACGTGGATGATATTTTTCTTGTATTTTCTAAATTAACTTTAATTAATATGCCCTGTTACTAGTTAAGTCCCATGGTTCTTCGATAAGAACACTCTGTTTTATCACTTCTTCAACTACATCTATGGAAAGCGATGCGATTTGTCCGCCCTAATGACTCCACATTGGAATCGAATCGGAACACCACTAAATTCTTATAAACATCTAACACGGTAGAGGGAGGGGACACGGGGGTGGGCGTAAATAGGAAATTGTGTTGCTGACTTCCTCGACTTCCTCACATCCCTCAAAACATCCACCCTTCATCCGGGGGAATGGTGGGGTCTGAACACCAACCATTGGGCGCTACAAGGTCTGTCATCAGTAGGATCGATAGGGTGTTCTCGATTGGACGGCTAAGGAAATGGCTAATCCCCATGGCCGAAGGGTATAGGGCCAATCGGAATATAGGGGCAGCAGATTCCATTAGCAGTTGGTCATCTCGGGCCGGATTATGGAAGGACAAGATATGGGTTACTCGCTTTATTGGGACTTTCAGAATTAAAAAAATTGATAAAAATTATTAAAACGTTTTTATGTCTGATAAATGTAATAAATAAAAAATTTACAACATACCGCACTAGTATTTCTAAATTGACACAACTCAAAAATAGGTGTTTTTCAGTTATGACAATGAAAGACACGGTAAATATCTCTTTATCAACCATCAAAACTGTATGTACCTAGCTTCAGAGCTTGTACACCAGAGGGCACTTGTCTTAATGCTATTCCCTCTACATAGGCAAGAGTGAATCATTTTCAGTTGAATTTTATTTTGAGTTGTGTCACTTTAGAAATACTAGTGCGATCTATCTACATTCCCACTACGTCTCCACTGCAAAACTTCTGACGTGAGTTGAGTTATTAGAAGTAAACAACGAATATTTGAATAACTTAAATATCATTTCTTCTTGTGACCATTACAAAGCAGCTTCACAAGCCAGCATATCAGCTTAGAAAGTACCCTTCTCGGGTCAACTTCTCTTATTGGTTTAAGTTTTGGTCGAGACTCGGGGGAGGTAGGTTGTATCCGGTTGTTCCCCGCTACCTGCTATATGTCTATGTCCTAATTGATAACGTTATCGTGGTTCATTGACGCACCTGCTACCAATTTAATAGCTGATAAAGAAATTTTCGAAGGTTTTAATATTTTTTAAAGTTTCTAAAAAGTAAATGATAACGCGGAGAAGATTTTAAAATACTAAAAACATATAAAATTTGTTAACACATTTGATTCATTGTATAATTGACTGTATATGTAATATTGTATAATTGTATGTAGGTATAAGAAATAACTGTTCTGATAGAATCGCCTTAGTTGCTGATGCTCTTAAATAAAAACAGTCCAGTGCGTACCTGTTTTGAGTTTCAGGTTGAGAGGGGCACGCAAATTTTTTTTAAAATATCTTCGGAACAACAATAATTGAGGTATGCATATATATATATATATATATATATATATATATATATATATATATATATATATATATATATATACACACACACAAATTTATATTTAAAGTCCGAAAGAATTATTTCAGCCGAAGAATATTGCATGTAATAAGAGTTTCAATTCTAAGCTCAAATCAAATCGGAGATAAGGATTTTCTGGAAACAGGCTTAGAAATCGCAGCTCCTGCGTGCCATTAGCGTCTCCTCAAGATTCCTTCATTATATCCCAAGGATAAACCAGAACCACAAGTATATTTTTTCACTGATAATATAGATTCAAACCAAAATTATTCATAATTTTTTTTTTTGCAAGGCTATAGATTGCCACCCTTTAATAATGTCAAAGTCACGGACTTCCCCAGACGTGGTCACCCATCCTAGTATTGGCCACACCCGATGCTGGTTTACATCCATGATCTATGTGAACCGGTGTATTCTAAGTGTCTATGGCTTATTGGCTCTTTGTTCTATTCTTATAAAACTTGTAATTATGAACTTAATCCTCGGTAGTAAATACATGAGTAGTTTCTTGTTATATATAACAATCATAATTTTAAAAATATAGCAATAAAAAATACAAAGTTAATAGACGACACTTACTTTTTAAAAGGGGGAGATCAGCGATGAATCCTGCGCTGTCGTCAACATTCTGTAACAACATAAAAAATCTATAAATAACTTCATTGTTTATATATATATATATATATATATATATATATATATATATATATATATATATATATATATACTACAGGGCATTGGTTGATTATTAATTACAAGTACATCCACGAATAAGGGATTAGCAGGTTTCCTCCCTACGGGGAGAGAGAAACCACGCTAGAATGTAAAATAACTGATATAAAATTATGAATAAAATTGCCTTAATCTTCAATTGTGTAGTTGTAAATCTTACACAATTCATAACTAGACAATACCAGCAGTGTACAATCGAAGCCGCCAAGATTCCCCCAAAAGGTTGTATTGTAATGATAAAAGCGAATTGGCCTCCTCAAGAAGTGAGAAGCGCTACATTTCTAAAACTTCTCTCACCATCGCGACAAAAAGCGCGCTACAAAAACACCGCAGGAGACTGCCCGTTCACCCCTACTAATTTCGTTACCGGAGCAAACAGCGCCTACAATGGAGTCAAGCTGCGACATTATTCGCCCTTATGTCGTGATCTGTTTTGAAGCCTTTGTGCGTCTGTTTGACTTGTTTTTTTATGCTTTGTATATTTGTTTTGTTGGAGAGGCGTGAATGGAGATGTAGCCACTGTTGCTCTTCCGGTGTCTTCAATGGAGTCGGTGTGTCCCGGACAGATTCACACAACCTGACGTATCTACCTACCTATTTATGTTACAATATGGCCATTTAATACCAAAGGTATAAACCAAAAGTCAGACTCCATTGTACAAAAAGTTGAGGTTCAGTCACGACAGACAATAAAAATTTGATTTTTAAATAAAAAATCCCAACTCCCAGGAAAGAATAGGATGATTTTAGGCTCCACAAAAAACTGACGGGCTTACAAGTACATACTTTACATTTACAACAGGTATCAAACTAGTTTCAAAATATTTAGGAAAATCATACAAAAATCTCAAGAAAAGTCTAGTTTTATTTCACTATTCTCGACAACTGTTCATACTCGTATCTGTGAGCTTGATTCCTTGCGTCAAAATGTTTGCTTAATCACTAAGATTAACCCCCTTGAGGTATGAAGATCGAGCCGGCCAACATACGGGCCCACCACGTCCTATCCAACGCCATGGATAGTTAGTGTCCAACCAATTTCGGAGGGCACTTCCGTACCGGGCTGGACAAACGTTGACTTGGAACCAGCTTCCCAATCTCTGTGCCAAAAGGACTTCCTCCAAGAACAACGACAGTTCATCGAGGAATGCATGGAAAGAATCTGCGTTAAGTCAAGGGGTCTAAAGATGGGGCCTATTATTTCAGACAAAATCAGAGGCATACTCACTGCTATATTTCTTGTGGGGCATTAAAGAAGGTGGGGGTGAGAGGGTGAGTGGAGGGGGTGGGGGATAAAACAGATACTTTTAACAATTTTTATATATGCCTTATGAAAGACAGTCTTTTCATAATATGTTTTCTTTTTTGAGATTTTCTCGGAAACGAGATATGTGCCAAAGGGCTTGTTTTCTCTCTTTTTTCCCCCTGCATCGATTTCAAATGTATTGTCGTTTATTTTGAGGACACCCTGTATATTGTATTATAATATTGTATATGTATTGTATTAATAAAATTAACCATACACTACCTGTCCATCGTCTACAGCACTAGAGAGTGCGTTGTGTAGATTCATGGAATCATCGAGGCTGGAGTGTTGTATGAGATCCGATCTTCGTATTCCGTAGTCACTCCTTCGGCTCTGCCCGTCGTAGGGGAACCCGGAGTGCATGTTACCCTGAAACATTTCAACATCAAATGTTAAATTTATTGCATTTGTTAACTGCATTTTTATCTACGCTCTGTTTAAAAATAAACTCTAATTTTTAAAAAGGCAAAGATTTCAAAAATTAAAAATCGAACCACTAGAGAAGTAATCAGTAGGGAACGGATGTTTTTTGGGTTGAATTTAAGGCGTGTCAACCGTTGGGGTCATTAACGCCAGAAACGGATGTTTATGTAAAATAAAATTGGAAATATGTACGAGTACATATATATTAAACTATATATAATGAAATGTGTAATAAAAAATATTTAGTAAAGAAATACCCAAAACACCATAAAATATTGAAAAGAAAAGCATAAATAATTATTTCGAACTTTGATAAATGTTTATTATAAATGGAAAGAACAAAAGGAATAAAACTCTATAAAAACTTGAAAAATAAAGGATAAATAAAAATTAGAAACTCGTTTTAAAAGGGGAAAAAGAAGTTGAAAATATCTACAGATGAACATTATTTTGGGAAATTGTTTGCAACAACAAGCATTTTTAAATTATCAACGTGAAATGACGCCGGTCTGATCTCATAAGAGGAGTATGCAGTGGTGGGGTCACCGATCAGGCCCATTGTTGTCTGATGATTTTACGTCAAAAAATAGTCCACATGTGGCCAAACGTTTTCTACAATGCGCTTTGGAAGCTAAGAAATAAAATGAAATATGTTGAAAATTCATTATTTTATATCTCGAGTTTGAAAAACGAGATCGATTCTTTCGCTAGGTAATTCAATTGTTTTAGAGAGTAGATTAAAGTAATAATATAATTGTAAATCAATAATTTGTTATATATTTTTTTTTAAAAAGCATCTTCTACTAGACTGTTACGCCGGGGAAGCATGGCTGCCAGCCAACATTGCTTCTTGCAATTAGAAAAGACACAGTGATCTAGATTCAATGGGTGAAGCATTATTTTCTTTCTCGGATTCCCCTTTATTTTTTCAATTACAAAATAAAAAGAATATCAAAATATGTAGCAAAATTATGTATTTATGGCAGAATATGTAAAAATTTGGATTTTTGACGAAATATGTAAAATAAAAACCTGTTTAAATGCTTTAAATCACTTAAAATGTGCAGAATTACATCAACAATTACGATTTAAGAAACATATTATATTTTTTTTTTTTTTTTTTTTTTTTTTTTTTTTTTTTTTTTTTTTTTTTTTTTTTTTTTTACGGCGCATCAACAAATCGTAGCTATTAGCGCCGAACATATTATATTATATTTATTTATCGCACCGCATCTTTGGCGAAGTGCATTTTTTCAATTTTTTTTTACAGAAGAGGACGATGCAAAATAGGTTTAGACTAATATTTCCCTAAGACAGTGAATGTCCTTAAATAATATTTAAAACATTTTAACCAGATATTTTGACTTGGTATTGACTTAGATGTTGTTGTAAATGTTTATGTCCTTTAAATGTTTGAGTATTGTATCAATGTGGTGGCTGTCATCTCCGAGGAGTTCTGTCAGGTCAATAGGTACATCAAGGTTCTGTCTTAAATAGCAGTCAGTCAGTATATGCTTGATTGTCAGTCCTGAGTTACACGTTCGGCAAGTAGGTTTGTCCTTGTTAGTCATTAGGTACTCGTGAGTCACACGACTGTGGCCGATACGGAGTCTGGCTAATATGACTTCTTCGCGTCGTGATTTTCTGTGTGACGAAGGCCATTCTTTTACCGTAAACTTCACCGTCCTCAGTTTGTTCTCTGTTGTGTTAGTCCAATCCAGTTTTAAGAATCAGAAAAATGTGTAAATACAATTACAAGTTGAAACCAGATGTTTTCTGGTTTTCAGAAATGCAAACAAACTAAAATGAAAGTATTGGAAATAAATCTTTTTTATTAACAAATATGAGTATTGTTGGTTTCATACCCCAACAAAAATTGAGAAATGGAAGGCAACAATTCGAAAACTTACTATTGTTTCGATAGTAGTGCTTAAAACTTCGAAAGTGTTGATTTTGTTGCTTTAACTTTTTTTTTGTGAGCAATTTCCTCAGCGTTTTATTAAAAACAGTTTTTTTTTGTTTTTTTTTTAAATAGAGTTTTCTGGGCGGAAGTCGGAAAGTTGGAGGGAGTAATGTCCGCTAGTGCATGTTTTCTTTGCATTATCGAGCCTTAACTCTCACTTTTTCACAAGATTTCATTGGTTAGGTACGTGTGCGTTGTCTATTTCAAGCTTTCAAAATGAAGGGATAAGAAGAATAAGGGAACGCGTTTACATGACGTAGTTCCACGGAGTCGAACTTTTTTTAAAATGAGTGTTTGAAAAAATCACACACAAAACATGTGCGATTTTTTCAAAATGGCGGCGAATCAAATCTCCGCCTATAGGAACATTTTCGTTGTTATTGAGGTGTCGAATATACATTTTCCTCCTGTAAAAAATTAATTCCTGAACACCTTGCCAATATAAACTGAGGTATGATTAGATACCGGGCCACTCGAAGTTACAGGAAATGAACGAATTAAAAATCTACCGAAAATGAAGTCATTTATGCACATAGGAGTGTACAAATTAATAAAAACTTGCTCGCCTTCCTCCTTTTTCAGCCACTAGAATTCTGACAACCAAAGTCTCGTCGTGAAGGGGGGGGGGGAGCGGATTAAAGAATTTAAGACATTCCGAAGGGGTGGGGGACAGCATGCCCCGCGGCATGCGAAGAATCCGTATTCTCTCTCTTATGTTGGCAGCCCTGCTCACTTCCCGCGGTTTATTTGATCATTTTATTATCATTATTTTCTTTTTAAGGGAAACAAAATAGAATATTTTGTATATTCCTTGCAAAAATAAAATAAAAAATTATTAACAAAAATCAAGAATAAATATGCTTTTCCATTTTTAGAGCGAACATGAGGTGGAAAAATAATAATCTTTTTTTTTAAAAAAAAAGGCAAAGGAGAATCAATAAAGCTATATTTTATAATAAAAGAAAAACAATAATAAATAAACAAAAAATTGTCTGATTTAGAGAGTGAAGGACGTTAACCGGTAAAATGTTCATATTTCTTACTCGAAAGTGGCAGGTTGACTTAGATCATTTTATTTTGAAATATCATTTAAAATGGGAAAATAATGACTCCATTATTTTATTATTTATTTTATTGGTTTTCTATTTTAATTTGATTTAATATTATTTCTACCTAAATCTTTTTTTAAATGTTTTATTTCACTTGCACAGAAAAATGATTATTTATTATGGATTATGGATGGGTGATCCTTATTACAATATATAACTAAATCATTGAGCAATATTAAACTATTATTTTATTTTGTTTACTTAAAAAAACATAAATAAATAAAACCGTAGGATCCATAGAAAAGGTCATTCGAATCGCCACTGGATCATGGATGAGCTGACCTATTCGGCAATAGGTTCGTTGAAAGTCTTCAATATAATCCCGATATAATACAAAGGGTTAAGCATTTAGTTTTTTAGTTTAATAGAGTTCATTAAGGTAAATAACTACAGAATTACCATTGCAAGGTATTTAGGTTTTCCTTTAGATATCGGTTTTAATGACATAGTATTGTTATAGTCGGAGAGCTGGTTACGCACTCTTCATGAAGTGTTTTATGCACCTTGACATTTTGCTATAATGTACCTTTTGGGCAGATAAGAAGGTAAATATGTGTTGTCTAGACTTACCGTGGAACACCAGGTACTGCGCAAAGGGAAAAGGTGCAAAAAAATATTGCCCAAAAATAGTGTTTTATTCAGAAGCCAACTATCATTAATGTAAAAGTAAAATGCAAATTAAGGCCATTTTACAATTAATAATAAATAAGGCAGAGACTTTTAAGGGGTTTAAAATGTAAATTAAAAAAACCCAAAGTACTGCCTAGTTTTTTTTTGAAATATTAAAAAAAGCGTTTGTTCACACTGCGATTTAAACAGCGTCTTAGTAGGATGTAGGATGCAAATTTATTTAGTAACTAGAATTTATTTACATTTCTAGCATTTTTTTTTTGTTTCTAGAATTTATTTATGTCTGTTTTACATTTGTCGACAAGGAGAGTCTATATTATTGGTTTATTCTTTTTTATTACTTTTTATATTTTCTCTTTATATTATTTATTTATGATAGTTTACAGCAGTTTATATAAACCGCAGATTTTTAGGAAGTTGATTATGTTGTCAATAGCATGCTGACAATTTTAAGAGCCTCTGATACATTCCGAGGTATATTTAGCTGCCTGAATCTTGTTTTATATTCCGGGCATTCCTCTATTATATGGCTTATCGTTAAAGCGTGAGAGCATGAATCACATAGAGGTGGAAGTTCTCTTCTAATGAGATGGCTATGTGTCATATGACTATGGCCTATTCGAAGTCGTGTTATTACTACCTCCTCCCTTCGATTTCCTCTTTCTGCACTCCTCCATAGCTTTGTTGTGGGTTTGACTCTTTTAAGCTTGCTTGTCTCAGGTTGCTCATTCCACATTCTCTCCCAGTCGCTTCTGACCCTACGATTCAACCATGCCTTCATGTCAATTTCTTCGTAGACGTGCAACACAGGAGTGGTCGAGGTTTCTATTGCTTCTTTGGCTGCTTTATCGGCTGCTTCGTTTCCCGCTATTCCTGAATGGGCTGGTAGCCGTTGTTTCGTGCATGCTGTGCAATATGTTTAAACAATGTTGGATTTTATTCAATGACTGGCTCGAGGTTATAACTCTGTTAATGCTCTGTAGAGCTGACAGCGAGTCAGAACAGATCAATATTTTTTGGTTTGTCGTTTCGATTGCCATCAATAACGCAACTCCAATGGCTTGGAGTTCCGCAGTATAGATTGAGGAGAAGGGAGGTAGATTATACTGTTTACTCGATTCATTTTGTATTACTGCAAAACCTACTTCATCTTCTTTCTTGCTGCCATCGGTGTAGATTTTCTCAAAGTCTGCGTAGTCTGTTAAAACAGCGTCTTAGTTGGTTACTGAATAAAAATCTATTTTTGGGCAATATGTTTTTGCACCTTTCCCCTATGCGCAGTATCTGGTGTTCCAAGGAAAGTCTAGCCAACACATATATACCTACCTTCTTGGGGGGTAAATGGGCGGGCTAAAGGGTTGCTGGAGCGGACGTGCGGATACGGGAGCCGTCCGACTTCTTTTGGGAGCTCTGCTAAGCTATAGTGCCCTATTCCACTGCTTAGCATCTCCTAGTATACCTGATTCCCGTCAACGCCTACTGCTTTTCCTCCCCGTGGTACCCCCTGGGCAACGTTCTTTTGGTGAACCCATAAGGACGGCGAAAAGCAGAGGCGGGGATCCACGATGAGGCAGGGACACCTCCCCTGCTGAGTGGATCCTCTCCTTCGGGAGGAACTGTGCCGGTCTGCCGGCCTAGGTGGCAGCCCCACCAGCAGACTCGGTGGCAAAGATTAGGGGTCTGAGTCACCTAAAACATCTATCCTACAAGTAATACAAAGGAAATTGCCGGATTGCCCCTAATGACCAACTCAGTGGGTGAGCAGGACCCACTGAGCGACCTTCGCATGGACTATGATCTCCCAAAGTCTCACGAATCTCCAACCCAAGCGACCTCCACCGAGGTCACTCAGGGAACTAATACTGAACACCCTGGTTCTAAACACGTCTATAGTGTTAAGAATCAGGACCAGAACTTTGAAAATAATAGAACAGCCGCTTCGATTTCGCAGTATACTTTGGCACCTTATACAGTGCCGAAGTCTCCTGAGAAAAAGCGAGTAAAAAGAGGAAAGAAAAGGCCTTTGGATGAAATACCCAGTGCTGTCCAAAAGTTCTCTAGGTTTATGGTTGTGAGCAGAACCGAGGATCAATCCTTTGTCAGGGTTTCCCCGTTTCTGATCAATAAACTTATAGTCCAGGAGTTCGGAAATGTCAATGGATTAAGTAAAATGGCAAACGGATCTTTGCTAATTGAGGCAGCTTCAAAGGTCCAAGCTGAGAAACTATTAAAGGCGACATCTCTTGGTACGTTTGGTGTAAAAGTGGAATTACATAAAACACTAAACACATCAAGGGGTGAAATAACTTGCTTTGACCTTGAAAACTCCAACGACGACGAAATATTGGAAGGGTTGAAGGAACAGGGCGTTGTTGCCGTCCGCAGGTTTTTTCGCAAGAGGAGACCTGCGAATGGCACTGACGAGACATTAGAATTTACAGGTAGCGTTATGCTAACATTTGACAGACCAGAGATACCTTCCAGCATCCAGGCGGCATTTTACAAACTCAGAGTGAGGCCTTACGTCCCCGCCCCATTGAGGTGCTTCAAATGCCAAAAGTTCGGACACTCGGCTATAAGGTGTAAATCAGAGCGCGAGGTCTGTGTTTGTGGGTATCCATCTCACATCCCGGACCCTTGCCCTACACCTCCTAAGTGTCCAAACTGTGACGGTCCTCATACTGCGCGCTCCAGAGACTGCATGGAATACAAAATTGAGAAAGAAATTCAAAAAATGCGCACAGAAATCAAAGATTTAACCTTCAGACAAGCTAGAGTACTCGTTAATAGTACATCTTACGCTTCGAGAGGAACTTATTCTGATGCAGCAAAAAATTTAACGACCACCAGACGTGAAAAGACGAATTTATCTACCAATCCTATCCCCCTTCCTTCCACATCAACCAAAACCTCTCCCCTTCCTTTCCCCCCTCCAAACCAAACTCCCATTCCCCCTCCTAACCCAACCCACATTCCCCCTCCTAACCCAACCCCCATTCCCCCTCCTAACCCAACCCCCATTCCCCCTCTTATCCCCGTGTCTATCTCTCCCTCTCTACCGTCTGCTTCGGCGGACGAAAGTTCTAAAAAGGGGAAAATTAAATCCCCAATATCATTTAATTTTCGCAAGCCACTGCCTCCTTCGTCGGTCTCTGAGACTGATGGTCTAGACGACCCGACGGATGAAGCAGGGCCTTTTACAAAGACAAAGGAAAGACGACGCAAAGGTCGCCCAAAAGGCAAGAACGATCAGCCCACCAAACGATGTGTTGAGTCGGAATAATGATGGATTATATGTTATTTCACAATGTCACAATCTAACAAATTCCTGCAATGGAATATTCGGGGTTTTTCAGAACACTGCGACGAGCTTCGGTATCTAATCCACACACATAGCCCATTGGCGGTGGCTCTTCAGGAAACCAAGTTTCCGGAGGGAGCTCCAAGGCCACTGGCTGGCTACAGGTGTGAACATAAGGAGGCTAGAGTGTTGCCAGGTGGTCGGAGTCACGGTGGTGTGGCCCTGTACACCATGAATAATCTTGGAGCAACGTCGATCAATTTAACCACGCCACTACAAGCGGTCGCAGTGCGTCTGAAAACCCCCTTAACTGTGAGCATCTGTTCATTGTACCTCCCAGACGGCAGGGGATACTCCATAGCGGAAGTAAAAGATTTGATAGGACAATTACCACCTCCGATAATAGTATTTGGTGACCTTAATACGCACCATGTTTCTTGGGGCTCAAGAAGATCCACTCCTCAGGGGCATCTTCTTTATGATGCGCTTGACGAGATGGGGCTCTTGGTCCTCAACGATGGAGCGCCTACTCACTTTACTGAATCGTCTGGAAATTTCGATGCAATAGACCTAACTATAATCAGCCCAACATTAATAACGTACTTCGAATGGACTGTTCTGAGCGACCTTCATAGATCGGATCATTTTCCAATAGTAGTAAACTGTCCTGGTAGGCTCAATGAATATAAAGGCCCAATTAAGTGGAATACTAAACTTGCTAGATGGGATAAATTTCAAGATTCACTTGTTTTACCTGAACTGGCAGACTCGCCTGAAGAATCATTAGATAAGTTCACAAATGCAATGATAGATGCAGCAAGAACCTCTATCCCATGCACTTCTGGTCGCACAAAGAGAACTCCGGTTCCCTGGTGGGACGAGGAATGCAGGGAAGCTAATAAAATCAAAAAGAAAGCTTTCAATCGATTCAAACGATATCCTAGCGAAACAAATTTAATCGCATTCAAGAAAGCTAGAGCTGTCGAAAGAAGGTTGAAACTAAAAAAGAAAAAAGAATCATGGAGCAATTATGTAAGTACCATGACAAGAAGTACCCCCACATCCGAAGTATGGAGGAAAATCAAAGCTATCAGCGGAAGAAGCATAAAACCTCAAATTCCGATTCTCTTTCATAATGAACAACATATTGGCGACCCAAAAGGAGTTTCTACGATCTTTGGGAAGTACTTCAGCTCTGTATTCAGCTCGTTGGAATACCCGGCTGAATTCCTTGAAAGAAAAGCCATTAAAGAGAGCACACCTCTAGACTTCGGATCAGAGGAGGACACATGTGCCTATAATACAAATTTCGAATTAGAAGAGTTTCATAGGGCACTCCGAGCAGTATCTCGGAGATCATCACCGGGCTGTGACGGGGTGCCTTATGAAATGATATTGAACTTACCGGAAGCAGGACAAAGGAGGTTGCTTGAACTATATAACCAAGTGTGGGCCACAAAAAAATATCCGACTCAATGGAAGGAAGCCGTCATTATTCCTATTCTAAAAACAGGTAAAAACCCACAAGACCCAGGAAGCTATAGACCAATATCTCTTCTATGTTGTTTGGGAAAGCTCCTGGAGTCTATGGTAAACTTTCGTTTAATGCATGTCTTAGAAAAACGAGGGCTGATTAGCAGATATCAGGCTGGATTTCGGCAGAGGCACTCTACCCAAGACCAACTGGGGTATTTAGAACATACCATTCAGAATGCATTCTTATCCCGAGAACATGCTACGGCCATTTTTTTCGACATGAAGCAGGCTTACGACAGGGCATGGAGGTATGACATACTCCAACGATTTTACGAATGGGGCCTTCGAGGTAGACTACCCATGTTCCTTAAGAGCTTTTTAGAAGAGAGAACTTTCAGAGTTCGTATTAGTGATGCCCTGTCATCGTTATGCGTACAGGAAAATGGAGTCCCGCAGGGATCCGTCCTCAGCGTAACTCTGTTTCTTGTCGGAATAAATGGCATAGCTGACGGGATAGGGCCGGATGTCCACTGTTCTCTCTATGCCGATGATCTAGCATTGTTTGTAAGTCACCCGGCTGAAGACACTGAAGTTCGGAGCCTACAACAGGCTATCGACACTGTAAGCGCTGTTGCCAGTTCACGTGGGTTTACTTTCTCCCATGAAAAGACAGTGTCTGTCCACTTTTGCAGGCTTCGGAGGCCACATGATCCTCCACGATTGGAGATATGTGGTTCCCAGGTCTGCTTAAGGGATGAGCATAAATTTCTCGGTCTTATTATGGACACGAAACTAAGATGGAGGCCTCACATTAATTATACTATTCAGAGGTGTGAGGCATCTCTAAAAATACTTAAATCACTGTCTCGAATAAAGTGGGGAGCCGAAAAATCAGTTCTGCTACAGATATTTGATACTCTCTTGAGATCTAGACTGGAATACGGATGTGCAATCTATGGGTCTGCGCGTAGGTCGTGGCTCCGCCAATTAGACAGACTATACAATGCGGGGCTACGAGCTGCGATTGGTGCGTTCCGTACAAGCCCACTGGATTCCATATTCGTGGAAGCAGGACATCTACCTCCGGAGCATAGAAGGAACCTACTGATTCTCACATACACAGCTTCCCTAAGGTGCCAACCGAATCATTTTATGGCCGGTATTGTTGGCGACCAGTGCATATCAGACATGTATAGCAATCTGCGCTCAAGAACAAGACCATTGGCAGTAAGGGCTAATGAAGCTATCCGCTTCTACGGCAGTGCCTGGGGAAACCTCATGGAAATGCGACTTCCGGTCGTCTTCCCATGGGCTTTACCAGGCATTAATATCGACCTCACCTTAGGAAGTTATCATAAAGAAAACACGTCTAATGTAATATACAAAGCTGCATTCCTTGAGAAAATTCAAAAATACGTAGAACACGTCATTATTTTTACAGATGGCTCGAAAACAGATTCAGGCACTGGATGTGGCGTCTATATTGACAATGAAAGGCAACTTTCAATTCCTTTAAACCCTGAAACTAGTGTCTTCCACGCAGAATTAACTGGAATTCGAAAGGCTCTTGAGCATTACGGAGATTTAGGTCCAAAGATATTAGTGTGCACTGATTCTTATAGCTCTCTGACCGCTCTTAAGGACAAATTTTCCACAAATTCCTTAATAGTAGGTATTTTTAATATCTTAAGTGATATGTTTACAAGAGGGGCGACCGTCACATTTTTATGGATTCCTGGTCACAGCAACATAGAAGGCAATGAAAAAGCAGACCAATTGGCGAGGCAGGGATCTTCCCTGACAGACGGTGATACCTTGCCACTACACATTAAAGATTTCAAAAGACAAATGACTAAACTTGTCTGGAATAAGTGGCAGGAAGAATATAATAATAAAGACTTATTTTTAAAGAATACTGAAACCTCCGTAATGCCCAATAGCCTTACCAGCGCTATGAAAAGGCAAGACGAGGTGGTGTTAACGCGTCTTAGAATCGGTCACACTCGACTGACGCACGGATACCACCTGGTCGGCCGGCGACGTCCACAATGTGAGCAATGTGGCCGCCTCCTGGATGTTAATCACATCTTGTTGGAGTGCACCGCACTCCAGGAAGCCAGAAGGCGGCACTTGCTACCTGATAACTTAAGAGAACTGTTAAGTAGAAATGAAGCCTCAGTAAAAGTATTGATGGAGTATTTAGAAGACACGGGATTGTACAGCAAAATATAGCTTAAGCTCGCGATAACGTAACAACCACTTCCTACAAAATTTTTTTTTTTTTTTTTTTTTTTTTTTTTTTTTTTTTTTTTTTTTTATGTATGCATGTGAGTGTGTATGTATTTATTGTATGAATGTTCTATGAATGGATGAGTTACTGTAAATATGTAAATAGTCAACGATTTAGAGTTAGGTTTAGCATTAAGTTTAGTTCCAATATATTTTAAAAAGGAACTAATAGTGTATATAGGCTAGGTTTAGCATTAGGAATAGTTCCAATATATTTTAAAATTGAAATAGTCTAGTATTCAGTTTAAGTAAGAATTGTTTCTTCATTTGTTAAAAAAGAAACAATAACAGATGGTGCTCATGGCCGCAGCAGTCGATGCACCCAAAAAGGAAAGAAAAAAAAAAAAAACCTACCTTCTTATCTACCCAAGAGGTAGATGATAGCAAAATTTCATGGTGCATAAAACACTTCATGAAACGTGTGGTTACCAACTCTTGGAGTAGTACCTATTACAAAAAATTATCCGCTTGGATTATTATCACATTACATGAAATGTTTGTTATCTTATTCAATTTTATTTGTAATTTTTTAAAAATTATTTTATAAATATATATTAAGTTGTTTTTGTATTTTTATTTATTTATTATTTATAGTTATTTATTTATTTTTTATTTTATTTATTTTTTTAGCCAACTAAGATTAGCACTTACACAAACAGTATCTATTTTGGAATTTTCCTAACTCCTAATGTTCCCACCATTTCTTCATTATGACTGTTCAGTTCTAACTTCAAAATATGTCAGCCGTCTTCTCGGCTCATTTACTTGGAAATTCCCAGTCTGATGGCCTCGATTCCATAATTCCTGTTTTCTCCTTGTATTTATTTTATTTTTTTTTTCCGTTTACAAATCACTATTTTTTTGTTATTTTTTTTAATAGTGTGCAGCTGCTTCAAGACTATTAGAGTCGTGCTATCTACAGGTTGTCACCCTTTACAAAAACCCATGGTATAGGTGGGAATGTTTTCAGTGAGTCCATTGCTCAAAAAGTCGACCTCCCACCGGCGGGATTCTAGTGGTAGCCACTAGACCACAAAGAGGCCCTGTATTTCATTGATACATTCATATATCATGAATAACATTTTCTTAAATGTGGCTTAATATTTAAATCTGTAAAAAAAAAAAAAAAAAAAAAAAAAAAAAAAAAAAAAAAAAAAAAAAAAAAAAAAAAAAAAAAAAAAAAAAAAAAATTAACTAGGAATATTCTGTTTTATTGTTCTGTTTTACTTTAATCTGAAGCCAGGTGGTTTATTAAACAATGGTTTAGTGAAGTCAAATACCAATCACATTGTCTCGATTTAGATGAACATAGGCTAAGCCATCAATTTGAAGCATGGGCTCAACTATGTAAATTACTTGCCATACTGTGATATGAAGCCTGGTTGCCAAATTGGCAAGGTGTTAGTAGTTAAATTCTATGCTGGTAGGTTAATATTTGGCTTTTATAAAAGCAATGGGTAAAAAATATTATCTTTTTAGTTAAGATATATAAAAAAATATAATATACTCACATGTATGTCGGAATCTCTCCTCTGTAGCTGGTAATGCTGATGGTGGACATTGAGGGAGTACGGGTCTGCGGACATGTAGTCCACTGGAGGCGAAGAATTAGCTGGGAATGGTGGCGGGAAGTAAGGGGGTTGGAAGTCTGCCTGTAGGGGCGTCCGGCCCGGGGAGAACGGGGGACCGCCGCTCCCGAGCCGGTCCTGAAACCAGAAAGAAATCTGTTAGAACTAGAAGAAGAAAATACAAGAATTAGGTGGAAGTAGAAGATACTAGAAGTAGGAGGAAGAAGATACAAGAAGTAGGAGGAAGAAGATACAAAAAATCATAGATAAAAGTCACAAGAAATAGGGGGGAAAAGAAGTTGGATGAAGTAGAATATACAATAGGTTGGAGGAAGAAGAAGACACAAGAAGTACGAGAAAGTAGGATATAAATGAAATACGAGAAAGAAGAAGATAATAGAAGTAGAAAGAAGAAAATACAAGAAATCGGAGATACAAGAAGTAGACGGAAGAAGATGATAGTAGAAGTAGAAGGAAGTAGAATATACAAGACGTTGGAGGAAGAAGAAGAAGTCACAAGAAGTTGGAGAAATCAGGATATACAAGAAGTACGAAGAAGAAGTAGACACCAGAAATAAAAGAAAGCACGATACCCTAGAAGTAAGAGGAAGATGTCGGGGGAAGAAGGAGATACAAGATGTCGGAGGAAGAAGAAGATAAAAGAAGTAGAAGGAAGAAGAAACAAGAAATAGATTGAAGAAGAAACAAGAAGTAGAAGGAGATAGGATCTGCAATAAGTAGGAGGAAGAGATGACTCGAGGATTTGGAGGATGAAGAAGACACAAGAAATAAGATGAAGAAGAAGGTACAAGAAATAGGAGGAGGAAGAATATGCAAGAAGTCGAAAGAAGGAAAATATTCTAGAAACACGGAGAACAAGAAGAATGCAGAAGATAGATACAGTTACACAAGTTATATAAAACATACGAGTAGGTGTGGAAGTAGGAAGTCAAAACAGAGAGATTGCTGATCAAGTAGATGTTGCTTGCTAAAGTACAAGACAAATAAGGAATATTTACTAGTGGCTGGAAGTAGGATAGGCAATTAAAATATAGATACAAGTAGTAAAAAAGTAAAATATAAGATAAATGTAGAGGGAGAAAAGAAGATTTAAAAGGTAAATACGGGATCTAGGTGAACATTGTAGCATTCAAGAAAAAAGAAGAGTAGAAGAAGATTTATATGGCACAATTAGAAACTAGAAGTACTTGTAGTAAGAGCAGAAGGTGCAAGAAGTAAGTTAAGAGGAAGGAGAAGATGCAACAAGTTCTGAAGAAGTGGATAATTGTATAATTATAAGGTGCATGTATAATAGATAGAAATATAAGATGCAAGGTGCTATACATATCTTATTAGTCTTAAGATTACTTATGCAATAATAAGTAAGCTGCATGATTAAATGTTGCTAAGAGGGCGAACTTAACATCTTAAATAGTTTGTTGTCAAGTTTTGATTCCGTCTATAGTTCATGAATTAGATTTTATTAAATATTTCTTTTTTTGTCTTCTGTTTGTAGGTTTTTTTTATCTAAAATTTCCCTGACAATAATAAACGTGGAGCGTGGTTCCATGACATTTTTATTTCTGGTGACTTTTGGAAAGCTTGAAATATAGTAAATATAATGTAAATATAGTGAATACTGCAAACATCTATTCCAATGACAATTTAAAGATAAATGAGATTTTAGGCCTCGGACAGAAAACTTACAGTAGTGGAAATCACCAAATACACCTCGTCAACTTCTGCTCGGAAAATTTGACAACAAAAATTGTTTTACATTTTTTGTTATATACTTTTCACGGGCAAATTCATTTTCAAAACTTTCACAAGGCGTTTAACATGCAAGCAAATTAATTTATAAAACTTTGACTTATTTTTAGAGTCCAGAAAGTATGATAAAAACATTTTATTTAAATAAGCAATTTTGAGATTGTCTCATATATTTTTTTTTCAATTCTCCCAATACAGGTTGTGGAATCTTGGTAAGGAGAAGAAAACCATTCAAAAACTTAGTAACTTTTCCGTAAAAGCTGTTGTAATGCAATTCACCATATGGCCATCTCTTTCGGAGTAATTGGTGTCTAAAATTCCGAAATTGTTGCTTTCGTATTTTTAAACGGGTTTTAGCTGATTTTGTTTTATTGCGTTTAGCAGTAAAATTGATTTTTATGAAAACGATAAACATTTGCTTATTATATGTTGTTAGTAATATATCGTTCGTTATGAATTAGCGGAAGTCCTTAAGGAGACAGAGTGACTAATTTTCGCTTAGAAGGAAACTTCCCTAGTTGTATCTCACCATTTTTTTCTTTTAGCGCGGTTCCTCCCTCCCCCATAGGGAGGAACCCCGCTTATAGGGTTGATACAATGAAACAATCCGGAAGTGCCGACTAGAAAATTTCGCGTTTCAGAACCCCTAGAGACCGAAAATAACGGTGGTTCAAATTTGTATATATATATATATATATGTATATATTTATATATATATATATATATATATATATATATATATATATATATATATATATTTGTCTGTTCGCTCTCTAGATAGAAGACGAATGGTCCGATTTTGATGAAATTTGGTACAAAAATCCTTCGTCCAATTTGAAAGGTCAAGTTCGTTAACCAGCAAAATCCGCCTACTGGAAGATGGCGTTTGGGGCGAAATTCGCGCAAAAAAAATCGTAACACTTACGTTTTTGAGTTCATAAGCTTCTAAGTACTCGTTTTATGTGATTCCTGGGCTAGGAAAACGAATGAAACCATTTTCAAGGCGATAGCTTTAACCGTTTTCGAGAAAATTGGAAACATATTTTTTGAATACCGTTTTTGGTTTGGGTACTTAGAATCATGGGATTCAGTTGAAACATTTTCTACAGGTTCTACTTTCATCAAAACTAATATGTTGAAATTTTGGTTACGTTTGGAGTAAAGGAAGGGTTAGAATAAAATATTTTATTAACAGACATAAAAAGTTTTAGTAACTTTGTTTACTTTCCTTAATATCTCGAAAAAGGTTGAGAATCTTGGTAAACGGAAGAATACCATTAGAAAGCTTATTAAATGCTCTAAAAAAAGGTTCTAATGAAAGTTTTGATTAGGCGATGTCAATCGGAGAAATAAGAGCTTAAAACTTTAAAGTAATTGATTTCGCTCATTCGAACTGTTCTTTTTGTCTGTTTTTTATTCCTTGTTATTTTTTAATTGCTTATTGTTGGATAATGTATTTGAAAATAAAACAGGTTAAGAAAAATAAGAAAAACAATTTAATGTTAGAGATATGGATTTCCAAGATATATAGCTTTTCAACTGCCTGGCGTCCTTCCTAGGGAGGGTTCTTTGTCTTTGATTTTGGTACTTAGAATTATGGGATACAGTTGAAACATTTTCTGCATGTTGGAGTTTCATCAAAACTAATATGTTCAAATTTTTGTTACGTTTAGAGTAAAGGAAGGGTTAGAATAAAATATTTTATTAACAGAAATAAAAAGTTTTGGTAACTTTGTATACTTTCCTTAATATCTCGAAAAAGGTTGAGTATCTTGGGAAACGGAAGAATACCATTAAAAAGCTTACTAAATGCTCTACAAAAAAGGTTCTGCTGAAAGTTTTGATTAGACGATGTCAATCAGAGAAATAAGTGCTTAAAACTTTAAAGTAATTGATTTCCCTTATTCGAACTGTTCTTTTTGTCTGTTTTTATTCCTTGTTATTTTTTAACTGCTTATAGTTGGATAATGTATTTGATAACAAATCAGGTTAAGAAAACTAAGAAAAACAATTTAATCTTAGAGATATGGATTTCCAAGATAATCAAGCTTTTCAAATTCCTAGCGGGGTCCTTCCTAGCAGAGTTGGGCAAACGTTAGCGCGCGCTAAAAGCTGATACCTCTCCGCTAATTTAGCGAAACTGTAGAAAGCCAGCGCTAATAATTAGCGGTTAGCGGCGGCAGTGCGCTAACCGCTAATCTATTTATGAAATATCGTAATTGCTAATAGCTTAAGCTATAGTTACAAGTTGTAACTATAGCTTAAGCTATTAGCAATTACGATATTTCATAAATAGATTAGCGGTTAGCGCACTGCCGCCGCTAACCGCTAATTATTAGCGCTGGCTTTCTACAGTTTCGCTAAATTAGCGGAGAGGTATCAGCTTTTAGCGCGCGCTAACGTTTGCCCAACTCTGCTTCCTAGGGCGGGGACCCACCCAGGTAAGATCGTAAATATCACCTTTCTTGAGAGTAAAGATGGAACTGTCAACTTTGGTCCTCCTCTACCTCCCGGCACTTTCATTGCTGACGAAGGCTACCACTGACTAGCCAAAACGTCCTAAATATAGATTTTTTAACAAAAATCGTATTGAGGTTTATTTAGCCGAATCCCAACCATTCCATCTTTACTTATCACCTCGACGGCTAACTATCTAATCTTCATGCTTTCTAGAAATGTGGACCCAAAATAATAACATCTTCTATTTTAATCATTTTAAATGAGTCTAGAGATAAGAACGGAACCGCGCTAAGATGATGCAGTTCCTGCGAGTCGGACTTTTTTCGTTATGTTCCAGTACTTAAAAAAAATTAGAGACGTATTTTTTATATGCTAATTCGTCAATTAAACGGGGTAAAAAAACAATTCAACTACACGACTAAAACAGTCATATTTTTGATATCTGGAAGAGGTTTAGAGTCTATTAAATGAAATCAAGGGCAAATTTTCCTTTATTAAAAAGAGGTTCTAAAGGCACCAAATTTATGCCAAAAGTTAGCAATTATTACTAAAGGTAAAAGTGGACATTTTCCGGTAAAATGTATTTAATCGGCTGGATTAGGCATTATTATGTAGAAGGAAAAAAATAAGCTGTTTCAGGGTTTTGGTAAAAAAAAAAAATGCTTATAAAAAAATGGAAAAAAAAATTAGAAATATAAGAATGAAATATTTCTGTAAAATACAAATCTTCTAAAAATATTCTTTGCAAACATTATCGAATATATTTTAGCGCCTTTTTATACGAAAAAAATTATAGTTTTTGAGATACGTATATACATATAAAAAAACTGGTTTGATGGTTTGATTTTCACCATTTAAATTGACGAATCACTACTTAAAAAAATACCTGTCTTAAGAAAAATACGGTTTGGTAAACTTGGGTAGTTGTTGCCTTGTTGGTAAACTTGGGTAGTTGTTGCCTTGTTGGTAAACTTGGGTAGTTGTTGCCTTGTTGGTAAACTTGGGTAGTTGTTGCCTTGTTGGTAAACTTGGGTAGTAGTTGCCTTGTTGGTAAACTTGGGTAGTTGTTGTCTTGTTGGTAAACTTGGGTAGTTGTTGCCTTGTTGGTAAACTTGGGTAGTTGTTGCCTTGTTGGTAATGTGGTTATAGTTGGCTACACATAAAATTTCTATTTTCATCAAAATATCATAGGAGTAGGTGATTAAAGTTTCCACAATAAATGCTTCTTATCCCAGATTTCTAAATGTCGCATGGAATAAGAACGTAAGGGAAACGAAAGTAAGATGGCGCAGTACATGGGACATGGACTTTTATATATGTTTGTATATGTGAGAATTTCATTAAAGGCGTCCCCTAAAAATTATCACCCTTTCCAGATATTTAGATAGCCAAAGTTTGAGGCAAATAGGAGGTTTGTTTGGACTCTTTTGTGACTTTCAAGGCCAAAATATCAAGAATTGCTCAACCTTTACACCCCAACTATGTACACACTGTATATATATATATATATATATATATATATATATATATATATATATATATATATATATAGCGTCGTATACATATAAAGAGTTGAAATAAAATCTATCATTCCCTAAAATACATTATAAATATACATTCTATTAATATACATTATATGTAAATATGCATATTAGTATCTATATCCACCACTTCCCAAATCGCCCACTTAGCCGAATTAGAAACGGGCTAATTATTGTAGCTGGCTTGCCTACTGAGGGTGAAATTGTGTTAAATTGGCCATCAAAATTTTGCCCAAGGTGTTCAAATTTGCATACAAATTACCTTCTAGGAGAAGGATTAACTTTCGTGACATTGACTGTATCAGAGTCATTCTGCGTGTAGTATGTGTGGATATATATACAATGGAACATGGTTAATTCGAACTTCGATAATTCGAAATCGTCTTTAATTCGAATATTTCTTTCGGTCCCTAGAATTTACGGCATAAACAGCGTAAAAAAAATCGTAGTTAATTCGAATAAAATTTTGGATAATTCGAAGTTTTTCCAAGTCTGTCCACTGGGAAGTGGACAGAGAGGCGCTCGATCTTAAATCTTCTGAAAATCCTAAGAAGATACGGATGTAGGGGTTCCTGGAGAAGAAGCGCGGCCTCCCTTCCTGTGGTGGTTATAGTTACATCCTGTCGTTTTATCCTAGAATTCCCTCCCACCATCCCTAAGATCTTCATTTCTTATTCAGTTATAAGTCAGTCAGCACCTAGAGGTACTGTATTGTTTGTGCCTTGAATTTCTGGTGTACAGTGCAATTCAGTGAGTTGTTGATTTAAGGTGTTGAAGCCTAGGCGTTATAAAACTTTAACGTTGTCAGAGAAAATAGCTGCGATTAAAGAAGTTGAAAAAGGAATAAAGAAAAAATCTGAAATTGCCAAGTACTTTGGAATTCCTCCTAACACTTTACCAACTTACCTGAAAAATAAAGAAAAAATTCTTGGCCATGAAAATGACTTTTATTCAAAACAATAGACTTTTATTTATACTTTTTTGATAAATTATTTATTACTTATGTACGTTATCATCAATTTATGAAACGTTTGTTATTCCTTGAATAAAACGTATTTTTTTTTAAATTAAAAAATGTGAAAATATGAAGTTCGATTTTTTAGCCCTTTATTTTCAAAAACTTTAATTCGAACTTTTTTATCGCTCCCTAGGGGTTCGAATTATCCAAGTTCTACTGTATACGTATATATACATATATATATAAATATATATATATATATATATATATATATATATATATATATATATACCTAAATATTTATTATTCAGCTGACCTTTAATTAATCTTCGAATTTTCAAGCTAGGTGAGGGTCAAATAATAAAAAACTTCACTAGATGCTTCACACCTTTTCGGTGTCTCTTCAGGAGAACAAGTTACAAGTATAAAACTTACAGCCTCAATTTGAGGAGAGAACCATCCGCTAGTAGGGCCACGTCTAGACTGTAAGTTGAGGCTGTGAGTTTTATGCTTGTAACTTGTTCCCCTGAAGAGGCACCGAAAAGGTGTGAAACTTGTAGGGACGAAATAAAGTTAGTGTAACTATCAAGTCGTGTTTCTTTATTATTTGACCTTCCGCCTGGCACGAAAATTCGAAAAATATACACAAACAAAAAACTGGATAATTTCAACGAACTTTAAGAAAGTGATATAAAAGATTTGAAACGCATAAATTATGATGCTGTGACAAAATTTTTTAGGTACATAAATTTGTCAAGCTATGTAAATATACTACCTGAATGATATTGGAAAGTGGATAGTTTTAGGATTTTCATATATGTTCTTAAATGTTTATAAAACTGTTAGGAAATCTGGGTATTCGAAAGCTACCCAGAATAAATGTACTAGAAAAACGTTTCTGAAGTTTTTTCAAAGGGACGGTCATATTTGGACAAACAAGCTCTTAAAACTTATTTAAGTTGATGGTTACGTTTATTTGGGTGGTTCTTCTTGCCTGTATCCTTTATTTTTTTTAACGCTTTTTATTTTTGTAATATAACCAATAGTATGGTGGTAATTAACCCAGAAGTCAATGCACAAAACCAAATTATTAGACAAATATTTTTTGCCATTAAACAGGATAAGCAAAATGAGAAACAATTTTCTGTAGTTAGAAATAAAGCTGTTCAGGCGGAATTAAAATGTGCCGTATCTTCTGATCTGCCAGATATCTTGGAAAGTTACAGATCTCTTGGAATATTGTGATACACGTATAAAACAATCTAAAATAAAATAAACGAACTCTGAGAATGTCATAGAATATCCTACGAGAATACAGCAGAACAAAATAGAGCAATTCGTTTTATCCCGCTTATGAATTCGCGGCCGACGTTGACGTGGGATTTGAGTAAAACATCCAAAAGACGCTTATTGACAGAATATTTACTCTATATAGTATATAAAGTCCAATATAGGAAATATAAATATTTAACAGATACGTATCAAAACATAATAAAAAAAAATGTTTGCGAACTACGGCACTAAAGATTTGTATGCACGATAGGGATTAAATTTATAAATTAATACAATATTGGGATATTCCGAAGTAATGTAGCTATTGAGGTTTCACTAATAAAGAAATTTGGAAAACATTTTTTAATCTTCAGATATTTGACCCCCAGGATATATATATATATATATATATATATATATATATATATATACACATACGTGTATATGTTGACCATAAGATGTTAACACGCCATACACACACACACACACACACATATATATATAATTTTATATATATAAGCTTATATATATATATAAGCTGTGTTAACAGCTTATGGGCAAGATTTTTCTTCTTCTATTTTTTTTTTTTTTTTTTTTTTTTTTTTTTTTTTTTTACACAAAACACATTATATATACCTAATCCCCATGTCAGACTATTTGACGAGTTCGTCATGGATCGATTTCCATCTTGAGAGTGATTTTTACAAATTATTTTTATACCTCGAACGGTCGATTTTTTTCCTCAAATTTCAATGAAATGTGAAATGAGATGTTTTGTAAAAATAAACCAAATTGGTCTATTAGGAATTGAGGCGTAGTCCGGTGCCAGATTATGAATTACCGCGTAACAAAATCTATTTTTACTTCCGGTAACAAAAAAAAAATAGGAAAAATAAATTATAAAAAAAAAAAAATGAAATAAATAAATCATCAATACAAAATGAGCAGATTTGATCAATATTTCATAATAAATGTTATTGTTAATGAGACGAGCATAAGTTTACATTAGAGTCAGTAGATATTTATATTATATGTAAATGTAATCCAAAAATCAATAACATTCAAGTGATCAATAAAATTAATGTCACTTTAGTTGTAGTTGGTTCGATTTCCACTATGTGAGTTTGCCTTTTTTCTACAATAAAAAGAAAATAGATCAGTTATATCCTGCTTATAATAAGGTGAAACCTGTAGATAACCAGTACCAAAAGATCTGTCATTAAGAAATGGACGTAAAAGTTAAAATAATAATAAATAAACGATTCCAACTGGACATTTTTGTCAAATAATATATATATATATATATATATATATATATATATATATATATATATATATATATATATATATATTATATATACAATTGATTTGAGAAAATTATATAATTTTTGCACTGTAAAAAAAACCGTATTTACCATGTGTTCCAGAATCTTGAATGATTTGATTTTATTTTTTTTTTTCACGTGAACTTCACTGTGCAACACGCGCTCAAAATACTATTGAAACCCCCACTCCGAAAAACGCGATACAAAAGACACAGCTGCAATAGAAAGCTGAACGACAAACATCAAAAATCGCAAGCAACTTACTCCGTAGCCGGCGGCATATTGACAGAGAGCCAGTGCTGTGCGGCCCTCAGCGGACCTCAAGACACAGTATACTGGCTCGTACCTCCTCCTGTCTGAATGGGGGTGTCGTCGGGCGCATGACTGGGGAGCTGTCATTGTTGGTGGTTCATTGTTCTTGGGTTTGTTGCTTTCCAATGTGATTACTACCAGCTGTTCGCTATAGTTATAGTTATTATTTGTTAGCTTAATTCATTGTTTGTCTTGAATTAGGAAGGCATAATTTTGCAGTGTAATAAGATTTCTTTCTTATGAAACTAGATAGAAAAATGTATTAATACTAAAATGACCCTTAACTCAACTCTTGGAATTTTCCTTATAGGCGGCTAGTCAAAAACTTAAAACTATTCTGGGGCCCCTCCAGGGGGTACATGTTAAAACTATCAAAACCTTTCACTAGTAGGTGATGACGTCCAGACTGGTCATGGTCTGAAAGAATTTGAGTCTTTTGAGTATTATGCCTGACTCAAGCGTTTGAACATGACGAGAGGACTCCTCCTTTGGTTTACCAGAGGAGAAGGAAAAATTGAAAGTAAAAGTGGAGACATTCATAAGCCATTTACGTGATAAGTTGTAAACAGAAAACCGAACAAAAACCGTTATTGGGAAACAAGTTTGGATTACGATACACAATCAGATGTAGAAGAAGATTGAAGTATCTGCCAGTAGTGCTATCGAATATTGAATTTTTATTTCATTCGTTACTATGGGCAGCTCCGTGCCAAATAAGCCAAAGTACAATTTTTGAAAAATTGTAAAGTAATGGACAACGTCACACCGGCAAAACAGGAATAATTAATTGATGCTAACAAGACTACGAATTGGGCACATTAAATTGACCCACACGCACTTACTACGTGGCTTACACATGCGACACTTGCCAGGACATCATAACCGTCGAACATATCCTCCTCCACTGTCCTGTTTTCATAAAGAAAGAGAAGCCCACGGAATACCAAAGAGCCAAAGAGGCACTAATGGACAACCTCGACATTACACAACAAATAATTTACTTTTGTAAAATTATAAAATTACAAGTGTAAATAATTCATTGACCTGCCAATGAATCTTCTCGAGTAGAGGAAGTAAGTTAAAATTTCAACTCTTAGAATTAGGTAAATAAAATGTATTAGAATTTTAGTTCTATTTTTTATACATACATATATACATATATATATATATATATATATATATATATATATATATATATACATATGTGTGTGTGTGTGTGTGTGTGTTAACACGATAGCGGCCAGAGCTTTTGTTTTTTCGTCGCGAAACTTGGTATATAGCATTCAATTAGCAAACGATTGAACGAGTTCGTTAACCACCAAAATCGATCCACCTGAAGGAGAGACCCAAAGCACTAATTTGAACATGCCAGCCGTAATTTTTGTTATCTTTCGACGAAACTCGGTATTCGTAGAGGTGATCTACAGATAAAAACGTGTTGTAAAAATAAACTAAAACGGTTCATTAGGAGGGGGGTTACTCCATACCCAAATTATTAATATACTCATACTGGTCGTAATTTCTGCTGAATTGTAACAAAACCAGTTATAAGTCGTGGTTATCTCATGAGAAAGAAGTGTTGTAAAAATTAACTAAATCTGTCTACCGGAAAGGGGGGTTTACTTGCTACTACGCTTCAACAGAATTAGCCCCCCAGAAGTAGGTTCCCAAAGCCGCCGCTAGGAGCGCTATCCACTAGGCGGACTGTATCCTCTTCCTGCGTGAGTTCAAAAGACGAAAATATGAAGTTTTGTTCTTTGTATTTATTAAGTAGTGTAGTACCATGTATACACATAAATCTGGAAGCAAATTAATTACAAAATTAATAATTGAACAGTTGCTTATAACAAAAGTAAAAAGAACTATTCATGTTTTTATTTTATTTATATAGGTCCTTTTAACGCGAATTATTCAGTAATGCAGTCTACACTACCTAAATTTTAAAGAAAGTGCTTAGTTATGCAGCTCCTGCGTGACGGACTTTTTAAAATGGTTAGAATTAATATATAAAAAGTCTCACTGTTGCACCCGTTACGCTGGAGTGACCCCTATTCTCGAGCGATTCGTATATTTCTAGTATGAGAGCAGACATTCGCAAGTCTGCACTCATACTGGAATTTCATCCAGCTAGATCAGTTAGAAATGCCACTGTGCGACGTTTGAGGCATTTGCGAAGACGTCAACGGTGCAGTGCGGAATTTTCTCAACGAGCTGAGAGATGAGAAAATTCCTGCTGTAGGTGGGACAGGAACCCCCATCTCCCAAGATGCACGGGCCACGGGATCCACCCTCCTACGGGAGTTTAGGCAAGACCCCGCCTGTTATCCCACGGGAGGAAAACTGTAGGAGGTTCTCCTTCCGAGCGAACATTCTTGGACTCCGGAGTAGCAAGGTGTTTAGCAAGGTGCTCACCAATGGTTCTACAGGTGGTTTGGTGGGAGGGGCCACGTTGTGGTTCGTCTGTCGCACTGTGGTGGCCATGTGTTGGAATTATTGCAGTTGAGTGACCAGAACTTGCTGGGGTTCTGATTTGAGCATAACTCATAGCACTCTGTTCCAGGGCGGAGCTATGAATAGTCGGTATCATCTCGCGAGATGATCAACGGCAATGCGAAAACGTCGCGAGTATAGCCACGTCTTGATAGTGAAAAGGGAGATATATTTAAAAGATAACAGGTCCCCAAAGCTAAGAAGTGTTGCCTTTAAAGTGAGAGCTGAAGTACTCTCATTGAATGATAGACCTTGGAGGGAAGGAAGGGAAAAGCTCTCTATGCAATCTAGAAGAAAATGAAACCATGTTCCATTTCCTGACCAGGTGTCCGATACTGGAGGAATTCTAAAGGAGATGGCTGGGAAAGGACATAGACGGGGCCGAAATAGTAAGTTTACTGACGACAAAGGACTGGTACAAGGTGGCGGGGCACGCACGGGACGCAACTAAATACAGAAAAACACTTACAGACGAATTTAACTACTGACACAAAAAAAGAAAACAAACCATATAGACGGAACACAGAAACACAGAGATACGCAATCAATTCTCATGAATACCTATTAAAAATTGTTTGTATCAAATATCTAAATTATATAGACATTGGACAGACTTCGGCATGACCTTTCCTAAAGATGTTTTTTTTTAATCACTTAAATATGATACTTTTTATTTATTTTTTGTTCGTAATGTTTATTTTGATTTTTTTTCTCTTGTTACTTAATAATAATTATTTGTGATGGATATATGCGGAAAGGAAAATTTTTAATGTTTATAAATAGTTTATATTCATGTTTAAAATGATTGGAATACACACATATTCTGTTTGTAAATTATTTATTTGTTGGTATGCTTTTAATACTTATATTTAAAATTATTGGAACCATACTCATATTATGTTTGTAATTTATTTGTATAATAAACATCCCTATTCATTCATTCAATTGGAGGTGGCATTGGCGGGGAGCTGTTTCAGTGTCTATAAAATACTGCGCACAACCATTTCACCGCTTTATCCTTCTTTGGCGTACACTCCTCTCCATTAGGACAACATTAACATTTAATAACAATTGATAATTGAGTCAGCCGTTCATTACAAATATAAAATATGAGAATTGTTTTTGTATACTTTGTATTTATATAGGTTATTTTAAGCAAATTATTCAGGAATGCAGCATGCACTAATATCTGTCTAAGGATTGTGCTCAGTAATGCAGCTCTTGTGTGGTGGAATTTTCTACTTCCACGACAGTAAGTTTGTTGAGCATATGTATGTATATATATATATATATATATATATATATATATATATATACATATATATATATTAAAAAAAAAAAAAAAAAAAAAAAAAAAAAAAATCAGTCCCGTAACAGGCCACGAGGGCCCTGAGGGGCAGATACTATAGAGGTATCTGATTCCTGACCATACGGCACACTAGGGAGATAGTGTGGTCAGTACTATGCTCCGGCCGCCTGATTTTCCCCTTAGCTGCTTCGACTGGTAGAGTCATTAGCACCCAAGGTACCCATTATTAAATTAATTAAAGGCTGGGTCGGCCTAGGGACGGTCAGGGAGGCCGAATTCAACCAATGAACGAAGACACTAGAAGAAGTGTGGCTATTTCCATCAATTCGACGACAATATTTTCTAGGTTCCTTCCTTTACCAAACCATTTCTTCCAAATCTCCTTCCTATATTTACAACCTCCTGCAGTTTAAATCGGCTGTCCATTCCCGTGGTACCCGCTCCCGTCCCTCCGATCTCTATCCTCCCACTCATAAAACAGCCTTCTTCGACCGTTCCTTCATCTCCCGAGCCTCCTCCTTCTGGAACTCTATCCCTCTTTCCATTCGACACTCTCCTTCCTTACCTGTCTTTAAATCCCGCCTCTTTGCTTTTCTCCTATCCTCCCAGGAAGACGCTTCTTAAAATTTCACCACCAGGAAGACCTGATTACCTTTGTAAATTATATTGCTGTTTTTTTCTCGTGTTTATGCATTTTCCTAGTTTATATCTTTTTATAGCCCCCATTCCTTTAATATTTATTCAACTTTTTAATATTTATTTGTTTATTTAAACTCTTTAATTTTATTCCCATCCCCCTCTGATCATTGTATCATCATTGCCCCATTCCAATGAATGTACATATTTACTTATATTTCATTTTATTATTTAAGGCTTCACATATAATATTTGTATTAGTTGCTTTTTTTGTTTTGTTCTTTTATACTTTTGTTTTTCTTTATTCATATTTATATTTTTAGGTTAAATTTGTTTATTGTTTATTTTGTACTTATTTTTATTCTTATGGGACGAAGTCCCAGAATAAAGTTTTTTTTTCATTCATTCATTCATTCAAGAAAAAATCTTTAGTGCTTGCTCGGGATTTGAACTCAGGCCTCCAGCTTATTAGTCCAGTGCTCTACCACTGAGCTAACCTCGCCCCCATATATATATATATATATATATATATATATATATATATATATATATATATATATATGTATATATATATGTATATATGTATACACACACATATATATATATGTATACGTGTATGTATATATATATATATATATATATATATATATATACATATATATATATATATATACTTTTGATGCCTACATGTTCCGGGAGAGTGATCCCTATAAAATGGAACATCTAGGTTCCTGAGCTATCGCTGATACGGCTTAACGGTGGTAGATTTAGTGAGCAGGCGACATTCAAAGACATCGTTATCTACACTGCTGAAGTGTGGAAGTGAGGAAGTAATGGCTATTCATCAAACTACATAGCACACTGAAGGGAGGAGCTGGGGACCTGGGGGTTTAGGGAACATCTGCCAAGTAGTCAGGCAATCGCGTCAAATTAGCGCGTTTTGGTACAATACTTATTCGCTGGGAGATATGGAAACTTTAAAATAGGAACCCTTAATTTTTTTTTATTTTCAATTTTTTTGCATCGGCTGCTGAGGCTTTTAGCACACAGGAACCCTTAATATTTTATTTTTAAGTTTCATATTATTAGCGTGCTTCCTCCCTCCCTCCTACCTTACGGATGAAACCCGTTTACGAAGTCAGCCCGATGACGCAATCCGGAAATGGCGATTAGAAAATTTCATTTTTTAGATCACGAAAATAGCGGTGGTTGTAATTGGAATATGCATATATACACAATTACTTATTTAGTTATTAATAATAATAATGTTATCTAATTAATATATAAAAATACTTGCACCTTCTATTGGTCGATTGATTGAAATTATATCTTAGTTATAATAACAGAACAAAATAACAATAACAATTTAAAGAAAAATTCATATTCTGTAATATTTAGAGACGATGACAAAATAATCAGTAATATTTATTGAATACACACACACACACACACACACATATATATATATATATATATATATATATATATATATATATATATATATATATATATACGTGTATGCGTGTGTCTGCTTTCACTCTAGCAGGTTCAAAAAATTGTCCTATTTTGATGCAATTCGATACAAAAATACTTTGTCTCAAGCAAACCCTGAAGTTCGTTAACCAACCTTATCTGGTCACCGAAACAATATACACCTTATATTGGTAATTTGACGTATATTATCAAATTAAACAATTTTCAAAGCAATATCTAAAATCATTTTCGAGAAAAGTGATGAAAACTAGAATTTTCTTGAGATTTGTTTAAATACATATCAAAGCATCTATTCGAAATATTAATGAAGCTCCTGCAAAAACGGTTCTTTTGCAAGTTTCAATTGAGCTATTTTATTCGAAAATGTTGCTTCTTAATATTCTAAAGTGTTGGTTTCATTTTTTCCCACAGTTTTTAAGTGCTTGTAGTTATTTCAATTGCAATTCATTAAAACCCGATTAGTGAAGGGGAAGCATGTTTAGATTACTTGTTGTTTTTGAGAAAAGTAATTAGTAGTTAGAATGAGAGTATGTCGAGAAGGCGGAGTGAGTAATTTCCGCTTAGAGTTGTCCACTGTCAGTTTCCTGTGAATCTCGCCTTTTATCGATATGTTTTGGAAGGAGGTGTTTAATTTTTTTTACGAAATCCGGATGTACCGATAAGAAATGTATCAGAGCTGGTCACGGAAATACCGATTTTGACAGAAACACCGGGAAAAGTTGACGAATTTCACCTCAATAAGTCGATTTTATGCCAAATAATGTATAAGGTATGTACTTAAGTCGAACTAAAAATCGATGTCTTAAGAGGGGACTTCTAGCCACAAGCCTGAAGGTAGGTTTAGCTAATTTTTAAAATACTTACCCAATACACAAATTACGAACGGTATGACCAAGTTCATAGTTTTGGTTTGGAGTAACCCCTTCCCTTGAAATGTAATGATTTTGCGGGTTAACAAACGAAATTTTATCGGAACCCATTTTCAGCATCCACTAAGTAGGTTCGATGAAGATTTAAAGATCTTTTTTAAATATCTTTCACGAGTGCAACCTCAATAGCTACATTCCTTAGTGACCTATACATAAATAGTTTAAACAGTTACCTTTTTTATTATTTTTTATTTAATTTTAACACTAGTGGATCCATTTAGTAAATTCTTACAACACATCTATCCCCTCACATGAGCAAGACGTATGCCGAGTTTCTTTGGAATATAACAAACATTTCATGTGCCTCTCTCCAAAGTATTAAATGGCATGTGGTCTTGATCATGGGAACGGTGGCACGTTTTTGATTTGTGACATGGGCGTATATAGAAAATAATTTCGGAGGGGGCTGGGAAAGTTTCGGGGGGGGGGGCTGAGACCATTTCCGGTGTATGGAATACTAACAATTTAGATCTTAGAACTAAAACGCTATAACACCCAAAATGGAATATTTTTCATGAACTACATGATCTTATTTAATTTATTTTTAAGGATTTTATGAAATTTTTACCGACCAACTCAAAATTTGGGGGGGGGGGGCTGCAGCCTCCCCCGCCTTATATACGCCCATGGTTTGTGAAGAGAACCTCCCCACAGATGTAGCACACTTTACCTAGAACGTTCACATACTTCCTGGGCAACTTTAACAAAACTGTAGCTTTTAAACAAAAAAATAGAAGAAAGAAGGTCTCAAGTTAAACACAACAGTTAACTGTAATATACACATAAAGAGTCGATTACTTCTAGGGAATCTGGGATTGTAAGAATGATGCCTTTGTACACATGGTTCTGCTCCTTACTGGTAGTGCTATTTGCTTACGATTCTTTATTGTTCCTAACCCTAAATATGATGGTTGATGATCCCAAGGGAATCTACCAATATTTGTTCGGCTATTATTGGAAGGCTATTCAGATCTAGGCCGAGTTCCTGTAAAAAAGCGCTCGTCTCCTTAGGTACGGTTCCTCGAGCTCCGAACCATAACCCTTTAACGGTGAATTTCCTTTTGCCAAATTGCTCTTCGAACTTTTCAGAAAAGAACGTTAGGCATTTCTCGTAAATCGACCTCTTTTCAAGAACAATTACAAAAGCTTGCTCGCTATCGTTCGTTTCGAACCTCACAGTAGGATCAATTATATAAGCGAGTTCGCTTTTTGTTTTGATTGCGACAATATCGGCAAACCTAGATGATCCTTCATCGTCGATACAGTACACCTCTTCAAAGCAGCGGTAGTTCTTTTTCTGAAGGAGCTCTATTAGTCTGTGCTTCACATAAAACATAACAATAAAATATTTTTTGACAGAATACATAGAATACTGTGAGTTGCTGCATTCTAGCGGCGTCAGTAAGAACTACAGAACTCCCGCTCTTTGGCGGTTCTCGTCTGAACTGCTGCATTCTAGTGGTTAGAAAAAAACTAACAATTTGTGGTAGTGTACTCTAGCGGTAGTATTATAAACTATTTTCCCCTCTAACTTCTTGGAGAATTAGTTAATATAATAATAATATATGTATTCACAATATTTATTAAATAGTGTATGATATAATCAATAACACCTCTAAAAAACGATAAAATTCATCAATACTTCTTTAGTTAATAATTAAATATAAATAATAATAATGATATCTAATTAATATCTAAAAATACATGTACGTTCTAGTGGTTGAAATTATATCTAAGATATGATAACTCAAGAGAATATCAATAAAAATTTCAAGCAAGATATATATCTGTTATATTTAGAGATGATTTTATTTATAAGTTTATTTTACTATAAATTAAGATAAGAATAAGTTTTTTTCTAAATATATTGAAATATTCCGTGTATATGAATCACATTCTCAGCATGTTTTTAAATTTTATTTCCTACAATTTTAAGATAATAAATTAAAAATATGAGTTAAAAATTTAATGTGTTGATCTGCACATACACACACACACACGCACGCACGCACGCACGCACGCACGCACACACACACACACACACACACACGTGTGTGTATTCTAGACTAAAGAAGTGTTCGTTAATTTCATCAATTTTGGGAGGTGTTATTGATTTTATCATAGGTACTCTATTTAATAAATATTACTGAATATTTGGTCATCGTCTCTGATTATTTTAGCATTTACATTAAAATGTGCAATTATTTTTATATATTAATTAGATAACATTATTATAATTATTAATATTAAATAAGTAGTTTTTAAATTTATCGTTTTTTAAAGGTGTTATTGCTTACATCATAGGTACTCTATATAATAAATATTACTGATTATTTAGTATAGTGAATACATATATCATTATTATTGTAATTTAACATAATTATCCAATAATTCGCGGAATAATATAGTTAATAATACTACTGCTAGAGAACACTACCAGAAATTGTTAGTTTCTCCGTTACCCGATAGAATGCAGCAGCACATTAGTTCAGATGAGAACCGCCAAAGAGCTGGTGTTTAGTAGTTCTTGCTGACACCGCTAGAATGCAGCAGCTCTCAGTATTCAATTTATTCTCTTAAAAGTATTTTATTTTTGTGTGCATCGACTTCCGGGGCACAGTATTTTATTGTTATATTTTTAATTTTTATCTTTGAAAAATTGATTTATTATTCATGTAATTATTAAAAATCATTAATTGTTACATATATGTGTACCGATTTTAATGAAATTTGTTAAAATAATTGATGTGATATCAAACGTCAGATTAGTTAACCCGCCGAATCCGTCCAATGTAACGTGGCGTTTGGAGCGAAATTTGCGCGGAATAAATCGCTATGTTTTTGAGTTCATATGCTTGCAGGTACTAATTTTATAGGTTTCCTTTCATACAAAAACGAACGAAACCATTTTTAAGGCGATATCTGTAACCGTTTTTGAGAAAAGTGGAACAAATATTTTTGTAACTCATTTTTATTTGTGGGTACTCAGAGCCGTGGGATTAAATTGAAATATGTTCTACATCTTCGCTTTTCTTACATCTTGAAATTCGTCTAAAGTAAGATGTTTAAATTTTGGTAACATTTGGAGTTAAGGAAGTATTCCAACAAACAAAAAAAAAAAAAAAAATTATTCGTGGACATGAAGAGTTTTCGGATCTTCGTATATTTTCGTAAATATCTCGGAAACGGTTCGGAAATCGTGGTAGGTGGAAGGTGACCATTCGAATGCTCACTAAATTCTCTACAAGAAAGGTTCTGGCCAACGGCCATAGCCACGTTGAATGCACCGGTTCCCGTTGATCACCGAAGTTAAGCAACGTCGGGCGTGGTCGGTCCCTGAATGGGTGATCGGCCACGTGCTGTTGGCATTATAAATGGGTGGCAACCTGTAGATAGCCCGGCGTTATTGCCGAACTGTTGATACGCCGTTAAAAAAAATAAAAGAAAAAAAAAAAGAAGGTTCTGAAGCAATTTTCGATGGGGCAGTGTCAATCGTAAAAATAACTGTTTAAAAACTTAAAAGTGTTTGTTTTGTTCTGTTGAATGGGTTTTGTGTTCGTTTAACACGCTGTTTAATTGGTTGTTTTTTGTTTTAAATTGCATTTATGCGTAACATTAGTATTTTAGTAAAAGAAGGCAAGAAAATGAGAAACTTATTGGCAATAGTGGTTTCCTAGAGCGAACGTTGAGATTGTGGGCGAGTCATTTCGGCTTAGGATACTGTCAGTTTCCTGTTGTAGCGCCTTATACTTCCTTGTCATTAAGATTTAATTTATATTTTTAAAGAAAGATCAAACACTACCAATAACTGCTTCTGTTCCTCTTATAATAGCACTAGGGACAGAACAAAACCGCGCTAAGATGACGCAGTTCCTGCGAGTCGGACGTGCTGATATATTAGAATGAAATTTGGCATATTTTGTGGGCATCTAGAGAAAAAGTGTTTTTTTGTAAAAATAAAATAAATCGTTCGATCTGAAAGAGGGGGTTTACTCGGGACCGAAATGAATAATTTCCCCGTACCGAGTATAATTTGTATATTGCATCTAAACACGGTACACGGGGGGGGGGGTCCAAAGGGAAGGGTGTGTTTAAAAATGAACTAAATCGATCCATTAAGTGTGGGAATTATTCCAGAACCAAATAAAGAATTTGTTCGTACGCGAGCCGAATTTCGCCGTTATTTTTACTTCCTTGTAACGAAACTTGGTGGATATCATGCTCAACTAACGAGGAATGTGTGTAAGGGTGGGTTTACACTTGCTAGTTATTGCAGGAAATTTATATCAGACAGAAATTGCGACTAGTGTAAACCATGAGCAATTTATGTCTGAGATATATATTTCTATCACGAACTATATGTGTCGACACTTCTATACGGTCAGGTGTAAACACAGATTTTTACGAGAAGAATTTAATTTCAGAGATAAATATCTTGGCTACTAGCTGTATTGTCGACACTTCTATACCAACAGATGTAAACACTGATTATTTGTGCTTTTGGTGAATTTATCGCAAATTAGAACAAATCCAGAACTGTCCTATACATATCCATGACATAAATGTCTCGCTATTTCTGTCAGTATGTAAACCTTCAAGAGAATATCTATCCGACACCTGACATATATTTCCTGCGAGAAGTGTCAGATGTAAACGCACCCTAAGGGGTACATACATTAGACCTGATTCGATCCGATAGCCACCGACTGTCGGAAGAAAAACAAACACATGTATCTCAATGGAGGTGCCTACACCGCACCCAATCCGATGGCCACCGATTTTCGGCCGTTCATAATTGTTTGTTTCTATACCGATTTCGGAGCGTCGACGAAAAATGGCACCAAAGGACATATTGTGTTTAAAAAGGTCTATAGTTTCTACATCTTAACCGATTTCAATGCACTTTTCTTTCTTTTTTTTTCTTTTTTTTTTTAAATGAAAGGTAATAAAATTTAGAACAACTTTCTCAATTTACATGTACGTTTTTTGTTTCCCTTGTTTATTAAATTACGT
Organism: Gonocerus acuteangulatus; assembly: GCA_946811695.1. Lineage (NCBI taxonomy): Eukaryota > Metazoa > Arthropoda > Insecta > Hemiptera > Coreidae > Gonocerus > Gonocerus acuteangulatus. The sequence goes on from OX328128.1 coordinate 72,284,256, forward strand.
GGAAAGATGTTTATAATTATCTAATGATTATATCCTTCCAATACTTATAAACTTCTAGCTAGCTTTCTTATAAAAAATTTTAAAATATGAATACTAATGCTTCTCTTATCGTAGTGTAACAGTTTAATATTAACTGTTGCACTAAGATTTATTTTTTTCGGGCCTGATATATTTCCTGAAGATTGATTGGCTCACAACTCCTCCTTCATACCACCAACATTCAACCTAATCGAAGGTTTCTATGCTTATTAGGTGGTAATTTTCACTTCACAACGAGGTCATTACTAACGAGCTGAGACTAAATCGGATTGGATCGGGTCGGGACCAATCTAGGCACTAACGTCGACCGCTGTCGGTCAAACGAAATTGGATTGGATCGGATCGGGAGAAATACGGGTCCAATGTAGTTGCAGGCTTAGCCTGGTTCCCCCTCCATCCATAGGAAGGAAACCCGCATATGAGGTTTTCAAGTTTCGGAAAACAACAGTGGTTCAAATTTGAATGTATGTATATATATATATATATATATATATATATATATATATATATATATATATATACATATTTGTCGGTTTGCTCTCTCACAGGCTCAAGTCCAATGTTGATGAAATCTTTCGTTTAATTTAAAAAGTCAATTCGTTAACCAGCAGAATCCGTCCAATCATTGGAGCGAAATTCGCGTGAAAAAACAACGTCTTCGAGTTAATATGTTTGATGGTATTCGTTTTATAAGTTCTCTGACTTAGCTAAACGAATAAAACCTACCAATAATTGCTTATATTCCTTTACTAATGACAGTAGGGATAATATGACGCAGTTCCTGCGAGTCGGACTTTCTTTTCGGATAAGATACAAGCATTACATGGAAACCCGCTAAAATTACCTAAAGCGTGGGATTAGAAATTGTATCATTCATGATTAAGAAAAAAATCGAAAACAGGCCATTTATCGATTGTAGCTATTAAAGTATCGAAATGAACGGGTATCTCCTTTTCTCACATCCTTTTAGCTATATAATATTTCGCTCTTTTTTTTTCTTCCAACGATCCTTTTTTTTTTTTTTTCATTCTCTCTGGGGTAATTTTTATTAAGCGTCCGTGAAAACACAGTCTTTAAGAGTGGAGAGGAGAATTCCAAAGAGACACAGAGCAAAGAGGTACCGGTTCAAATGATGTGGTGGAGAGGTAGACAATAACAGTATTTGGTGCCCACGTACCAGCCCTCGGGCGGGTTGGTTCCGACGAGTGCTCTTAGTGTGGCGGCGTGCTTCTGATAACTGATGTTATTGGATGATCTTTCATATTGGCTGAGTCCGGTACCGTTTCAGTAAGCCAGTTATGACCTTATATAGGTACTCATTATTTTGAAATGCTCATTTTAGCGCGTACCATCCTTCCCCCTTAGGGAGAAAACCCGCTTAAGATGCAATCCTGGGATGTCAAGAAGAAATGTACTCGTTTCTCAATCTATTGTTTACAAAAAACCGATGGTTTAAATTTGTGTGTGTGTATATATATATATATATATATATATATATATATATATATATATATATATATATGCTCTTCTTTTAATAAAGGCATTATATGTCAAAAAAAAAATGCTTCAAAACATCATTCAAACCATTTTATTTATGTCGACTAGTTTCTGGCAAACTTGGCCTCTCTTCACAGACAAACTTTTCTTATACATAGTAGTCGTCATCTAATAACTTAGTCCAAAAAAAAAAAAAAAATAAATAAATTAAAAGTTTTTTTTTTAAATCTAAAAGGAAAAATCACCAGCCAGGTCTCGTACGAAAGAGAATCAGTCAGTTTTAGAGTCGTTCACGAAAAACCGGTGGTTTAAATTGTTATATGTGTATGTATATATATATATATATATATATATATATATATATATATATATATATATATATAAAACATTTTAGTGTGTATGTGTTATATTAACAGCTTTTATTTCTTTGGAGGGTCATGTAAAGCAGCAGTCTTTTTTATTACACCACTTACAATATTCATATCTAAATAGTAATGATACCTAAATCATAAATATTTCTATTTTTTTTTTTTTAGTCCTGGCTGTATACTAACATTACCAATATGGTCACGTCGTTATCGATATGTAGTTTCACCATCGTAGTTATAGTAAAGTCGATAAAAAGAAACAATTAGGTCATAGGAAATCTTTTATACAGTGAAAAATTTAATGCACATTTTTAAGATCAGTTCTATTATTAACTGCTGTTTTTCAATTTTGCACAGAATAGATATTCACTTTAATTTTTCTATTTAACATGAGTCTTTCATATTTTAAATTGTTTACTTCCATGAAATTGAAACTATGTATTCTTGATGTTGTATGTTCTCTCAATGGTGTGCTGTTTTCCTTTGTGTCAATGCGTTTAACTTGTTGCAAAATACTTTTATTTAATAACTGTGCCGACTCCCCAATATAAATTGTGCTCCAATGTTTACAATAGATTTTTTATATGTTTATTATATTTTTTGTTTGATGCTTTAATTTTATCTTTAATATTCCTAAACATTTCTTTTATTTAATGTTCATATTTCCAACGAATTTTACAAATATCTATACCTACATATTGTTTTAAGTCTGATCGCTTTAAGAGAATGATAATTGAAGTTAAAATAGCGATTCGAATCTTTGTCATTTTTGGTATTATTTGCAAAGTAAATGATTTCATATGGTTACCTCTATTACAATTTTATTTTTAATAAAAAAAAATGGTTTTTATTTGTTTTTGCTAATAGTTATTTTTTTTTTTAGTATTACGCCTGGCTCCTTAGAGGGGCAAGAAGAAGTTTTAATACGGAAGGACTAAAAACTTCGCATAAAGTGATGAAGGTCTGTGAATTTTCTTAGAACAATTACGGTTTCCTTTAAATTGAGTGTTTTTAATAATTTACAACTTATAATGTTTCAAAGTTTTAATATCAATTTTCAATTATTATTCTAAGTCTTTACTTTTGAATTATAAAAAGTTTTCAGTTTTAATTTTTAACTATTTACTTGATTTTCTCATTTATAGGGAACAAACACGCATATATATATATATATATATATATATATATATATATATATATATATATTATTTATTTATTTATTGTTGCTGAGTTTCGCAACAAGGGCGACGACCTCATAAGAACGGCAGAATCAAAGTCAGTCAGTTGATAGTCAAGTGATAGTCAGTTGGTTATAAAATAAACGAAGGAAACAAAAAGTATTAAGAAAAAAAGAAATAAAATTAAAAAATATATATATAAAAAATATTATATACAATAAAATAATAAAGAATAAAATGTTTCCATTAAAAATGACATATATATATATATATATATATATATATATATATATATTATAGAATGCAGTAGTGAGTGTGGATTTCCATTCGCCTGAGTCATAGGTCAGTACGGTCACTCCCAGTCACCAAGCCAATCCTTTGAACATTCCTAAAAGGTATGTTAAACTTCAAACCATATGACTAAACAGAAAATACCTATTTGTGAACAGTGGAACGAGATACTTACAATAAATCATTTACTGACTAACTGCAGACGACGAGAACATTTAGACATACATGTGGACCTCACCGAACTTCGACAGTAGCCAACATATTATTTCTTCAATATGTTGGCTACTGTCGAAGTACAGAAATAATTAAAAGTCTTCAAAACAAAATATACACAAAAATTAATTTTTTTTTCGCTTAATATTGTTTTAATTTTATTTTCTACGGCTAACGTTTTTATTCACTGATATAGTGCAAGCAGTGAAAGTAGCGGTGCAAAACTAAAATAAACACTAAATGATTATGCAATTACTCCAAAGTTTTCAATGTTCTACATGTCACACTTAGATTATTTGTTTTGTATTTCTTATATTTCTTTTCTTTTGAATTCTTATATTTCTAGTTTATAATTAGATTTATGTGTAAGATCATAAAATGTATACAGTAGGACCGCCATTATCCGGGACTCTATTATCCGGGATTCCAATTAACCGGGGTCTCGATGGGGGAATTTTTATTTTTATTCTTTCTTTAAATATTACGTTCATATATGCATGTACATACAAATATAGCTATTGCATTATTTTTATTTTTATCAGCTAAAGCATTTGATTTCATATTTATGTATTAAATATTTGTATGTATGTAATGACGATTATGCACATAAATATGAATTTAAATTAATTACGTACGTTGTAAACTAAGTAATGGGAAAACAGCGCTATTTTCGGAAGAATGTGATGATTCCATATTTTTGGAAGCATCTCAATTTATTTCATATTCTTGGAACTGAAATGTTTTCACGTCTTTCTAAGAATCCCCTACTGGGCTGTTAGCCTACCGAGGAAATATTTCACATAAAAATTCATATTTCACATATGTTACATAAAAATTAAAATGGCTCAAAAAAGAAAAGGTGTCGTGTTAACTTTAGAACAAAATTAACCATTATAAACCGGAAAGAAAAAGGCGAAAGTGTTAAAAAATTGTCCGCCGAATTCGGAATTGGCGAACAAACGGTTCGTGGTATCGTGGATAAGAAAAACGATATTTCCAACTACGTCTCGTCGTCGGCCCAAACAATGTGTTCCAGGAAAGCGATGAAGAGCTCTCAAACGCGCCGAGTTGATCTTGAGTTTATTTTTCCACTTATAGAAATTATTAATTAATAAAACGTTTACATACACATTTCTCAATGGAAATAAGAAGGTTTACATGACATATTGTACAAAGTTTTCTTTATAACCTTATAATCCAGCACATTTAGTCAATAAAATATTGTGTTTCGATTATCCGGGGTTTTCGATTATCCGTGGACCACCCTCCTCGTATAGGTGTATAACTATTTGTAATATTGAATGCATATTATATATAAATATAGTATATATTTTTTTTTTTATGATGGGACTTATATGGAAAATTATATAGTGCGAATCGCCTTGGTTGCCGATGGTCAGTAACTTAGCCGAGAGATAGTAAGTACGATACGCTGAGATGACGCAGTTCCTTCTGACTTTCGTAAAAAATTTTTGAACTCTCTGGTACATATTAAAATGTTTTGACAGCTTAAGCATCCAGGGAGCAACCTGCCGAAGAGTTCCTTGGTTTTTATAGATCCATTTTTTCTGGGCGAGGGGGATTCATAATAGGTAGTTATTTTTAGTCCTGATCTATATTAGTATATAATCACCTAGGGCAACGCGGTAAAACAAAACAAATAAAAAAAAAACACCAAAAATATTCAGTTGTCATCTAAATACCAAATGGCCCACCTACGCCAGGTAACCACTGGCAGGCTACCTGGACGCATCCCTACCCGAGAAGAATTATGTTAATGTATGCAAGGCATTCCCTGTGTACTGCACATATCAAGCGGCCTATATAATTCGATAATGATGGGTTACGCCGATGTCGCTCTCCATGTTCTTGAGGGTAGCCCGTTCTCATGGCACAGCATTCCACTGACCGTGCAACAGCTGGACGGTAGGGTTATGTGCCTGCCTCGTCGGCAGGCAATAGTTTCAAGGCTTGAAAAAGTACATTTTTGTGCAAGAAATTAGTTCAACTCAACCATAAAATATTTATACGCCATCAATAAATGTTCAATAAACATTCTTGAAATGTAAAAAAAAAAAAGTTGTTTTTAGTTTCTTTGAAAATATTACACGATTGCATTCCATTCCATTCCATTAGCGCGGATCCGTTCATATCACCAGTGCCCTAGGTATAGAAGCAGTTATTGGTCGGTTTTGATATTTCTCGAAAAATATAAAATAAAATCTCAAAGAGAAGGAAGATTTAAGGCATCACAAAAATACAGTATCCTAAGGGGAATTACTCCATCCTCTGTCTCAACGTTCGCTCTTGGTAACACTATAATACTCATTTTCTTACCTTGTACCATAATACCTACTTATTTTACTGTTTAATAAAACAAAAAAAAATAATTAAAAAGTTTGGTATACAGAGACAAAAACGGGTTGACAGGAACACAACTAACTACTTCGAAGTTTTATGCACATAGTTCTCCCATTAAAATCGCTCCATAAAACATTACTTCAGAACCTCTTTCTCAGAGAATTTAGTAAGCTTTTGAATTGTCAATTTTCACTTATCTCGATTTACCAACCGTTTTCGAGATATTTTAGAAAATATACCAAGTTCCGAAAACATTTCGTGTCTCTTTATACAATTTTTTTTCTTATACGTCCTTGCCTACAAACAAAACCAAAATATAAATATCCTAGTTTAGAAGAATACCATAAGGAATAAGTTTCAACTGAAACAATCGTTTCTGAATACCCAAAATTTATTCCATTCCATTCCATACTCGATTGCGTTGCAGGCAAAATGAGGGTAAAAGAAGATTAGATAGAGAGAAGATAATGAAGGAAACTGATTTATTTATCTTTGTTTTCGGTTGGTACATTTGAGGTATTGCGGATACGATGCGCGAACTCAACAAAAGGCATTTTTTAGTCAAATTCATTTGAATATTTTTTTTCATCAGAGCGAACTCCACTAAAGTATATTCAAAACATTTTTGCGTTCTGGTACGTCTCATTGTTCAAATTATTTAATAATTTACCAGGAATTATTGTGTACTTCACTTTCGTATCAACCTTCCTATTTCATTTTCTGTGTATTTTAGGATGTACAGAAGGATTAACTCAAAATGAAAATATACCTGTAGATTCGCAGAAGCGTCTAGAATCGGATGGTGGGGAAAAAACAATTTGACCGGTGTTAACCCCTTCAGTTCCGAATTTTTATTTCTTGATAAAAAAAATTATTTTTCTGCCATAGTTGTGTATTGCTCTTGTGAAGATTCCTGATTTTTTTTTTCAGAATTTTATGGTTTACCTAAGGATTTATGCAATGTCCAGTATACTGGACATTGGTTGTCAAGTAATATGATTTGTGGATGAAAAAAAAAAATCAAAATTTGGAAATATTAAAAAAATAGATAATTAAAGCAGTAATTTATTAACAATTTAAAAGAAATTAATTCAGAAAAAATAAATTTGAAAAAAATGATTAGCAAATATGATTATAAAAGTTCAAATATAATAAGGTATTGTAAAAATAGATTAGAATTTTAGACAAGAAATTGTTGTCAGAGCGCAGTAATAATGAAAATTAATGAAATTGAAATCTTTTCATAGTATAGTCTCAAAAAGAGATAATTGATTATTTAAAAAAAAACACACACACATATAACAGTAAAAGTTTTGAAATATAGATAAAAAATATTGTTACATAAAGTATGAGGGTTGACTTCCCATGTACAGTATACTGGACATGGATTTTCAAAAATTTGTATACACCTTATTACAAACTTTATTGATAAAATTTAACTTCCAACATTTAAAAAGATCATGTACATTAAATTCGGAGAAGTTTTATACAATAAAAAGAAACAATTTGGACTAAATATTTAAAGAAAAGTCACTAATCTAAAGAATCCATGACTGCACGTGGTGGAGCAGAGAAGTTTTTTACACATAACCTTTCAAAATCAAATGGAATCAATTATTATTAAATAATAATAATAATAATATTATTATTAAATATTAAATGTCAATTGGAAGACAAATGTATAGAGCTTCAAACCAAAATGGTAGTAAACATCTATCGACCATAGGGGGTATGATACTAAGCATGGAACATATGTCCAGCCGGCTGGACAATGGAATTGAAGGGGTTAAGTTTGTCCTTCGTATCCGCAGCGCCTCATTTCAAGGGTTTTTTTGTGGGGACTTCATGTTTACGAATGGATTAAAAATAATCCCGTCACGCAGGAGCTGCATATCGAAGCACATTCAAAATAAAAATAAATAGTTCTGACCTTTTATATTTGTAATGAACAGCTGACTTAAACATTATTTTATTAATTAATTTTCTTCAGGAGTGTTCTTTATAAGAAGTACTACACTACTTAACAAACACACAGAATTAATAATTATTTTTATCAGACTCTCTAAATTCTTGTCCCAGAATAATGTTTACGTGAACATCCAATATTCCACAAAACTTATAGTCCACAAACATAAATCACTATAAATTCTTTACATAAATAAATAAACTAACAAGAAATAATTATATAAATTACTATTATTAATAATATATGTTAACAAAATATGAAATTGATTTAATACCAACTAAATCAACATTGCCCAATTGGATTATTATCGCTAACTGTCATGACAGGATTGAGCAGTGATTAAGAACCCAATTAACCGTAAGTTTGATTTACCATTAATTACCATATAGATTACCAATTATACCTAATTGAAGCGATACCGAAATACGCTCCTGTTATCAATAATAACATTCGGAATTGACGCCTGTAATAATATCTGTACAATTTTCCGAATGATTAGTTATTTATATTATATTTATTAAGGTAACATTTTACAACAAACATTATCCTGCCATAAAATTTAGATAGTAAGAAATTATTAGTATTTCTTACTATTAAAATTTTAATAGTAAGAAGTAATATTATTTGGATAAAATAATTAATAATAGTAATCATAATATTGGGAGGTAATCGCTCTCCTTTCTGGCAAGAGGTCCCGTGTCTTCATTTATAGAAAATTATTTTAGGAGATGGAACTGTGAAATCGCTCTATTTTTGAGCTTGTGAGAGAGCAAACCGTATATATATATATATATATATATACCTTGGAGCAAAAAGTCCCAATGTTAAAGAAAACAATTCTTTTCCTAAATAACTATCATTGGGACCACATTGACCCTTTTAACAATTATTGTTTCTCCCAGACATGGATGTCAGTCGTGCAGTTCACTCAAATTTCTGAGGTTTGGACATTGGCCCTTTTTGTGAAATGTGAAATTTTCTTGTCGGCACTTCAGGAATGCATCATGAGGTGAACGTAAAAAGGAAGAGACTTATAATTTATTAAAAAAAAAAAAAAAAAAAAAAAAAAAAAAAAATATGAGACCAACTGATGGCTTATACATAGCCCGGAAGCTATTATCATTCTAAGAAGACTAAACGAAGATTCGGTGCGCTGTAAACAAAAAAAAACGTAATAAAAACAAAAATATAAAAAATGAATTATTTACGAAAAAAAGAACATTTTCCTTGGAATTATAAGAATGCTTTCACCAAATATGGTCAGACATCAGTTGGACATGACTGTTTCAATCATATATTTTTAACAAGTTTTTTTTTAAATATATATATATATAGTATATATATATATATATATATATATATATATAGTATATATATATATATATATATATATATATATATATATATATATATATATATATTATATATATGTCTCTTCGTGCCCTATCATGTATCTTCAAAAATGGATCGATTGTAATGAGACACAACATAACTAATTTGCATAATTTGCACATAATTTGCCTAAAAACAAAAGATCAAGTATGTCAACCAGCAGAATTCGCCCCATCAAACATCGTATTTTTCAGTAACATTTGATCAAAACATTTCACAGCGCATTCGAATTGGCACAATAGGCTTCCTGATACATGGCCATTTCTTTAACTGTTTTTGAGAAAAGTTTACATTTTTGGTTAAACGATGGATTCTGCTAAACGTTTTTTGACCATTTTAAAAATGATCCAAACTAAGATTAATTTCATTATAAAAAAACTAACTTCTTTAATGAGTGCAGCCTCAATAACTACATTCCTTCGGAGCGTAGCAGACGTATGTCTCGTATACTTTCCTTCGTTTTATCAAACGATTATCATAAACAAAACCTAAGTGAGTCAATTATTCACTGTATAAGTCAATTAACCAAAGCACTAATTTCTCAGAGCCTAATGAGTCCCACCAATTACCACACTAATAACTATAGTAAAATTAACTATGAATAACTTTAAGCATATGAGTACTTAGAAAGTATGTAGAAATATGGAATAATTTATCTAAGAAAAAATGGTTAATTATTTACAGTCAATGTTTAATCTTCACCTGGAGGATTAAAATTTTACCCAAATTGGATATAGTTGACTTACAGGAACTGCGTCACCTTAGCGCGTTTCCGTTCTTATCACTAGCATTACAATAGACAGAATTAATGTTTTATCTTAATGTAAAATGAGGATCCCAGAGATAAAGGAGTATAAGTAACAAACTCAATGTTTTGAGGAAAATGGATTCAATGTTGAACATATGTGGTAATAGCAAAAACTAGATTTTTACACTTTCGATCATACTAGACGAATCCTCAGGCCTCTAGCTGTATATTATCGATGTTACAAAGTAGGTACATCATCTGTTTTATGATTAATATGCAAATGAATTGGACAATCCGCACATAGACCGCTTAATTTCCTTCAGGACTAAATACTACAAAAGTGACAATACTCAAGAGAACACAAGCTAGGTGGCAGAAACTGTCAAGAAAATCACTTGGATCTCTTTACCACCAACAAGATTACGGTGTCCACAACCCATTCCTGTATCTAACTCATTTTTTTTTCAAAAATGGGCCCTCAAATGAAATCTCAAAGCGAAGATTTTAGCCTCCAAAACAGGAATTTCATTTATATATATCAAGAAATCTCAAGAATAATTATTTGCCGAAAGAAAGAATTTTTAAGATAATATTATTACTTAAATGTTAACGTTCATTTATTATTGGCGTCGAATTTTAGGGCGGATTATCTATAACCCTTACCTATGGCAAGTTACCACTCTTTTCTGGCCAGGATAGGGGTCATGCCTTTTCATTTTTCGAAAGAAAAGGCATCAACCTAGTGGGGATCGAACCCACGATCTCGCTGCTTCCAATTTTCGTCCATTGATCGGATCGGGCTCTGTTATCCCATTCGCAAATAAAACGTGGCATTTTAGTGTCGCCTGATTGCTGGCCTATTAGCATGCCAATAACGTTTAAATCTCCACAAAATTCCCACTTATGTTCATATTTTACTTTTTTTTTTCAAGTAATTTTAAGTTGTTGTACGTTCCCATTTGCAGGGATAGGAGTAAATAAGGCATTTTTGTTGTCTGTTACATTGTGATATTGTTGTGAAGCCAATTAATTTCAACAATGTAATCAGTATTATTTCTTCGTTTTCTGATTTCTTTTCAGTTCCATATGCACAGAACTACATTAAATTTTAGGTATAACTACTACTTGTGCAAAAATGGACTTGGTGGGAAAAAATCTATTACAGTTTTGGAATCAGCGCATAAAATTTAGAAAAGTAGACCTATTTTGGAGGAAACCATGCATATCGGTGTAATCTGTGTATTCCTTATGGCAGCTGCTCTGTAGCTTAGTTCAAAATAATTCTTGCAGCAATAAATATTATAAAACAGAACGGATATAATCGGGGTTTTGTCATAATAGCAATATAATTAAATTGTAAAATAAAATGAATTTTTATTCCCAACGTTTTGGCACTTTAGTGCCCATAATTTTTCATAACTTTTGACTAAGTTCAATGTAAAATTATTGTTCATTTTCCTTTTTAAGAAATGTTTTGTTACCATAATTGTACATAAAAAATGTTTTATAACCGATTTTCATCATATAATATATTGTTTGCCGTTGATGATAACTATCTTCGTTCATTCCTCAGAGATGTAGTTAATCGCCTGTCCTAAATAACTATTAATTATTCTAAATGTTTGATAAATTGTGCACATTTTTATTAATATAGGCATTTAATAAATAATTATTTGTCTAAAGAATAAAATTTCACAGATATTAATTAGATGGGAACGTTATGAATAAAAGCAATATAGTGCTGAAAGTATGAATGGAAAAAACTGGTTAATCACTAGTAGCAATTTTCACGAATATAATTTGAGTTAATCATCTCTAAATTAAGTTAGTGATATTGTTCTTCCGCAATTATGGGTTGTTGTCAGGATTTTTAATTACATTTAATCACAGCAAGAGGTTTTAAGTAACTAAGGTAATAATTTTACCTAAAATTCCAGAAGTATTTATAACACTGAAAGATTTTATTACCAGAAGCATTAGTCTGTAGTTTAAATATGCATATCGTTGACACTGAGTTATATACATATATATATATATATATATATATATATATATATATATATATATATATATATATGTTTTGAAAAAGATTCGTAGAAAAATATTTCACTTCCTAAGTGGGTGGTAATAATGTGCCCCAAAGGTCAGCACATTTGTGCCTCTGCACCTCATACAATTGTGTTATTAAAGCAGCAAACTTCATGCCGGCTTTAGCAGGCTACAGACGATTCATGCAGGCCTGTCAGTTAGACCTGAACAGTCCGCCTGAAAGCCGGCCGTCTGAACGTGTGTATATTCCGGCCTCCTGAACAGTCTTAACTGACATACAGGCCGGAATATATACACGTACAGACGACCGGCTTTCAGTCGGACTGTTCAGGTCTAACTAACAGGCCTGTCTGAATCGTCTGTAGCCTGCTTTAGCCGGCATGAAGTTTAATTGATTAAGTAATTTTTAAAAAATGTAGTATTTCTTTTTCAAATATGAAAAAAATCGTTTCTCGCCATAAAAGATTAAGAGAATGTATAGATTCACTATAAACCATGCAGACCAATTTTAATTTTTTTGTTTTAGAAATACTTGACGCATGATAATGTCTATTCTAGGGGTGATAATCCCTACCGTACTGATAAGGTTTATTTTATTTATTTATCAAATAAAAACTTTATGTTAATGAAGTCAAACCATACATAAAATATTATTATTATAAGTACTTATTTATTTGAATTATAAAATAAAAAATAAATATGATGAAGGGACATTGACATATGAAAGCTATTTATGCACTAATGCAGAGCAATTTCATATCATGTGAAGGTGTTTATCAGTGATTATATTCCATGAAGTAATTATACATGAGGTTATTAAGAAGATTGGTATGTAGCTGAGTCGATTTGCGGATAGAGTTATATACTATATATATATATATATATATATATATATATATATATATATATCGCAAAGTATACAATAGTAAGTGTTGACTAACTAAACTAGTTAAGTTAAGTTACGTTATTGCTACTATATCTAAATTTAAATTTTATTTACGAGTCAAAATGGATTATTACATGAGAATAAAGCATTGTAAGAGTGTATTTATCACTGATGACGGTCGGTGAAGAGAAATTTGTTTGTCCATATATTCAGAATTAAACCATTAAAAACAGAAATATCGAAACACTTTGTTGAGCCTATTGCTGTGTAGTTAATAGTTAGCTTGTAGCTAAGTTGACTAATGAAAAATCATTTTTGCGGTCAAAAATTGGTCAATAATTTGTAGAACAGATAACTCTCTAATTTTTATCAATCTTATCAAAAGGTTTTAAGAATACTTATCTAATTATGACCTCAAAAACCAACGGAATTGTAAAATTCAAACTTTTTTTAGAAGCAATAATAACGACTGGACGAATAATCAGAAAACGATTTTTAAATCTATTGGGCTGCGGCATATTAATGGAAGCAATTTACAGCATGTATTAAACTATTTACGCACACAGTCACAAAGATATATATATATATATATATATATATATATATATATATATATATATATATGTGCGTGTAAAAAATCATGCATACGTTTTTCATAATGTAGTAAAATTTGCAAGTTGATGTCGTAGGAAAGAATTTATTAATGATTACAATTTATGGAGTATTTTTTTGGGATGATATTAAAGGAGATGGGTCTGTAGCTGAGTCAGTTTTCGGAGAAAGTCTAAGCTACATATATATATATATATATATATATATATATATATATATATATATATATATATATATTATTTATTCTTATAGATGACCCAAAATATCTAAATTCTTTTTTATCCTAGGAGGCATAGTAAAGAGCATTGACACACAAGAAAACGGTACAGCATTGACGGATCATGCAATAACAAAAAAACACAGTTTCAATTTCAAAGAATTCAAAATATTAAATAAAGAAAGAAATACCCTGAAAAGAAAAATAAAAGAAAATATTTATATTTTAAAAAATTCGAAAATAGCAGTGAATAAAAGAACTGATCTGAAAAATGTTCACCAAATTTTCTATGGAATAATAGATTAATACCCAAAAATGTATAAAAATATTTGACGAGTAGACTTTACTAGGACAACAACAAAGGACAGATAGCGACAGGGCCATTTTGGCAATCCACTTACATGGTTAGTAATAAGCCGGACTCCAGAGGGAGTACTTGGTAACGGGAGGACTTCCTTGCAAGGTAGGACTCAACACCTTGAATAAAAAATATGTAATTTAGCTATAATTATTGCAATATTTAGGGTAGGGGTAACATTTAATGGAGCATGATAATGTTTTAATGCATTTTGTGGATCATTTCAAAGATCGTATTGATAGTTTTAATATAGTGGAAAAAAGGTTTGTGTGGATGTGCAAAAAAATATTTTTTGTTGTAGAAGTGCCCCTGAAGAGGTGCGAAGAAAAGATGCACGAAACATGTCGGGCCCAATAAATAAAGTGGTGTAATAAAGGAAGACTGCTTTAATGACCCTATGCCTCCTAGGATAAAAAAGAATTATATATATATATATATATATATATATATATATATATATATATATATATATATATATATATATATATATGACCAGCCATGGCTGGTGATTGTTCCCTTAAGATTTTAAAAAAGGTTTTAATTTATTTTTTGTTTCTTTTGGGCTAAATTATCGGATGTATAAGGTATTTTAAATATAATTTATACTATTAAATATTTTAAGAATTAAAAATTGTAATGTTTAAAAAAAAAAAAATCATTTTATAAACGTTTGTCTGTGAAGAGTTTGCCAGAAACGAGTCGACATACATAAAATGCTTTAAATGAAGTTTTGAAGCAATTTGGTGAGCTATAAGGCCTTTATTAAAAGAAGAGGAAAAATATATGTGCTTTTCAAAAGCTGTTAGAACTATAAACTTTTTAATTGATTTTTATCTTATCATATGGTATCAAGAATAATTTCTGTACCCCGGAGGTAAAGGACACCACGACACATGTTTCTATTTGTTTAGAAGAGCCAATTTTCCATAACTTTGAACTATTAAAATTTGTTTCTTCGTTACTTAAAGAAACAGATAGAAAAAAAAATCACATTGTTATTGGTATTAATAGGTAATTGCAAGTATTGATCATAGTAAAAAAAAAAAACAAATCCTCCACATTGTGTCTTTTACCTCTAATGAAAACGGACATGATTTTATTTCTCACTGTCTTATTTTGGTGTTTATGGGAAGAGGATATAGTGCCCTGTACCATTACATGGATCGAAAATCCACATTAAGAACATGCTGTTAAGTGAATTTAATAATAAAATGGATATGGTGTCCTCTGGAGTACAGATTTATTGTTTAAAATCCCAAAACATCCTTTTTTTTTTTTTTTTTTTTTTTTTTTTTTTTTTTTTTTTTTTAAAGCACTGAAAAACAGTCGCGCGACTTATCAGTAATATGTATTAAGGCTATTGCTATTTAGCTGTTATGCGGGAGCAATCTCTTGTAAGTGTATGTTTGTGTGAAAAATAATGCACCATTTTACATGTACCTCATTTATAGATAAGTTTATGCTAATGTATGCAAATTTGCAAGCTGATATCATGAGAGGGTATTTATCAGTGATTACATTTCATGAATTGGTAATTTATGAGGGTAGTAAAGGAGATTGGTCTGTAACTGACTCGACTTGCGGGTGGAACCAGTTAATTTTTGCGTGACACTAAACGGACCGAGATCCCTGGAGATGTGCAGGCCAACATGTTACTAATGAGTCGAATTACATAACTACATACAAGTGTCAACATAGGAAGGCGTGGAATTTCGCGGCTGTGGTGGGGGCAGCCTGGCCCCGGGCGTGGTGGGGGTCGATAAAGCTTTAGTTCAACTTACTCACCATCAGATAGTGCTGCGGCCTGTGTTGTTCGTCAATGTACATCGCTAGGGGGCACGAGGCTGACTGAGCCTTGGGGGCTTGAACGCCAGCGGCAGGTATGGAGGGGGAGAGCTGTCATTGGCCGCCTCGAGGTCGGAGGGCGTGGCTTCGTTCCGATTGGTCCTTCAGCCAATGGGCGTGTCTCTGGAGGGCGTGGTCTAACTGTCAGGGCGAGTCCAAGGGCAGTGGCCCCTCGCAGAGCGGACTGGCAGGTTGTGGGGATTGTGTTGGTGAGGATGAAATTTTCGTTTTTTCCTGTAAGTGCGACACGTCGACAGCTGTATAATCAACATTTTTTTTTATTTTTTGTTTAGAACAACTTTTCAGTACTCTTTCAATTATAGATCCTAAAATATAGGTCTTCAAACTCATAATATAAATACTTCAATACGTAGTAAAAAATTATAAGATTAAAATTGTTAGTCTATTTTAAAACTTCACATTTTCTAACCAATCTATATTTTGAACGTTTTGGCTTACTCTTTGGCAGCCTTCTTAGGCAAAAAATGCATAGGTGATGGAGGAAGACCACGGTAACGTTTAATTAACCTTGGATAAATAACCGGCACATGAGAGAGAAAAATGGATTTTTCTAAAAATCTGACTCCTAGCCAACCATTCTTTGACTTTTTTCTTTGTAAAAAAAAATGTTTACACTTTGTGTGAAGGGTTCTGGGTTTGATTCTAAATAGGAATATTTAAATAAAACTAAATATTGCCATCCTTATTAATTTCTTTTCTTTTTAATCTTCTTTTTTTTTTCATATATATCATTTATTTGTACTTACTTTATTGTTTTTTGTTACCAAAGAATTTAAGGTAAGGGCGTAAATTTTTATTCATTAGTATAAGCTATATTAGCGTTCCAAACTTTCAACAAATTATCAAATCATAAAAAATAAAATGTTAAATTTGTTTACAATTTGAGAAAAGTAAATGATTTTAATTATTGATCAGCCGAGATGTCCTCAATATCTATCGCTGACCTTTGACCATTCCTGGGTCTTCTAGATCAAAATTTCCAAACCTGAATCGCGAAAACCACTTCGGAACAGTTCCGCTTCGCAATACATAAATTTTATTTACAGTTTTGGCTGCATGTGTATTAAATGGACTAATTATTTTCTCCTGTCAATTAAATGTATATAAAAAAACTAGCTTTTGTGCTCAATATAAATTGAAAAATTAGTTAAAACCTTATTTTCAAAATATCTACGAACCTAATATAACCACCATCTGAGCAATTATATCAGTAACAGACCAATATCAGTAAGTAAATTTTAATTTAATTATTTCGAACACTTTTCATGAATTTGTAAGAGATTCTGATAATAAACTGAGATTATTTTTTGTCATTCTCTTTTGTTTTTTTTTTTAAATTTTTTTAGGTCGCTCTAGTTTTTTTAGAGCGAAATTTCTAGTAGTCTTGACAATTATGGGGCCATAAACTCATATAGTCAAATTCAGAATAGAAACATTAGAATACTTATGGGGTCGTGGGTTCGACTCACACAACGGGTGGTGATTAGATTTCTCTGTTACGGCTTGAAAGGCAACTTGTAGATAACCCGTACCTAATATCTTCCTTATTATTAAAGGGATGTTAAAAATAAAGTTAATCAGCAACAGACCAATATGCTTAAGTAGATTTTTAAGTAATTATTTCAGATAATTTTCATTCAATTAGAATGCGAGGAGGAAATTCGCTAAAATTCCTAGATCATCATATATAAGGAATACAGGCCTTTTCTATTATTCTATATTTCATTTTATCCTCTCATTTTTTTATTTATTTATAAAAACATATTATCTTTTTTGTTAGTTTTGTACTTGTACATTTAAATGACGACTACTATTTATAAGATCATTTAAAATTATAATAATTAATAGTTTAAGATTTAAAAATTGTAATGGTAAAAAAATAACTTCAGAAAAGTTGTCCAGTGAAGAGGGGCAAGTGCCAAAAACAAAGGGACAATTATAAAATAAAATGGTATAAAAGAAGTTTAAAACCATTTTTTGACATATAAAGCCTTTACTAGAAGAAGAGGAAAATATACCTGGAATATATATATATATATAATATATATATATATATATATATATATATATATATATATTTATATATATATAATATATATATATATATATATATATATATATATATATTTATATATATATATATATTGCGTGGTTCCTAAGCTGAAGACTAAGATGTTGTAGGTAGTTGGTAACAGCTTTATTCACTCCTCATATATTTTATTTTCAATTTAAATCTGATGCGGCATGTCACACACTAGGTTATTTAAATTTTGTTACAGAAACGTTTCGGCTATAAGCCATTTTCAATCTGTATGATAATGCATTATTTCTTATATTATAATCTTCAGATATTGTTTTTATAGGTTATAGCTTGTTTAAGTTAATGTAATTTATTCTGAGTTAGGTGGAAATCTTATTTTTTTGATTGCAAGGTTAATGTCTTGTTTAGATTCTGTTTCTTTAATGGAGGACTGAATGTGTTAAAGAAACAGACTCAAAACGAGACATTAACAATGCAATCCAAAAATAAGATTTCCTCCTAACTCAGAATAAATTACATTAACTTAAACAAGCTATAACCTATAAAAACAATATCTGAAGATTATAATATAAGAAATAATGCACAATCATAGAGATTGAAAATGGCTTATAGCCGAAACGTTTCTGTAACAAAATTTAAATAACCTAGTGTGTGACATGCCGCATCAGATGTAACTTGAAAATAAAATATATGAGGACTGAATAAAGCCGTTACCAACTACCTACCTACACACACACACACACACACACACACACACACACACACACACACATATATATATATATATATATACATATATATATATATATATATATATATATATATATATATATATATATATATAATTTATTCAAATTTTCATCGATCATCTGATGAAGATTTTACTATGAAGAATTTTTACTAATTTTTTCACGAGATCAACCTCAACAGCTACATCCCTTAGGAAGAATGAACCTCATTAAAATTTATGTGGATGTCGGACAATAGGCGCCATAATTTAAGGCATTAGAAGGTCACAAGTACAAGACACATTTCTAATTTCTCAGAGAAAAATCTAAATCATTTGTCTCTTCCTGCTCTTAAGTTGATATTTTATTTATTAATGATTGTTCCTCTATTAAGATATAATTCCTTTGAAAAGAAGTACAATTACAAGAGAATTGTTATCTGAATGAGTTATCAGTTTTACGATATGAGTTATATATATGGACTAATATGCTGGAGGACCTGAGTTCAAATCCCGAGCAAGCACTAAAGATTGTTACATATCTTCCAGTGTCTTCGTTCATGGGCTGGATTCGGCCTCCCTGACCGTCCCTAGGCCCACTTAGCCTTTAATTAATTTATGAATGGGTACCTTGCTGCTAATGACTCTAGCAGTCGAAGCAGCAAGGGGAAAATCAGGCAGTCGGAGCTGACCACACTATCTCCCTAGTGGGGCGTATGGTCATGAATCAGATACCTCTATAGTATCTGCCCTTCAGGGCCCTCGTGGCTTTTTACGGGACTGATTTATCTGATTTATATATATATATATATATATATATATATATATATATATATATATATATATATAGAGAGAGAGAGAGAGAGAGAGAGAGAGAGAGAGTATATCGTCGATACAAATGCAAACTAACGAATGTGAAAATCACCACTTTCCAGAGTGAAAATACTTTTATTTATTACTTTGCTTTTGGGCAGTCAAATAGTCGGCAGATTCGACCTTTTGACAGTGGTTACATCCTCCTTTCACTGTGTGAACTTAGATTCGATAGTTTGCCATCCATCAAATCAGTAAAGATTTAAAATGAAAAATGCGTTTTTTCACATTCGATACTTTGCATTTGTATCGACGATATGACACTACTCAAGGGAGTGAAACTAGACCCAAAATGTAGTTAAATGCTGCCTTTCAGAGTGGTTCCTCCATCGCTCCGTAGGGAGGAACCACACTTATGAGGTTTTTGAAACCGCAATCACTGTTCAGAAAGAAGATATTAATAAAAACGTCTAGTTAGTGACACATTTTTGAGAATCACTACTCTTCCAAAAAATATTCTGCAAGCTGCCGAATCTCACAAAGGTTGAAAAATGTAATTACCTTTTCAGTTGTATATTACCTCTCAATTACATAATTTAATTGGAAAAGTAGGTGGAAAAACAACTGAAAAATAAAAGGAATAGCATGTTAATTTTTGTGAGCATAATGTTAATTATTCTGTTTTTTGTTTTTTATATCAATCTTTAACGTCCATTATAATTAGCTCGAATAACAAATTTTTAGGACAGGTTATCTACAGGTCACCATCCTTTTCTTGTCAGGATACCTGCCTGAAGGACCGCCTTTCCTTTTTTCCATAGTTAAGCCACCACACCTAGTGGGAATCGAACCCAAGACCCTTGGCTCGGAGTGTAAAGTGCTCAGGCCGCCGAGCTTCAAAAAAATCCTTCAATTATTCTAGATGACATTTGCACTTATTGGTTGAAGTAAGTCTTACATTAAAGATGAATAAATAAAAGACAGAAATACTTCGAAAATTATACAAGTTGTGACACCTGGTTCCTCCTTGCATATATATGTATATATATATTCCTTTTTTATCCTAGGAGGCATGGGGTCATTAAGCAGTCTTCAGTAGTATAATAAAGGAAGACTGCTTAATGACCCCATGCCTCCTAGGATAAAAAAGGAATTTTGATATTTTGGGTCATCTATAAGAATAAATAATATATATATATATATATATATATATATATATATATATATATATATATATATATATACCACGTCTTGGCCCGGTAGGATAATATATATTTAACGACTGGGTTTCGAAACTTCGACATTTTCCATCAGCCCTTCCGGTTCGTTAATTCAGCCCTATGTGAAGGTCCAAAAGTATTATATCATTTATGAGTGCATTTAAATGCAATGTAAGGTTATAATATTCAGAGAGAAAAAACTTTATTATAAACAAAATGGGCTGCCCATTTGCATTGGGTTGCTAGATACACAGCATGCTTATCATCCATTCGGAAATAGGGTTAATTTATAGGCTGAAGATGTAAGGAGTTCAAAACGAGAAATAGCGAATAAAGGAGATGAAGTCTATAGAAGGCTGTAGCGATAGAAGAGAAGAAATTTATGAAAATTGGGAATGAATTAATACAATTTAAAATATAGTCTGAAGTATATAAGGAAACAGTGTGAATGGATGATAAGCACTCAGTGGCTATAGGTGTGATTGGCGATTATTTCTAGGTGTCCACTAATATAGACTCAGCTAATGCTGACAGGTGGTCAGTGGTCAATCCGAGATCTTTAAGGAAGTTGGCTGTGCTCTTCGGAATGGTACCTCTTGATCCTAACCATAGTTCTTTCAATATATACTTCTTCTTCCCATAATAAATATAGCAGTTATTTATAAAACATAGATAAGCTAATTGATGTGAAAAGTCACTATTACCTTATTAGCACACATTCTGTCATTACTTTAAAACAATCCGGGACTGTAATCTGATACGATGTACAATGTATGAAGAACTCATTCACCGTTAATGCCTGGAAGGGTTTAAGCCCTTCTCTACAGTTGTCGGACCGCAAGTAAAAAGCGAATTAAACCTCTTGATGGTTATTGATACCATTGTACTGTACTCCTTACACGCGAGATAACTCCCTCTCGGAATAGGAGGGTAATTGTAGATGCTTAGCGTGTACTAATAGTAAGGCTTTAGGGTAACCATGTGGTGGTGTCTAGAGGTTGGATTGCTCGAGGCATGTAGGGCACTTGATGTCGTGTAGCTATTTCATAGGCATATGCTCTATTGCCTCCAGCAATCATTTCTTTTGTATTATTTATTTTCGTTTTAATTTCAATTATTTTTAGAAGTTTTCTTACTGTGGCGGAATCCTGATAACTGATATTATTGGATGATCGCTTAAATTGGCTGTGTTCGGTACCATTTCAGTAAGCCAGTTATGACCTATTATAATTAGAGGAGAGGATGGAATAGTCGGGAAATATGGAATTCCGATGTTTTGGCGCCAATTGGTGCTGCTAACTCATGGGGGCAGCATGAACTATTCAAGAAGAATCACATGACAGTTTTCAGTGCTTGCTAGAAAACAAAGTTTGTTTTGTGATTTTCAAAAGTTTTTGGATGCCAGTTTTCAATTATTTTTATTTGATTGTACACCTGTGATTGGAATATTGATTTTGAGTTTAATGTACCCTACAAAAGTTGTAGATATTTTGACTGGGCTTGGTTTTTTCCATGGGCGTATATAAGGGGGGGGCTGAGGGGGTTGCAGCCCCCCCCCCGAAATTTTGATTTGATCGGCAAAAATTTCATAAAACACTTAAAAATAAATTAAATAAGATAATTTAGTTCATAAAACATATTCTATTTTGGGCCTAATAGTGTTTAAGTTGGCTAAAACTGTTCCAAGATCTAAATATGTTAGAATTCCATACACCGGAAATGGTCTCAGCCCCCCCCCCCCCCCGAAATTTTCCCAGCCCTCCTCCGAAATTATTTTCTATATACGCCCATGGTTTTTACCAGAAATTTCTTTGCCCGTGTGTATTAAAATTAATTTCCAATATGGCGTGTCGGGTATTATGGAATACTAATTATTTCATAATACCAGCCATAAAAGTAAACTATTCCAAAAAATACATCAAAATATACTGACCAAAAACAAATTTAAAAATGATGGAAATGCCTGCTAATGATCTTTCAATGTCGTATGCACTTTTTCTATGAGGTGAAAACATGAACAAAAGACTGAAACTCAGCCACGTTGCTCATTTCTATCAAGATATTACAATTACAAGAAGTTTTTTTGTTTAAAAATGAGTTCTGAATATATTATTGAAAGCCAAGCAAAAATTACACAGCCACAAACAAAGTATATATATGTGTGTGTGTATACGCCTATCGGAAAACAGTTTCTTCTAAAAATGTTGGTTTTGGGGTTAAAGGCCTCCAGGGGCAGTTTGGTTATTATTAGTAATTTGACGTTGGAAATAGAATGAATCCATTAAGAAAAAAAAAAACAAACTTCAAGAAGTCGGATTGAATTGGGGATATCAAATTTTCGTTACAGTTGATGTTGAGGTAGTATTTGGGGGAAAAAGAAGAAATTATATAGGGAGTATTTTTTTTATATTTTCTCTAAAATATCTGAAAAACGGTTGGGAAATCGTGGTAAGTAAAGAAAACGTCTAAACGAAACTAAATTTTATCCAAAATCGTTAGTTATTTATTTTTTGCTAGTGCGGGTTCCTTCGCTCTAAACGGGAACTTGACGGTTTTCCTTAGTTTTGACTTGGTTTTGTTTGTTTTCATTTTGTTAAAAATTAAAATAAATATTTTAGTAAATTATGTACACTGCAGTGATGAAAATCTTGCTATTATTCGAGATTACGGTGCAGTAGGTAAATACATTTTTCACTAAAGATCCAATTAAAATATTAAATGTTTGTATTTCGGCTTTCCAAATGAACCCTTGAATGAATGAGGCTTGCATGACACAGTTATTGCGAATTGTTCTTTTTTCTCTAATAAAATATAAATTAGTCAGATTGCAATAACAAACATAATAGGGGTAAAAATATATATAACCTGTAAGTGCTACATTACTGTGGAATGTGCTAATCTTACAGAGGTCCTGCGTGACAGTCAAGGTCACCAATTTGAGGTGTCCAAATGATCTTCCTCAATCCGAACGTCTAAATGCATCAAAGAACGGAGCACAATACACAAAATTTGCAAAAATTGTCTGAGGATTTCGAAATCACCGCCTCCCAGCTGGGGTTGGCGTGCGGGCCTCGCCTCGGCCTCTGTCCATGATTCTGCCAATTTTTTAAGCTTCGTTCTTTTTTTCTCTTTTGTGCTCCGACCCAATGCGGATACTTCAGAATAATAACGACCCGTGTACAAGATTGACAAAAAATAAAATAAACTTCGAAACCTCAAAATCTAATCTTACAGAGAGGTTAGCCTAATAATAATTTCTGTACTGAACAGATGTGCGTGTTGTTCGCATTGGGTGGACAGTAATCAGTTTAGTATTTATGCAAAAATGGGGTTTATGATAAGGGTTTATGATATTCAAGGAAGAAAAATTTCCGGTTGCAACGAAGGCCTGAGTGAGTTGCTCATCAAAGAAACTGCTGTAAGAAATATCATATATATATTTCAATAGATTAGATATTTCACTTTTTCTTATTTCTTTCTATAGCAGGGGGTCGATAAAGCAGTACACATTTCTTTCACATTCAATACTTTGTTTGATATATTTTGCTCGGCTTGTTTCGAGCTTTGCAAAAGTATATTTTTTAAATCCCGAATTCATATTTTTTACACAAATATACATTTATCCTTTCCCAAAATAAATTTACATTTGTAGAAATCCTACCCTATCATAAGATGACACAGATGACATGGCAGTATTACGGCTGACTCAAACTAGTAAACAGTAACATTTTTTACGCCTATTTGCCTTGACAGATTCGTATAAAAAAAAAAAAAAAAAAAAAAAAAATGAAAAACAACACATTTGGAACATTAAGCACAATTTTCTCCGGAGAAGAATACCATATCACAATTTGTAAAATACACGTTGTGTTCGAAATTTATTTTATTTACGAAATGGAGCATGGGCGTATATAGAAAATAATTTCGGGAGGGGCTGGGAAATTTCGGGGGGTGGGAGGGGGCTGAGACCATTTCCGGGGTTTGTAATACTACCATAACAATTTAGAGCTTGGAATAGTTTTCACCAACTAAAACGCTTACACCCAAAATAAAATAATTTTTATGAACTAAGTGATCCTATTTAATTTATTTTTAAGGGTTTATGACACATTTTTACCGATCAACTCAAAATTTTGCGGCGGGGGGGGGGGGGGCAGCCCCCTCAGCCCCCCTTATATACGCCCATGAAATGGAGGTATACGAAAAGTTCAAAACTGCTTATGTCTGTTGGTTGAGTACAGTTCTCCAGAGTAAAATGCAAACCGCTTCATAAATAAATAAGGACGTCAATTTATAAAAAAATGTTCATTGTTGTAAAAACTATTATTTACAGATCGATCGTCGATACAAATGTAAGGTATTGATTGTGAAAATCACCACTTTCCAGATTGAAAAAACTTTTATTCGATACTTTGCTTTTGGACAGTCAAATAGTCTGCAGATTCGACCTTATGATAGTGTTTACATTCCTTCTTTCACTGAGTGAACTTAGATTCGATACAGCAGTCATTTCATTCCGTACAGCAGTCGGTACAGATTGAAAATGAAAAATGCTTTTTTTTTCACTTTCGATACTTTGCATTTGCATCCACGATGTGTTTCCTTTGGAAGGATTCTCAACGATTGCTAGAAACACGACAATGAAATTCTAAATAACTTTATAATCAAATTTATTAAAATATATAAGTATACTACATGTATATATATATATATATATATATATATACATACATATATATATATATATATATATATATATATATATATATATATATATACAATATGGGAGTGTTGTATTGTTCATAGCGATAACGATATCATTCAACCTGTCCAATTAAACACTGCAGAATAGGGCCCTACGATTTGACCAACTGTCCTAGACATCATCCGGCACAGGAAGACCAAAATACAAAAGAAGGTGCAAGATGGCCGCTGATCCGAATCTGAATGCTACCCCAGGCAGGGATGTGGTTTATTAGATGCTGTCAGGCCTGCCACCTGTCTGCTCTAGGCTCGCGACACGTCTCCAGAGACTCCATATTGTTTGTCGGGCCGGCTATTGTTGTCTAATGTAATCCTTCTTGGAAATTCCATAAATCTTATGGTGGCTAAGTGGCTAGAACTTGAATTCTCTTACGGGAAATGGGGGTTCGAGTCCCACCTGCAGCATGGGTTCTAAATTTTCTCATCTCACGGCTCATTGAGAAAATTTCCCACTCTACACGGAGAAAACAAAACAGGCTGCTCGCATCTACTTTCAGGCTGCCGGCAGCCTGAAAACTGTGCCTCAGTGCCAGTATTTTGAAATAGGACATTTTAGTCTAAAATAGGATTCCACATATTTCAGCCTAAAATAGGATTCCACTAGTTAGAGTGCCCACACTTTATAATAGAGTGCTGGAATGCTAATTATGCATCCTATAGTAGAGTTCTCACACCCAAAGCTAGCATCCAACAATAGAGTGCCCAGCACTCTACTGTCAAGTGCGTACCCCTAGACTTTAGATTGCTGGCACTCTGATACTCCTTCTAGCAGCTCTGTTTGCTTCCTGTATCCTACCCCTATAGGCTGCTAGCATCCTATATGGATGGGTTACATTGACCCCATCCATATAGGATGCTAGCAGCCTACAGACAGATGACTTTATTATGTGGATAAAAAAGAACAAAGGTAAATTCAGAGTAATAATAATGAGACTTTATTTGGGTGTAATTTACATATACACTTCTTAACAAGTAGATATTTACAAGTAGGTATGAGGTATACACTTTTTAACAAATATAGATATTTACAAGTATTAGGTATTAGGTACAATGTACTTATGAACAATATTGAACAAGTAGGTCTAGAAATAAAATTTTTTTTTTGTTTTCATGACACATAGCCGTATTCATAAAGCCGAAGACAGTTGATTTCAGCATCTGTTCAAACAGAAACAAAAAGAAATTTTTATTAATAATGAAAGAAAAGTTGTTGTTGTTGTGTTTTATATATTATTAAAAAGAAACATAAAGAGGCATTTTTTCTAGTTTAAAATGTCGCAGTAAATTCAAAGCTGCCAGGGAATTACAAAATAAATATAAAATAAGGTTTTTGTCTATGGATATGATCATAAATGGAACTCTAAAAACAGAATGGAAACCAAAATAATAGGCTACTAATATAATTTTGAACTAATATTCTAGCCGCATTCTAGGAACGTATAAAAAAATACTTCCATCAGTTCTCAGCTTACCAGGCTTATTGAACTCCATCTTCATTTGGTTCTATACCCGCAGCTCCATGTTATACTAAGGGAATATATTCTTGAAAATCAAACACAACTTTCTTCATTCTATTGTATATACCATCTGTTTTTAAATTTAATAATAAAAACAAGAGCCTGTATGCCTGGATGCAGACTGTACCGCCAGAACAGAGTTCAGGCTCTTGTTTTTATTATTAAATTTAAAAACAGATGTTATATACAATAAAATGAAGAAAGTTGTTTTTGTTTTTCAAGAATATATTCCCTTAATATAACATGGAGCTGCGGGTATAGAACCAACTGAAGGTGGAGTTCAATAAGCCTGGTAAGCTGAGAACTGATGGAAGTCTTTTTGTATACGTTCCTAGAATACGGCTAGAATATTAGTTCAAAATTGTATTAGTAGACTTTTATTTTGGTGTCCATTCTGTTTCTATAGTTCCTTCATTTATGATCATATCCGTAGACAAAAACCTTATTTTATATTTATTTTGTAATTCCCTGGCAGCTTTGAATTTACTGCGACATTTTAAACTAGAAAAAATGCCTATTTATGTTTCTTTTTAATAATACATAAAACACAACAACAACAACTTTTCTTTTATTATTAATAAAAAATTCTTTTTGTTTCTGTTTGAACAGATGCTGAAATCAACTGTCTTCGGCTTTATGAATACGGCTATAAGTGTCATGAAAACAAAAAAAATATTTTATTTCTAGACCTACTTGTTCAATATTGTTCATAAGTACATTGTAACTAATACCTAATACTTGTAAATATCTATATTTGTTAAAAAGTGTATACCTCATATCTACTTGTAAATATCTACTTGTTAAGAAGTGTATATGTAAATTACACCCAAATAAAGTCTCATTATTATTACTCTGAATTTACCTTTGTTCTTTTTTATCCTCATAATAAAGTCATCTCTCTGTAGGCTGCTAGCATTTCAGCACTCTATTATAAAGTGCCGGCACTCTAACTAGTGGAATCCTATTTTAGGCTGAAATATGTGGAATCCTATTTTAGACTAAAATGTCCTATTTCAAAATACTGGCACTGAAGCACAGTTTTCAGGCTGCCGGCAGGCTGTTTTTTTTCTCAGTGTAAATGGAGGTTGGGGTCAAATTATAAAATAGCTCAAACAAACCAAATACAAAAACAATAGGCAAAGAATAACTTTTAAGCGAAAATTTGACTAATCCGTATCAGATGATAATATTAATAAAATACGGAAAATTATCCAATATAAAAAGGATAATTTCCTTCAGGATAATAAATACAATTCTAAAAATAGATGAATAATGCCCCAAATAATAATCACTTATTTGAAAAAAATAAGCAGAAACACTAGAAATTAGAATTAAAACACCAAAACTACTAGGCAGAGTTTACCGGAATCCTGAATAATTTGCATAAAAATAATCTATAATAAAACACAATTTAACATTTTAATCAATGATAGGAAGCCCAGGGGTAAGCCGTATGCACTCCGTACCAAAGGTCGTTGGTTCGATTCCCATTTGCGCTGCTGGCTTTTTTTTTTCGAAAAAAGAAAAAGCTTCAGCCCTATTCTGGATAGAAAAGGGTGGTAACCTTCACATAACCCGTCTTAAAATTTTTAGTTAATTATAAATGGACATTATAATTAAAATAAAAAAATAATCAATGACATATTTTCTTCAATATCTACAATTTCTCTCCATCTTACAGGAAGGTTTTAAATTTCAAACGTTGTTCAAAGACTATGGTTTTGATATAAGCGAGTTTGATAGTTTATTTAGTAAGTACATCTTATTAACAATTTTCTAAGGGAGGAGTCAAATTTAAATTTTTGTAGCTTTCTTCCAGTCGTAATTGGTTCAGCATTGTCATGATAAAACAACACTTTGCTGAGATTCACAATTCCCGGGCGGCTTATAATCCATGAGATTATCCATCCTTTCTGGCATTTGATCCACTGTTAATTGTGTCTCTGATATTGGCGTATATAAGAGGGGGGGGGGGTTGAGTAGTCTCTAGCCCCCTTGAAATTTTGATTTAATCGGTAAAAATGTGTCATAAAAACCTTAAAAAAATACTAAATAAGATCACTTAGTTCAGAAAAAATATTTCTTTTGGGTGTAATAGCGTTTTAGTTTTTTATTTGGCTAACTCTTCCATGTTCTAGATTGTTGATATTCCATACCACCAAAATGTTCCGACTAATATATATATTTGCTTTCTCGCTCTTTTGCTGCTTCGAAAATGGCCCAATTTTGATAAAATTTTAATTTCATAAAACATTTGTTGTCTGGTTTGAAAAGTCAATAACGTTATTTTTATGGGAAAAATTCGCGCCTAAAATCTTTTCACAGTTTATATACATAAACATAAATTTGAACAAACCCTTCATACTGTCCACAATACCTAGACCATAACTTTGTGTACAGCTATTTGTCACAGGGTCGTGGGTGTTTGTCCATCCTGGTGTCTCTAATAGGAGAGACATCCCTCTACACCCCGCTGTGGTACATCTCACGCTCGGCTGGTCCTCTAGTCAAGTGTGAAATGGTTAGGTTGGGGTCGCAAGTGGCCCCGAGAGAGGGTCGTGTCACATCTCACTGTCACGTGTTTGCTGGCGGATTCCTATAGGATTGTTGTCTCTCTCCCTATATGCAGGAGGACTAGCTTATGATGACATCGGCCTGAAAAGAGATTCCAAAAGTGTGAAATACTTCGCGACAAGACTGCGAAATCTTAGCGCCATAACGGTATTATCACAATTGTCTTATAGAAAACCTCGAATATATTTTATCTATTCGATAAAATTATAAAATAATCATGTTTTACAGAGAAAATTTATTTTAAAAAACAACAAGCGATTAATACCTTATTCGAACAGAGGCTCAAAGAAACGAAACCGCCACTCTCAAATTTTAAGCAACAATTCCTCCAATTAAGATCGCTCTAGCAGAAATTGTGTAAAAACGGTTTTCGTATGAAATTAAGTTTGATTTGGAATGGATGCCAGTAACGACAATTTCACGATCGTTTTCTGAAATTTATTAGTGAAATATTCGCTACTCTCAAAACTGTTCACATCTGTAACTTCCTCAATTCCAAATGTAACCAAAATTTGTATATTATTGTTTGAATGAAAGTCAAACGTCTTGAAAGAATGTCAACTTCATACTCACCCATTTTTTGATCATATAAATGAATATTCTAATTTCCCCCAATTTTCGCAAAAACTATTACAGAAATTCCCCACGTCAAATTATTTATAAAACGTTTTTCCGAAGACCCATATTTTTATAAATTTGAATCACCGTTATTTTTGTGATTTATGAGTTCTGAAATGCGAAATGTTCGAGTTGGCACTTTCCCATAACGTCATCTGGTCGGTGTCATAAGCGTTTATATATACCATAATTTTAAGGCTCATTTTAGGGAGGTGAAACCAAACAATTTTTTTTTTAGAATATTGAGTCAGCTGATTAAGAAATAGTTTTATTTTTTGATGGTTTTTTTAAGCAGACTCCTAAACAATGTGGCGAAAACCAACCACCTTTCTAAGAAATGTCAAATTCAAATTCGTTGTCCCATAAGGCCTCTATTGGCAAAATTATTTCAAAAACACTTCAAACGGTCGGAATCACTGACTTCATAGCTATATCTTTCCATAGATCCGATCTGTGTATTATGAAGCTGCATTCTATCCAAGAACCAGTATTGACTCACATCAATCAAGTGTTTATCCTACCGACATTGTCATTAAACGTTTGAAGTATACCGACTATGCACGACTCATGGTCGGTGGGTTATTTCCCCCCAAGGAGTGTGACTAAGTTCGCGCTGACGACGGGCTAAGAAATTCTGCTTAATTTGATCTTCGACAATATACTTTTTATAGACTTTATAAATATTTTAGCGTGTTTCCATACAAAGTTAATCCGCTTTCGGCGTCAACCTGATGAAGTAATCCGGAAATTCTGACAAGAAAACACCTAGATTAGGGGTTCTCTCCAAGGACCCTCTCCTGAACAAAATTATTTTTTTCGGACCTCCTCTAAGCCCCCGACGTTTAGTGATGATTAAGTTCTGGTGCTCATGCCTATAGGATTTAGGATATAGTAATATTAATGTAAAAATGTATCGCTAAATATTTTAATGAATAGTATTGAGTATTAATACAGAACATTTTTTTTAAAATAATACAAAACATAATTGAAATTAATTTGTCTGATTTAAATGATCAAGCTCGTTTTTGGACCAAAAAAAAAAATCTTTTCGTTAATAGAGTTTCTGACACGGAATAGGCTTCCTAACGTCAAGAAAAGAATCATTTTTAACAACAATTTTTAAGGTGAAATTTTAAAAGTGGATACTACCTAGCTTTCCTAACTGATTTTCGGGTTGGTTACTCAGAAACGATGGATTCCTAGCTGTTTGAAATTTACACAAACTAAAATATATATATTTTTTTAGTTGGCTTTAAGTCGTGTCAACCTTTGTGGCCATTAATTCCAGAAACTAAAATATTTAAATGTTGCTAATGTGTAAAGTAAAGGAAACATTAGAAAAAAAAACAATCGTGGGGTATCGTGGAAAGAGCAAAGATACCATTCCAAAGCTTACTAAATCCCTTACAACGGTAAATTTAGTTTGATTTGGACGATTTGAGTCGGAGAAATAAGTGAATAAAACTTAGAAAGTACCATATTTGTTTCGTCTCTTTAGAGACGAACGGGGTTTTCTATCAGTTTTCCTCAGTTTCCGTGCGTTTCCTCCTTCCCTCCTTACTTTTATTGCTATTAGCTTCTTAGCAGTGTACGTAAAATAAAAAAAAAATTGTTTTTTATTGTATAGGTTTCAGAGTGGAAATCAAAGAGGCCGAGTGAGTAATTTGTATGTATCCTTTGCATTGTGTCGCTTAATTTTATCAATTTTTATTCTACGCTTTCTAAATTACACTAGCGTAAAGAATGTTAGGGAAACAGTCTAAGATGACGTAGTTCCTTCGAATCGGACTTTTTTTGTATCACTCCGAATGAAATTTCAATCAAAACATGTTGGAATACTGGACTACCTACTTGTTCATTTTAGATTATTATTTTTTGTATCACTCCGAATGAAATTTCAATCAAAACATGTTGGAATACTGGACTACCTACTTGTTCATTTTAGATTATTATTTTTTGTATCACTCCGAATGAAATTTCAATCAAAACATGTTGGAATACTGGACTACCTACTTGTTCATTTTAGATTATTATTTTTTGTATCACTCCGAATGAAATTTCAATCAAAACATGTTGGAATACTGGACTACCTACTTGTTCATTTTAGATTATTATTTTTTGTATCACTCCGAATGAAATTTCAATCAAAACATGTTGGAATACTGGACTACCTACTTGTTCATTTTAGATTATTATTTTTTGTATCACTCCGAATGAAATTTCAATCAAAACATGTTGGAATACTGGACTACCTACTTGTTCATTTTAGATTATTATTTTTTGTATCACTCCGAATGAAATTTCAATCAAAACATGTTGGAATACTGGACTACCTACTTGTTCATTTTAGATTATTATTTTTTGTATCACTCCGAATGAAATTTCAATCAAAACATGTTGGAATACTGGACTACCTACTTGTTCATTTTAGATTATTATTTTTTGTATCACTCCGAATGAAATTTCAATCAAAACATGTTGGAATACTGGACTACCTACTTGTTCATTTTAGATTATTATTTTTTGTATCACTCCGAATGAAATTTCAATCAAAACATGTTGGAATACTGGACTACCTACTTGTTCATTTTAGATTATTATTTTTCGTATCACTCCGAATGAAATTTCAATCAAAACATGTTGGAATACTGGACTACCTACTTGTTCATTTTAGATTATTATTTTTTGTATCACTCCGAATGAAATTTCAATCAAAACATGTTGGAATACTGGACTACCTACTTGTTCATTTTAGATTATTATTTTTTGTATCACTCCGAATGAAATTTCAATCAAAACATGTTGGAATACTGGACTACCTACTTGTTCATTTTAGATTATTATTTTTTTCCCCGCCTTAATTATGATTTAATTATTTCTTCCTAACTTTCATTTTATAGAATTCCACGATTTGCTTTATTAATCTCGAAGGATCCATTATTTTGACGCGCCCGTGAAGTGAATTTTCGCAATGTTTATAAGCAGTTTTACTATTTTTATGCAGTTTAGGACTGGGATACAAGTACACTCCATTTCTAATGTTCAAATTTTGGTTCGTTTCCTTTCAGTATTTCTGCACAATATACAACAAGTTTCGTGACGAAATAACAAACATTGTTGGCGCTATCATATTAACCCATTAAATACCATGATCCCCAATTAGGGGGAATACCCAATTTATTAATTATTGAGGTGGTAGAACTGTCTATTTAGGTATCCTCGAGTAAATATTATCTTTGTTGAAGCCTTCGTTTATAGCATCTACCAACAGTTTTCATATAAATGTGTTATTGTTGCGATTATTAGCAAAGAAAGACCATAAATCCAAGGTATGTAGCACAGATCCAAGTATACTGTTCTTCAATTAATTCTATAATAGTTATGAAAAGAATTATATTCAAATAAGCCTGTATGCTGTTAGCACATATGATGGGTTGAGAAGCCAAGGGATACAAGTGACGTTATAGTCATTTTGAGATATCACTGTTTAAAGTTAATTCGTTTTTGTAAATTCCCAGATAAGTGTAAGTCTGTATAATGTTTTAATTATGTTTCTACAATGCATCAATTGAAATTTCAGTTATATAGTTTAAGAAAAAAAAAACGAATTGTTAATGTATATTATCAATTTATAAGACAGCCACACACACAAAAAAATAAAAGTCCAGAGTGTTTCTGGGGTCCCTGAATCCGAATCCGGGGTCAGACAGAGCCCTGCGCTTTTTGTTTAAGCCCCACCCCTCAAAACGTATAATTTAGGATATTGTACACTATAAAATTGTTATTCAAGTTGTTATCTAAAAAAGTCCGACTCGCAGGAACTGCAGCATCTTAGCGCGGTTCCGTTCATGTCCCTAGTGCCATTTGATAAGCTTAGAAAAGAAATAAACTTATTTTTTTTTATATATCTCGTGAAAATTGTCAAAATCCTCTCGAACATCTCGAATAAAAGTGATATTAAGGCGTCAGGGACACCGACAGTAGCTAACTTTTACACAGAAGCGGAAATTACAGAATCTGGCTCTCATTCTAAAGCAAAGCTCTATAAATCAATACAAAATATGCCTAATAAAGCCTTTCCAGTGGATACAGAAGCATGGGCGTATATGAGGGGGGGGGCTGAGGGGGCTGCAGCCCCTCCCGAAATTTTGAATTGATGATAAAAACTTCTCGTAAAACCCTTAAAAATAAATTAAATAAGATCACTTAGTTCATAAAACATATTTTATTTTACGTGTAATAGCGTTTTAGTTGCCTAAAACTATTCCAAGCTCTAAATATTTAGTATTCCATACCCTGGAAATGGTCTCAGCCCCCCCCCCGAAATTGTTTTTATATACGCCCATGTACAGAAGGATCAAGAAGAAGTACACAAGATTGAGTAGAATACCCTGCCTAATATAGCCTATATAGTATAATATGCCGAATAAAACCTATCTAGTTAATACACAAGGACAAATAAAAGTCTTGACGAATAACAAGTCAAGAAAAAAAACTTTATTTAACAAAATAAAACAAAGTTTAGTTGCCCAACTACAATAGAATAATATACCTAATTAAGTCTATGGAGTAGATACAAATGGACCAAAAACAAGTCTTGTGGAATATTGTTTTTTTTCTAATTAAATACTTTTTATCAATATTTAGTATATGACCTTTGTTGAAAACTATTGATTGCTAATTGATGAATCGGTTTACAACTAAGTAGTCTTTATGAATATTTAGTATATAACCTATGTTTGGATCTGTGTTTTTGGGGTGCTCTCCGCCTAGGCTTTGTATTTGTGTCGGCAGATACCTGGGGTATATTTACAGCTCTTGAGGATTAACTCTTAGCAGGTAAATTTCCTGCGGACCTTCTGCTTCTACGGGCATTGAACCGCCATATTCGCTCATAGTATCTAACCGTTGTGAAGTTTATTTTTTGGATTTAGGACTTAATATACATATGTAGACTAAATCATAGCAAGAAGTAATCCTCCGTCGTCGGTTCTTAACTATGTAGACTCGCTAATGTTATCCAATCTTAGATACATCGTATTTAAAATCCACAGCAAAAACAAGACATTTCATCAGAATCCCCTGCTGAATAAAACTTATATAGAATAATATGCAAAATAAAGCCTATCTAGTGGATAAAAATAGAGGAAAAAAGCCGTTCGTGGTGGTAGAAAATCTTAAAAGTATTTCGCTCAGAAATCTCCGAAATATTGTCACTAATTTTACGTATCCTGTTATATAGCCAAATAGATTTATATTCTATAATCAATAAGAAAAACCTACTAACAATAAAAAACTATGGGTAACAGATGAAAATAGGGAATACCAAGAATAATTCTAAAGAACGAAATCAACACCAGTACTGTAATCTAGATATTCATACGGCATCTTCGAATTCTAACAAACAAAATATTGATTCTAATTATACGTATCCTGTTTTATTGACAAATACATTTGACTACTATAAGCAATTAAAAACACTAGGGAATATGCCAAAGAACTCGGAATAGGAGCCTTGACAGTTTCAAGACATTTGAAGGAAATCGACAAATCCAAAACTGACATTTCATACGGTACAGCCTGATATATTTTTAACAATGAATTGCTTTTCTTATTTTAATTAATCTGTTTTCTTGTCAAATACATTATCCTACTATAACCAATGAAAAAACAACAAGGAATAAAAACAAACAAGAAGAACCGTTCGAATAAACGAAATCAATTACTTCAAAGTTTAAGCACTTATTTCTCCGATTGACATAGCCTAATCAAAAATTGTTTCAGAATCTTTTTTGTAGAACATTTAGTAAGCTTTCGCATGGTAACCCTCCGTTTACCAATATTCCTAACCGTCTTCGAGATATCAGGGAATGTATACGAAGTTCCCAAAACATTTCATGTCTGTTAATAAAATATTTTATTCTAATCCTTCCTTAGCTCCAAACGTAACCGAAATTTTAACATATTAATGTTGATGAAATTCAAACATGCAGAAAATGTTTCAACTGAATCCCATAATTTTAAGTATCAAAATCAAAGACAAAAAGAACAGTTCGAATAAGCGAAATCAATTACTTTAAAGTTTTAAGCACTTATTTCTCCGATTGACATCGCCTAATCAAAACTTTCATTAGAACCTTTTTTGTAGAGCATTTAGTAAGCTTTCCAATGGTATTCTTCCGATTCCCATGATTCTTAACCTTTTTCGAGATATTAAGGAAAGTATACAAAGTTACCAAAACTTTTATATGTCTGTTAATAAAATATTTTATTCTAACCCTTCCTTAACTCCAAACGCAACCAAAATTTCAACATATTAGTTTTAATGAAAGTAGAAGATGCAGTAAATGTTTCAACTGAATCCCATGATTTTAAGTACCCAAACCAAAAACGGCATTCAACAATTATTTTTTCAGTTTTCTCGAAAACGGTTAAAGATATCGCCTTGAAAATGGTTTCATTCGTTTTCCTAGCCCAAGAAGCCTATAAAACGAGTACTTACAAGCTTATGAACTCAAAAACGTAAGCGTTACGATTTTTTTTGCGCGAATTTCGCCCCAAACGCCATCTTCCAGTGGGCGGATTTTGCTGGTTAACGAACTTGACCTTTCAAATTGGACGACAGATTTTTGTACCAAATTTCATCAAAATCGGACCAAGGAAATCAGGGAAGCCAGAAATGAGCGAACAGACAAATATATATATATATATATATATATATATATATATATATATATATATTTATATATATATATATATAAATATATACATATATATATATATATATATATACAAATTTGAACCACCGTTATTTTCGGTCTCTAGGGGTTCTGAAACGCGAAATTTTCTTGTCGGCACTTCCGGATTGTTTCATTGTATCAACCTTATAAGCGGGGTTCCTCCCTATGGGGGAGGGAGGAACCGCGCTAATAAACGACTATTTCCTGGGTACTGCCTTTTAGTGCATAAAAATAATAATGTTTCGGGACTTCAGCGAACTTTATTGGTCAATTTGGAGCGAAGTTACAGCCCTTCAAATATAAGACTTTTCTAAAAGAATTCGCGTTTTTGCTTATATTTTTGTATATTATATATTTTCTAAGGCAAACAATCTTTGAGTTTTTACACATAAATTGACATAAGGCCTTCTCCTGTAATTCTTGAACTGATGCAATCCTTAAAATCCCAAAATACAACCCTTAAAAAATCTCCCCGTATTTTATTGGATCAATGTATCAATTAAAGTAAATTAAATAAATTAAGCTTCCATTTTCGAACTACTTTTTTATAAATTTGTCTCCATGTTAATTAAAGTGTTCTCTTAGGATTGGGAAAAGATAGGAAGCCAAGTACTGGTTGCCCTATTAAAACTCTGTCAGTAAGATTAGGTTAGCTATTATGTATCTTATGCTAGTTTTCCAGATAAATGCTAAGCAAACTCGCTTTTTTTTTAGGTAAACATGGATACGGTCTCCCATGTTAAAAAGTGGATCTTTAAG
The DNA here is from genome assembly GCA_946811695.1 of Gonocerus acuteangulatus. Taxonomy (NCBI): domain Eukaryota; kingdom Metazoa; phylum Arthropoda; class Insecta; order Hemiptera; family Coreidae; genus Gonocerus; species Gonocerus acuteangulatus. The sequence goes on from OX328128.1 coordinate 72,322,070, forward strand.
GCTAAATATCTCGAAAACGGCTACAGCTTAGAGGGTCCTATCTTTTCCCAATGCATAGAGGACACTGTAATTAACATGCAGGCAAATTTATAAAAAAAGTAGTTCGAAAATGGGAGCTTAATTAATTTATTTTAGGTCGTTTATTTAATTTACTTCAATTGACATATGGCGAGATTTTTTAAGGGTTGTATTTTGGGATTTTCAACAAATCCGCTCATTTTTAAAGTAGTTGATTTTGTTTCCGCTATTTCTCAGCACATACCAGACATTTACTTATATCTCTTTGCCACCAATATTTGGTATGTATTTACAATCCAGAACTGCACTTAACTCGATTTTTTTTAAAATGTCACTTGTACCCCTTGGCTTCTCAACCCGCCATATATCTATGATTGTATTATAGTTTTTAATTTTTGTTTAGCAATTTTATGAAATGATTTATCCACGATTTTATAGAGGTAACCATTTGGGGATCATGGTACCATAGGTTGTCTTTTCTTTTTAGAATGGTAGCTAAGCAATTTTGAACAATGGTCGAATTGGAGGAAGTATTGTATGATCCAAACTTTTTATTACAATTTGATGATGATGATGCAGACTCGACTATTGATATTATCGAACTACCACCTGATAATGTGGATATGGTTACTAACGAAGAAGATATAGATGAAAATGATCTGGAATCTTCATATGTAACAGAAATACCTGGACACTTAGAAGAGTGATGAGATTTTCAACACAATCTAAAGGGGGAAAAATAACAGACGAACCACACTGCGTCGCTCAATATAACAAATATGTGGGTGGTGTAGATAAAATTGACTGACTGGTCTATAACACATTAACCGCCATTAAACTTTTTGACAAAACATTTCTTGTAATTTTTTTTTTGTGTTTTTTTGGTCTAATTTAAATTTATTTCAATGTTTTGGGTAAAGAAAATGTGTTTTTATTTATTTCCGCAAGAGATATTGATGGTGCCGGTCACCCGTGCCCGCCTTGGCGGGAACTGATAGATTTTATTTCAGTGGGCCGAGTCGGGCACTTTGTCGGTCACAGCGCTATCTAGAAACCGTGTATGTTTTCTTTTCCGTACATTTCTTAGAACCAATGAGTCATCTCTACTACACGATAAACTTCGTTTAAGTCTCCATTCTAATTCTGCCTGATCTAACGCATCTACTAAACACTGAGTGAAATCATCATCAAACTCCATTTTCGTAACAGTATCTTCCAAAAGATCGCCCAAAGTCTATAAATATTAAACCTATAAAATGTCAAAACTATATCAAACAAACAAGACTCCCAACAAACTCGAAATGGTAATAGATAATGGTCAAAAATAGAACGATAAAAGCGTCAACATTTTGTCCTGAATATAAACGTCAGACACACTATTTTTGACATGTTTCAATAGAGAACATCGTCTCTGAATGGTCAATGATTTCAATTTTTTGAAATTCAATTATTTCGTGTTTTTACTAATCAGCACGTTTAAAACTATAATGTAATTTCATAGATATTTTATTCTTATTTTTATTTTATTTCTATCTTATACATTATAAGCTACCCAAAAGTCATAGAGTTGAAATTTCCGAAAACCAACGTAATTGGCAGTTCCGTTGGGCCGCGCCGGTCACCGCTCAGCAGCAGAATACGAAGTATTTGTGCCCGGCAATGATCTGTAGTTGGATTAAGACAGGGCCGTTTTGCCGGTCACGGGTGGCCCCCACGGCCTCATGAAATATATCACTGCCGGTCATGGGTGACCCCCATGGCGGTTAACGTGATAAGTACCGTGTAAATCTCCATGGGAAGAAGTGGTACTTCTCTATCTTTACAAACATATTAGACATAACTATAGTGAATGCTCACATTTTATATTTCGTTGCAAGCGGGTCAATTTCTCTATTGGAATTCAGAAGGAAAATTCCCCTGGCTTACCTGACGGTGCCATCTATTTCAAACCCACACAACTCTGGAAGACCGTCACTTGCTTAGTTATCATCAAATCGAGTTCCTGTTGAGGTGAGAAGACAAGGAAGGCACTTCTTAGAAAGGACATGAAGTGATACAAAGGAAATGTGGAGTTTACAAAACGAATATAAATAAGCAATGCCCACAATGCAATGTTGCTCTTCAGGTAGAATGTATAAAAATGTGGCACACTTCTTAGAAAATTTAATGTTTTTAAATATTTTACAATTATTTAAATAAGTGAATAGGTATTTATATTAAACTTATTTTGAAATGTATTTTTATTTTATTTTTATATTAACACCCTTATGCGCCATGATACCCAAATGGGACTTCATCAAAACGTACATGATACATACCTTGTAAAGCATTATTTTCACAAATTCAATAGTTTTACTTAGAAACAATTCAATCAAATAATCAAAGAAAATCAAGAAAAAAAAATTGGGTACTTAATGGGTTAATGTGTATACAAGGCCCCCTCCCCTCCAAAAAACGACCAGACTTCGGGAATTGATGCAGGACAAAAAAAAAAAAAACAAAGAAAAAATTTCCTTTGGTATACCTCTCGTTTTTGCTTCGTTGCTAAGAAAAACGCATAAACAACAGAAAAAAATATTAAAAGGCAGCCTTTCATGAGGCCTATATAAACATCATTAATAGCATATATTTATGTAAGTTTGGCCTTTTTTTTTTTTTTTTTTTTTTTTTTTTTTTTGGCTGGACATCCTGTATAAAGTCCTTCACGCAGGAGCTGCATAACTAAACACATTCCTCAATAAGGTTTTTATTTAGAAAACGGATGTCCATGGTTATCATCTTTTTTCAATCAAGGATACGATATCAGTAGAATATACTGTTTAAGTGAATTTGTATAGCCAGACAGAAACAAAACAAGGGATGCGTTAGAGAAAAACCTACTCAAAACTACTTCCTTGAAATAACAATAATCTGAATTATACCATAAAAAAGAAACAATTAATACTTGTTAATTTTTGTTATGTTTCAGGCTTGTGAAATGAGAGGATTTCAGAAAGACTACCATGCAAGAAGACAGCCAAAATATAATATATACAAATGTATTTACATAGGTATAAAGAAACTCGAATTTCGTGGTCGGGATCCATAGAATGTGCGCAATATATGCAAAATGTTCGACGAGCATGTTTCGTTTTTAACGCATTTTTAGCGCTTAGGGAAAATGCGGTTTCTGATCAAACAATTTCACGATTTGGAACTCATTGATCACGAATATATATATATATATATATATATATATATATATATATATATATATATATTTTTATTGATGTTTTTGATGTAGTGGGGTTGCTTAATTCCAGAGGGTGAAACAAAATTCAAAACAAACAAAATTCTTCCTTGTGGGAAGACTGAATTTTGTTTCACCCTCTGGGATATATATATATATATTTGTGTGTGTTTTCTTGCTCTCTTGCTGCTCCAATCATTTTTTGATTTTGATAAACTTTGGCTTTCATAAATAATTCGTTGTCTGGTTTGAAAAGTCAATAACATGATATTTTAGGCAAAATCGCGAGTAAAAATGTTTGCAAATTTTATATACATAGTCATAAATTTGAACCAGTCCTTCATGTTGTCAACAACGCCTGGACATTGTGTACCTACTGCTATTTGGCACGGGTTCGGTGTTTGTGCACCCTACTGTATAGACACAATACTGTGGCTGATTTTCGACGGATTTTTTTAATAGAAAATGAAGAATTGATCACCATTTTCGAAACAATTAATACTTCTTAAATATTATACGTGCTTTACTAGATTTAACCTTCTTTCAAAATAATTTCAGTTTTTTGTTCTAGATTAAAAATTGCCGCCTGCAGACTATCGCCCGTGAAAAAAGAGGGGTTTAATTACTTTAACATCCCATTTAAAACTATTGATATAAAGAATTGAAAAATATTGGTGTACATGTTATCCATTCAGAGATGGGCATAATTTTATTTATAAATAAAAATACGAATTTATTCGTACTTCATATATTGGTGATTTTTTTTTTTTTTTTTTTTTTTTTTTTTTTTTTTTGTAGAGACGTTAATCGCCTTAAAAAAAATCACCTTGAATATCGTCTTAATACGAATAAATTCATGACTTATTTGCGAATTTTATTGTGAATGAATGTTTATTCACAAATTATAATGTGAATACATTTTTATTCGTATATTTTATTGTGATTTTTTTAATCACTTGATTTTTTGTAAATATTCACATTTTTTGTGATTATTTACAATTTTTTCTGTGAATTTATTTTTATTCGCAGAAAAATTTGCGAATAAAATTTTATTTGTATTTTTATATTTAATATATGTGAATAAAAATAAATTCGTATTCACACTTATGAATACGAATTTATTTATATTCGTATTCACAATTTTTTTTTTTTTTTTTTTTTTTTTTTTTTTTTTTTTTTTAACGGCGCATCTACATCTTGGCCATTAGCGCCGAACAAATATATGAAGTACGAATTTATTTATATTCGTATTCACAAATATATGAAGTACGAATAAATTCGTATTTTTATTTATAAATAAAATTATGCCCATCTCTGTTATCCATAAATTGGAGACAATTACATTGATTTTGATCACACAAAGGAGTGATTCTTATCTTAAGGGGTAATTTAAGATAAGCATCACTACTTTTTATTTATAATTGAGTTTTAAAAAAATTCAAATAATCATTCATGCCCATCAAGTCATGCGCGGTCAAAAAACAACCCCCCCCTCCGCCAAAAAAACAACAACTTTCTCATCAATTATTGCCATATAATAACTCAAGTTGTTATTTTCTGTTGTTAATGGACTTGAAAAATTCAATTTAAGTCGTAACGATTTACCTTCGTATACAGGTAACAGTACATTTTCTTAATAATTAACTGTAATAAAAATAAGTTGTATTATTATAAATGGAATAAATATTTTATTACTGAAATGTTTTATTTTCCCTGTGTGAAAATGTAAGTATATTCCTATTTGAATATTATTTGATTTCGAAAACACGAAATTTTTTCGATTTTTAGAACAATTTAATTGCTCTCTAATTGTGTAAAGATCAACACAACAAAAAGTGTACTCCAAGGAAATTGTAATTTCCTTGTTCTTCCTTTTTGGAGACAGGTAAGCACGAAGAAACAAATATATATATGTAATATATATATATATACACATATATATATACATACACACACATACATATATATACATACACACACACACATACAGACAGATTTCTGCTAATATTGGCTGTTTGTATAGAAGTATATGGAAATTTAAAATATCGTGTGTCCGTAAGCTCTGGGTTATTACAGGTAACTTTATTATTATATTATTCAGTATATAAAAATGTGTACGAAATAAGTGCCGAAAAAATATATAACATTATTCAATACTGGAGGAATTATTATAATTGAAAGAAAAAAGAAAAGAAAAGGTAATCCTTTACATTACATTATTATTTTCTTACATTTTTAGTTTCTTTTAAGTATTAGTGTATTTTAGACAAGAAATTACATTACATATACGAATAAATTTTTTATAAGATTTATTATGGAATAATGGGTGTTCCTCGAGGCAGAGTACTCAGTACTACTCTATTTCTTATTGCAATGGACCCGGTCAAAGATCGCATATCTCCTGAAGTGCAGTACTTTCTGTATGTTGATGATCTACTAATAAGTTCAAACACTACAAAATGCACAGAACAAAATACACGAAGCCATTCACTCTCTCGAACAGTGGACTGACCTGACAGGACTGACATTGTTCACCCAAAATCAATCTTATTTGTGAGGAAGAAACGCAATATAGATTATCAGTTGAAACTGTACAAGATCCAAATACCCCGAACGAATGTAATTACATTTTTAGGACTACACTTCGACCAACGTCTTACGTGGTTCCCTCATCTCAAAGAAGTCCTCATAAAAAGTAGAAGATCTCTAAATCTTATGAGAATCCTGAGTAACACAAGATGGGGTGCCGACAGACAAATATTTTTACGTGTCTACCGAAGTTATACCAGATCCCTTTTGGAGCACGGATGCGTGGCTTACTCGTCTGCCAAGCCCACTACACTAAATATGCTGAACACAATACACAACACAGAATAGCGCTTAGCACTAGGAGCTTTCCGGTCTAGTCCAGTCGAAAGCCTGTACGCAGAGGCAGTGGAGCCCCCTCTATCTTATAGGAGAGCTTCATTATCTGCTTCTTATATCTACAAGCTTAAATCTCACCCTGTCCAATCTTGTATTACTGAAATAATGGTAAACCCTTTCATGGAGAAATATGAGTAATGGCGCAGACATATCCAGTTATTTGTTGTAAGATTTCGCCAAACAGAAGAGCTGTTTGGCTTAGGTACTTGGAACATCAATACACACAAACTCGCATCCACTGCACCCTGGGATCACGAAACTTCAATATAGACCTTACACTTACAAAGTATAAAAATTCAGACCCACTATCGACACTCCAATATACACATTAATTCACAGAATACCTACACACACAGATATATATATATATATATATATATATATATATATATATATATATATATATATTTACATCCTGTGTATATTACCATGGCCCAATGCAATGATACAAGAAATGTTACCCACATATACAGTTATATTAATAATAGATACCTATATACAATTCAAGGAATATCAATTGTTCATAAGAATTCTATTGTACGTCTAATTATTCGTACAATTATTGTTGAAAACTGTTCCAATCCACGGTTAGTTGTGTCTCATTAAAAGCAGTACTAGAGTTTGATCTGCCTGTATGTTTGTTTTTCTGTAATATCCTTGGCCTGTCTTTCAGCAGTGTCACTCTATCCAAGGTTTTTGTGTCCTAGCAGCCAAAACAATGTTACCCCTCACCCTGATCCCAACCTCTCCAAGTCTCAAATGCCTTCAATCCTAAGGGTGCCCATAGAGAGGAAAATGTTGAACTGGACAGTCCATCGAAGTTGAATTAAAACTCCAATAGATTAACCGTACAGACCAATGAGACCGAGCAGACCAGGCCTGACGGGTGTGGACAAGAGGATAATTGCTTCAAATACAGTGGGTTTACTATAACTGGACTGTTCAGTTCATGCCTTAAGGTTCATTAACTTATCGTGAGTTAGACCCGTACAGTCCAAACCTGAGGACAAACTGTGCAGTCTCTGATTTGAGATTCTAACTGAACGTGTATGGCCTCCTTAAGGAAGTTATTTACCCCATCCATCATCTATCTCACAAAAAAAAAATCCCAGGATATGATTGCACCCCAAATAATCTAACACCTCCGAAAAAAAAAACAGTTTTATTTTTAACATACATTTATAACGCTCATTCTTAGAACAACTTATTCCGTATGATACACAACCCAAAATAGTCCGTTCACGACACTACATTTTATCGTCCTATTTTCTTCCTACTCATTTTAGAAAAAAATCTTATGCCTTCATTCAATTCTTGAAACTGTAGTCCCGTCAACCCAATTTGGCTTTCGTCAATTTCAATCCACTATTCATCAATTTCACAGAATTTTATTTCGACATCCTTCGAAAACAGACATGATTGCTCAGGTGTCTTCCTCGAGCTCAGGCTTTGTACTGCGTGTGGCATGAGAGGTTATTTTTTAAGCTAAAAATGCTTCTATCAACATACTACCTACCTTTGTGACAGATTTTTCCAAGTCCCACAAGACGGAATTCTTAGACCAGTCCTCTTCATGGCATACAAATCCGATATTCCAACTCATTCTGTTACATCTATCCTTAGGTTTTCCTATGAAACAGCCATATTTGGTTGCAGCCATGAGCCAAACCTCGCATCCAGATCTCTTCAGGCGCACCTTAACATCATCAATCCTTGGCTCAAAAAGTGGAGAATTAAAAAAAAACAACACATAAATCTGCAACCTGACCTCAGACGATCTACTTGTCCTCCGGTGTCCCCTAACGATTCATTTCTTCCTCAAAAATGCAAAAACCAGTACTGATACTCGACAATTGACCAACATGGAAACCACACATTAACTAGGAGAGACAAAAACCCAACCGAAGGTGAAGACTTTTAGTACACTTACTTCACTCAATAACAGAACACTCTTTTAGATGGCAATACTCAGAGCATACAACTCTGTTGATCCACAAAGCCCTCCAACGCCTACAAAATTCACTCGTCTATTCTAGAATCCTTCGTAAAATAACCGAGGCTCCATTCCAAACCCTTCTGTCAAAAATTTCATTTAAAATTACACGGCCAAAAAATCCAAAATAAACCTGTCCTTCGACTGAAGCGAAACTGGTCTAGAGGCCAGCTGCAAGATTAGTTCATCCAGATTGTAATCACACTGGTTTGTAGATGCAACTGTGCAGCTTCCCTCTTCACGAACTTCAAGACAAAACTACATTCAACAATTAAATAGATTAGTAGCAATGTATTTTCTCATTGTAGTAAATTCTCAATGAAGTTTTTGCTGGGTAACCAGTGCCTATAATCGTTTATTATTGGAATTCCTAGTGTCATTGGGAAAAATACAACTATTGTTATCATAAGAACTCACCTTACTAAAAAAAATGCTTATTGTGTGGAAAACAAATATTAATGCCAAGATTCTGCCCAGACGACAATCTTGCATCACACATACTTGCAGCCTTTAAGAGTTGATGGATCGTAGTCTAGCTATATTGAGGTCATTCGACAGGAGTTCAAGTTGGAGCAACCATTGTGTACGAGTACACTATCACGTTAACACACACACATATACAAATTATATACAGGGTACCTGTATAAGTATGCTATATAAATATTATATAACATGCTATGAGGGTTATCCCTGTAAATCATTAATAAATAAAAAAAAATATATATGTATATAATTTTAAAGAGGCTATATAAATAATCCAAGACGATTTGAAGAAATTTGTCAACAATTCTTTATTGATTGCGACCCCAATAGCCATATTCTTTAGCGCTAAAATTAAGCCCAAGTCCATAAAGAGCATCTACCTCGTGACCCATTCTAGTATCTGGGAGTTAAAATCTCCAACAATGAGACCATTAAAGTTGTGTGAGCTGGCCAGCGAGATGAAATACAACCGGACCGATGTTTTAATTGGGGTTATGTATGCCTCTAGATAGGCAGTAAATCCAGTCGGGTTGGCAGATAATAAAGGAACACGTGGAAGCGGATAACAGCGCGGAGAGGTTTCGCTTTGACAGTGTTGGCGAAATCGATCGTAGATTATTTCAGAAATATGCGTAGTGTAATTTATGTGATTGGCAACCTTGATATGCGGTTTCACAAGTTTAATATTTGAACGCAGGAGCTGTGAGATTCTAATGTGATCTTACTATTTATATGTGACGTGTAAAGACGTTATGTAATTTTTATCCAAAGGCTATAACATCCGACTAGCAGGAACTACGTCATCTTGGCGGAGATCTTTCTATCAAAAATCACATAGAGAACCTTATTTCTCAGAAATATTGGCTAGATTTATTACATTTACCACAATTTTCCAACCGATTTCGAAATGGATTGGAATATATCGGAAAATCACAAGAAAAACCAAGTTTTTTCTACTTTCTTCAAAGAATGTTATAGATCTGGCCTTTTCAGTAGATTTTTCACGTTCAATTGATTACAATACTTGTTACTGGAAGCATATTACCGTAAAATGGAGTCACATTAGTACAAGGTGGGAAAATTAGTCCTAACCTATACTGCTAGGGTATTTATCTTTAACTGATACCTGCGAGTCGAACTTTAGCAAAATCGATTCTTGGGTTCCTCAGTACGTCTATTGCACTTCTGGGAATCATTAGTCTATTCTCTTGGGAATCATTAGGTAACGTTTAGCTCAATAGGTGTTTTTATTTTTATTTTCATCGGCTGATCAACTGTGTTATTCGCTGTTATCCAGCAAGGACTACTTTTAAAAGGTGAGTTGCTTTTATTCACTAATTTATCTTGGTAAACATGCATGATTTAGTTTTTTCCTCAATCTTTATCTCATTGGCTCTTTTTTTTAAAAATTATGAAAATTTAGGAAAAAAACTGTTATGAAGGTAATAATTAGATTTGGCTATGTGACATTTCAAAATATATTAAATCTGTACTAAAGTGACGTCATTTTACGGTAATATATATATATATATATATATATATATATATATATATATATATAAACAAATTTGAACCACCGGCATTTTCGTCGTGGAAATTTTCTAGATCTTTCGGATTGTATCATGATAACAACCACATAAGCGGGTTGCCTTCCTATACAGGGCAAGAGAAAACAAGTTAAAATGTCCGTTTGATAGGAAGTGAAATGCCAGAGTGAACTAGTGATGCGATTTGGAATGCTTAGAAAAATACTTGGTGTAAAGATTTCTCCAGCTGAATTTGTCCATCGGAAACTGTGTTTTCAGCAAACTTCGTGCGTATCGTATCGCTAACGTTTTTGCATTACTTGCTTGTTTCCAGGTACACCTTTTTTTTCATGTAATTGGACGTGGGAAATCTAATGAAACCATTTCTAAGGCCTTATCTATAACCGCTGTCGAGGAAAAGGTAAAATAGATTTTCCTTGTGATTTTCGGATGTTCTTATGTATTTTGAAACAGGTTGGGAAATCGTAGTAAAAGTAATCCATCTATTCGAAAGCATGCACAATTTTATTCAAATACAATTGAACGGGTTGGGGCAAAGTAGTGCCAAGCAACATTTTGAACAAAACTGTAGCTGCTGTACGTTGGCTATTATGTGGGACTATCAGTTAAAATCATGAAAGCAGGCCTGACAGTTAGGCCTGAACAGTCCGCCAGAAAGCCGGCCACCTGAACGTGTATGTTCCGGCCACCTGAACAGTCTTAACGGACAGAAAGGCCGGAATATATACACGTTCAGGTGACCAGCTTTCAGGCGGACTTTTCAGGCCTACATGACAGGCCTGTCTGAATCGTGTGTAGCCTGCTTGAGGACAACAAGATTAAGTAGCACACAGAGCACTTTATAGTCATATTTTAGTAGCATCATCATAGACTGATAGCCCACATAATATCCAATATATAGAGGCAACAGTTAAGTTTTGTTATTATAATTCTTATGCGATTTTGGATGGAAACGTCTCATTTGGAGAAATCGATGCTTAAATGAAGTCACATCCGCTTGGGATACTGCCAGGTTCCTGTTTTGGCCTAAGATCTTGCTTCGCTTTGAGATTTCATTTTACATTTTTAGATGTGTTTACATTTTTCACGAAAGGTTAAGACGAAACACGAAGTGTTTCTATTCTACGCATTGGCCAAATGACACTAGGGTTAAGAATGGAAATGCCCTAAGATGGCGTGAGTCGGTCTATATGTTGGTTTTGGAATGTGGACATATATAACGAGTGGAAAAATTTAGTTATAATAGGGTGTCTCACAAGGATACTTCTTAATCCCAACATTTTTCTCACTTCTTCTGGAATACTTTTCCCTCTCTGATACATATCGCTTTTTTCCTTATGTTTTAACATTAGAAATATAAGACGAAGAAAGTACGAGTAGCCAGCTAGCAGAGAGCCTGCCTCTCACTTAGTATGTAAATATTATGCAAAACAGGAGTTGGTAAGACGGACAGCTTTACGTACCAACGCTCAGTCCCTCATATAGCTGAATCCCATTAACTCAAAAATGATTGGATTTCCAGTTCAATTTAGTTTTTATTTTTTACATTCCCAGAAGCAATAAAAAAAACAGGAAACGCGTCATCTTAGCGCATTTAAAGTTAAAACGTTTTAATATTTCGTAAAAAAGTATATACACCTCATAAAAAAAATCTCGATGTAAGGGAACATTATACAGGAAACTGGAACATTAAACGGGAATTATTCGCTACACATCGAAACAAAAATATTAAAAGGAAATTTAGCGTCTACAATTTTCCTTTACTTTAAACATCTTATCGGTAAAAGAAGACAAGATAAAGTGAGAGAATGATTGTTTACGTATATATGTTTGTATTCTCCTAATGGCCTCAACAAATTTTACTTAGAGTTTAAAAAAAAAAAAAACAGAGAAGAAAAATAACTCAAAATAAAAGAATCGTTTAACAAAGTTTGACTCAAACGGTTTCCATAACATTCATACCCCTAGTGACATTTGGTAAGCCTGTTATAAATTTAGTTAATATTTTGTAAAAGGTTGAAACGCCTACTCATTTGTTGAAAAAAAGTTATATTTTTGACGCCATTAACTTCCAAAAGCGGAAATTTCTCACTCGACCTCTTTAATTAATTAATCTTTAATTGTTGTTGTTTAAGCACTTATTTCTCCGATTGACATCATCCCACCTAAAATTGTTCCAGAACCTTTTTTGTAGACAATTTAGTGAGCTTTCGTATGTTAACTTTCTATTTACTACGATTCCTTAACCGTTTTCGAGATATTTAAGAAAATATAAGAGAAGCCAATAACTTTTTCTCCGAAGAAGTCAAAACACAACCAAAATATAAATATCTTCGTTTTGATGAAGGTTGTTTATGTTTAAATTAGAATTTGTTGAATAGTTGCTTCTACAGACACTAACTAAAATAACTGACTTGGTTTTACTTGAGATCTCATAAGTGTTTCTACTGAAAGAACTTGCGGGACTTGCCATCTTCATTTTCTTTGCGCAAAATATATTTTTCGTGAGCTACTGTTTTTCTCAAAGACCATTCACTGCCTCTATTTATTTTTCTCTAAAGTTTTGAATTGACAAGTCTGGAACGTACGTACTTCTAAGTATATTGTATTAAATCAATGCACTGCCACCTCTAACTGTACCCAAACATGCGCACATGGACGTAATATTTCATAATCACGATTTTTTATATGATAAATAATTACATTTCGGGATTTTTTTCACTTTCATTTATTGGCCAAATGTTAACCAAGGTCAAACTTTAAAGCTTCGAAGGCTCCTAGAATTTTTATGACAACTGAGCATGTCAGTGACAAATTAAAGAGCAGCGATTACAGATAATTCTTAAACTAAAATATCAAATTATTGGAGAAATTGCCAATATAATCACTTTTATATGTCCTCCTGATCTATAAAAATTCAATTAAGAAACAAAATCAAACTTCTAGCTTTATACAGAATGATGTTACAGGTTTGTCAAAAGTTCCGTGAGCCACTTCGAAAAAATGATAAAAAGCTGTGATTTTTATAATGTAATATTTCCTCATCACCAAACGTAACCAAACAATTTATTTGGCGAATTTTGCTGGTAAAGGAACTTGTCCTTTCCTTTGAGGAAAAGTGTTAGGCTACTATAGCCTGACTCAAATTTTCATCACCACTAGTTTTGTGACCTATGGTGCCTGAATTGTGGAAATTTCTTATCCGCACCTCAGGATTTCCAGTATTCGACATCATAAGTGGGTTTCCCTCCCTATGGAGAGTGTAAGGAAACTCGCTAAAATTATAGCCTAAAATAAAAATTCTTTCGAAATGTTCTGAAGCTTTGGATGACTATGGATCATGCATTTTCAATAAAATAAATATTTATTATTCAGCTAAACCATTACTTAATCTTCGAATTTTCGTGCTAGGCGGAAGGTCAAATAATAAAACTTTACTATATTTATAATTATACTAACTTCCACTAGTAGGGCCACGTCTAGACAAGTCATCCCCAAATGACTAGTCTAGACGTGGCCCTACTAGTGGGTGGTTTTCCACCTTGAATCGAGGCTGTAAGTTATATATTTTTAGCTTGTTTCCCTGAAGAGGCACCAAAAAGGTGTGAAACATGTAGGGTGAAAATAAAGTTAGTGTAACTATCTAGTGAAGTTTTATTTTTAGACGTTCCGCCTAGCACAAAAATTCGAATAACAAAATATTTGCTGGACAGTCGACAGTGTTTCCTGAACAAGGGAAGAGAGGAAACCCGCTAAAAAAAAATGAAAAAATAAAACAACAAAGCAACTGCAATAAATCACCAAGAAGAAAACGGTGACCACTCCCGAAAACAATAAACTCCACTATCCGACACCGCGCCATCGGTCCAAGGAGAAGCACCTGCCGACTGGCTAACACACTCACACGCGCGCACCAACACCGACGCGCATGCATACATAATGCCGCTCATTTGAAAAATGCGCCTATTTTTTCCCCATCAAGCCGGCTGCCTAAAACAAAAACCCCAAACCCGAACCGTCTCGGAGATTAGAATTGGTTTTCAGTAATTGGTCGGTGTCTTTCTCTTATTCTTTGGTGATATATTAGCTATTTTTTGTTTAAATATTACTTATTATTCAGTGAATTAGGCGGTTATATTTTTTTTATGTTTCTCATTTGAGCCGGATTGATGAAGGATGTCTTCGTTAATGAGATCTCTAAATGAGCTCTGATAAAATGTCAATTACAATTGTTTTATCATATTTTTAAATTAGTTTGTAAAAAAAATGATTCTCGAATGAAGCCATACATACCGTGGCTATAAGCTGGTACTACAGAAAAAAATAATTAATAAAATACGTTGGAAAATCTTATTATTTCAGCTTATTAATTAGTCTGAAAAAGAATTTGTTAAGAAATATTAATGTTGACAAATTAATTAGTTAAAGGTATATTTTTTTTTATATGTATACATGTGTAATTTTTCACTATATGTTTTTAAATGCAGTTACTGTGAATCAAAAACATAATTTGTGGTAGTTATATTTTCATAGAAATGATAATGGAAGTTAAATTAAGGTGTCCTTCAAGGGCACCTCCTGAGCCCATTAGTATTACAATTTTTCAGAAGCTGCCAATGTTTTACTCAAAATTCCGTGCCTTTCATATTTTGATTATTTATTATTTTTAAAAACGCAGACAAAATTCTGCAAGAATAAAAAGAAAGGAGCTATCTAATGCTGAAAACACTCCAGCGCCTCAATGCCAGCCCTATACAAGCACTCTAAAGCACTCGAACGGAGCCTGTCCCTGCTCTCTAGAGTCGAGAGCCATTGTAAGCCCTAACGAGCGTCTTGTTCAGTAGCTTCATAGCCTTTTGATGGGCTGCTGAATTTTTGAGAATGTTTGTAGCGACCCGCCCTGTCGCCTTTTGTGTCTTGTAGGGCTCCCTGGTTTCGCTTCCAGCGCGTGCGTAGTGTTGCTTAGTAACGAGAAAGTAATGGAGGTAGGAAAATATCCTTTAAAGCAACATTTCTGACAAATTTACTTAAATTAATCCTCATAAGAGTAAAAAGTACGTCACGCAAGAGTATAGCGAGGTGGCTAGCTTAGAACAGCCACAGAAGAATGTGCTTAAATTATCCAATTCAAATATAATATAAACACATGGAGGCCCGGTGGCCGTGAGTGATTAAGCGTGAGCACTTAACACTCCGGTCCAAGGGTCGTGGGTTCGATTCTCACTTGGGACAGTGGCTTTTATTTGTAAAAAAGAAAAGGCATTACCCCTATCCTGGCTTGAAAAGTGTGGGGACCTATAGATAACCCGTCCTAAAAACTTAATTATAATGTACGTTAAAATTTGAAAAAAAAAAAAAAATATAAACGCATATTGTATAGCTCTTTTATTTACTGTTCACAGATTGAAGTGGGCCACTCATCAAAAGTTAGGCAACACTCATTTGTAACTATAATTTCCATTTTTTTTTTACTTTGTGTGTATAATACCGAAGACTCTCAATCGGGATGAAGGTAATATCCTACACCCTACCTGAATGCCCTTGCTCAGAACTATTAAAGGTAGGTAGGCCAAGAAAAGACAAGCAGACGCATCGCAGCAAGACAAAGAACAGCTTCAAAACAGCTCCATCGGCTCTAAGCAGGGACTACAGGCACTGATTTTTTTAAAAAATACACAGTTCACACTTCCAAACGATGGAACGGTTTTCCTCAGTTTTTATTTGCGTTTGGAAATTTGTCAGTATATCAAGGTTTAATTTGTTGTTTGTAATAGAGCTTTCTTTCGAACAAGCGGATGTCGAGAAGGCTGAGTAATGAGTTAAGCTTATGGGCTTTTTTGAGCCCTCAGAATCTTGCTTTTCTTCCGATTTCATTGGTGTAGGTGTTTAAATTTTTCGCAAAATATTAAATAAATATATTATAATATTTTCAAGTTAGATTAGTGATAAAATCTTTATGAAAATGCGCTAACGGGAAGCTGTTTCTAAGGAGTTATTTGGTTTAACACTGGAATAGAGTTGTTTGCATTCGAAATGTCTGGCGAGGTTTTCATGTAAGACTCAGAAGTTGGAAATATATCATCTTCAACACTCTGAGACGCCTAGATGCTTGCACGCCGCATACGTAATGATCCGAAACCCGGTAGCACGAGAAGGAGGACCTCCTCCGAAGACACCCCGTAGAGAACACAGCAAGACTCCGGTACCTACTCCAGCACGCGTCGGTAGCTGTCGGACTCGCAGGGGGTCCTAGCGCCCCCTGGGATGGCTATGGAAATACTTCCAAGACTGTTCCAGATTGGCTGTAGGATGTGATTCTAATGAGTCCAAAACACTTTTCGGGCATGTTTAGACACATTGATTTTTATCTTACTTATCATCTCATAAACATATATAAATGAAAGCAAATAACGGCAAAGCCGTATAAAATCTACGGGTATTTGGGTGAATATCGCCAAAATAATAGCGTTCTGGTAAGTGGATTCGGCTAGTCAACGAACTTGGTCTTTTATTTGAGACACACTTTTATTTAACGAAATTTCATCAAAATCAAGCCAGCTAGTATAGAATATATATGTATATGTATATATATATATATATATATATATATATATATATATATATATATAAATGACAACCGATGCAAACTTTTGCCATCTATAAAAATAAAAAATAAAGAATTCTAATTTTTATTAATTGTCAATTTAAAAGAAAAAAAAACTATGAATTAAAATAGTAAGGGTTTTAAAGGGCCCTCACACTGGTAAAAAGTGCTCTCAAAATTTTGGCCACAAATATTGAGCTTATTTTTGTACAACATTTTGAATGGTCTTGGACCCCTCACACTGCACAAAAATATTACACACATTTGTATAATTGTTTAACGGCCGTTATCTTTTTTAAGTCAATTCAACCACTTGGGTCATTGTTTCCTATGAATATATGTGCAATTGAAAATGCATTGACATAAAAATGCCGAAGAATGTTTTATTTAAGTCAAAATATTAAATCAAATAAATATATTTTTAATTGACATGATAAAATAAAGATGCTAACAAATACTTCAAAATGTATTGTAAACGCACACACGTTGAACGAAACAAAAATAATTGCGCAATATTTTATGAGCCCGCCAAAAGGTTCCAATGTTTCAGAAAACATTTCAACGCCCCACAAAATATCGAATACCTCTTTTTTTGCAAAATATTTCTCCTCATACTCGCAACATTTTTGCACATAACCGACTTCTTCAAAATTTTGAGAACCATTTTTGCCAGTGTGAGGGGCCCTTTAGACATCTCCATTTGATATAAAAATACTTCGTATAAAACTAAAGTTCGAGTTCATCAATCAGCATAAACTGCCCTATGGAAGACTTTCTCTTCGGCGAAACTCATGCGAAAAAAAGTCGTAGCGTTACGAAATCAAGAACTTCTTCGGGGTTCACAAAAGCGACTTATTGACCCGGTATATTTTAAAATGTGTTAAATTCTACCAATTGAAGCATTTCGTAGGTTATATGCCGGTTGCCTCCATATTAAGAAAGAGTGTGAACGCGCTACGGAAGATTGTGTGTACAATAATACACTGCTAATCAATGTAGACCACTCATCAAAAATTAGATAGCACCCTTTTCTAACAATACTTCAAGTCCTTCTTTTAATTACGGATAAGTAAGGTGTTATTTCTTTGCGTTCATAACACCTTACATATCCATTATTAATAGTATTGTGCAAAATGGAGCAAACAAAATTTAAGAAAAATGTATTTTTTAAATATAAAAAAAATACAAATTAAACATTTGAATTTTCCAAATTTTAGATGTCATATCCTCTCTACTTTGAATTAATGCTTCACATCGGCGTTTCATTCACCTTATTAAGCTTAACGTGATAAACGTAAGCTTAACGTAAGGTAAAGAAGCTCATTCCTAAATTAAGGGGAAAAATGTTTAAAAACACAAGTGGAAAGAAATGATGATAATAATGATGGTGACATGATCTTGTGTGACCAACTCCAATAAGCAGATCAGGTCTTAGTGGAGATAGGGAGACTTCGTTTTTATTTTAATTTCTTAAAATCGTGGAAGATATTTAATTTACATTTTTTCAATTATAGGTGCCCCGATCGTGGAAGTGTTGAAAAATTATATATTTATAACGAAGAAAACCTCATATTAATCAAATAAATAAAATCATAAAATATCTGAACTTCCGAAATATTCTGAATTTAAGATGTCCACTTCAATTTTTTAAAAGTTTATTGAAAACATGAGTTTTATATTATCTCCATAGTAAATGTATTCATTATATTATTTTTATTACAAATCATCGTATTTAACTAATAATACCAAAATATGGAGTTTTCTATGAAACAAAATTTTATTCCTTACAAAAAATATATTACCATTGATCTCATTAAATTTTACTAAATTCCCATAAAAACTAAAGAAGTTTTATTTATGGTAATTGTCAATTAAAAAAAAAAGCAACAAAAAACATTACATATAAAATAGTAATGGTCTTAGGAATAGCCCTGTAGTATACCTTCATCCAGTGTTTGGGTGCATGTTGCCCTGAGGGCCTTGGAAATCCTCCCACGCCCTAATAGCACACCCTGCGGACACCCACCAATTTAGAACATATATTTCCACCTTTTGTTGCAGGCGAAGAGAAGGGGGATAAGATATAATTAATATTTGCTGTCAGTGCTCGTCTGAAGAAATATTTATTGATTTTATTTAGTATTATTATTTTGTATGTTTCTTTGGATTTTAACTCCTTATGTCTTAGTTTATATGCGTGTCAAACGTGTTGAAAATGTTTCAACTCAATTCTAGAAAATGCTAGTTCCATTTTTATGAAAAATAGTTATAGATATGGGTACTATTTTCTTCGCGCAAATTTATCCATGCGGAAAACCGTGAGGGTATAAACTTTCTCTTTCCTTTGATACAAAATATTTCTGTACCAAATGTCATCAAAATCGCACAATTTTTTAAGCTGCTACAGGCAGAATAGCTCAGAGTGACCTAGCAGATGTAAATTATGAAATTAGAAAAATGGCAGAGCACACGGGATATCCTAGCTGATGTCAAAGTATAACACTTAAAAATGGCAGAGCACACGGGATATCCTAGCTGATGTCAAAGTATAACACTTAAAAATGGCAGAGCACACGGGATATCCTAGCTGATGTCAAAGTATAACACTTAAAAATGGCAGAGCACACGGGATATCCTAGCTGATGTCAAAGTATAACACTTAAAAAAGTAAGTAAGGCCTTGGAAAACATTAATCAGATCATCGGAAAAATAAGAAAGATACTCGACTCGACTTAGAATCGGACACACTAGAATAACTCATTCATACCTGATGTCCCGAGACGACCCACCACTTAGCATCAAATGCTATGTAAGAATAACCTGTTAGTTGACTGCAGAATTTACGAAAACAACAAAGAAAATCCCAGCTATCTAATAAAATTACTGGAATTCTAGCGAATTATCCCAACCAAAGCCTTAAGCTTTTTGATTTTCAAGTTCTACAGAACTACTAAATAAAGTTTAGCCATAATAGACCTTTTCTCTGTTGTTATTCATAATGTCTAGGATCTTTTGGAATATTGACAATAGAAAATTCTTATTATTGATGAGCATATTTATAATATGAGAAAGAGAGAAAAAATATGGCGTTGGGATTTTAGCTGAAGACATTGCAAAATAATATTTAGACCATAAAAGAAATCGCAGAAAAAGTAGGTCTGCAGATTCCAGCGTTTGGGGTTTTAACCTTATTTTTCGCTACGATCACTTCCTTGTTCATTTGACTGTTGTTCTTTTTTAATTCAAAATTTTACATTTTACATCGCCCTTTACCAAACACTCTCGAAGAAAATTCAAATCGCCGTGCCGTTAAACAAGAAAAAAAAATGCAAATCGACAACGAAACGTTGCATAAAGTAGGTAATAATAATAACTCATTATTTATATAAATATGTTTAATGGTTTAAAGACGAGTACATTATGACACGACGAGATAACCCTATATGCAGTATATGAAACAAAGAACTTACGACAAATACTGACAGACTGCCAAAGACGATGCAATGTTAACATCCCGAATGATATGCAAGAACTCCTAGGCAATGATAACCAATACATCAACACTATACTGACCTACCTCAAAAACTCCGGACTATATAATCTTATTCCAGGACAATAAGCACTGTTGACTTAAAAATAATATTATACTTCCGTAGATACTAAGTACAATTTATCGGTGAACTCATCACACAAATTCTTTTATAATTAAAAGTTTATACAACAACGTTCGCCAAGCTGATTTCCTAGAATAAATGGACTCAGTCGATACCCTTTTTTGAGTTGATCGCTAATGAATCAGAACACACCAAATAAAAAACAATGGCTTAAAAAAATATTAAAAACCTCCAAAATAATATTTTGTTTATAAAAAAAATTAACAATCAGATGAAAATATTAAGGGGCTGGAGAATGGCTTATCAATTTCATATGTGTGTGTGTGTGTATATATATATAAAAGCACAAACACACAGAGACTAAAAACCTTAGTGGAAGGACGTAAAGTAAAAAATCGTAAATCATAATTTTTCTAACACATCAGGCAGACGTCTTAAGGGAAAGAGATGGTGGTTTAGAAGATCTCCCACGCTCTAATGACTGCTTTTAAAAAGGGCTCAATATCCCCTCTTGAGCTCTCTTTCCAGGCAGAGAGAGGTTAGAGAAAAAAATACAACGTCGGCACAATAGAGTAAAATCATGGGCTTGAAATGGTGCTCTTGCGGTACACCGGCTTTCAGTGGGTTAGCAGTCAGTTTTACTGCCTCTTAGCTCTAGCTTGTTCCTCCTTTCTTATTAGTTAAGCTTGATTTATTGTATGCTACTCTTAGTTTCTTGTAGTATATTTGTAGTTGTAGAATTCCTCAAAAGTCCAACTTGCCAAGTCATCTAAGCGCGCTTCCTTCCTTATCCCTAGTTTGATAAACTTGGAATAGACGTAGCTTGGCTAAAAGGGCTACTTGGCTACTCGTACATTATTTGTCGTATATTTCTCTTGTTAGAATATAAGGGAAATACCAATTTGTATAATTTAAGCAAAAGTATAACAGAAAAAGTGTGAAAAATGTTGGGATGATGAAGTGTCCTTGCGAGACACCCTATTTTAACTCAGAATGAGAGGGAGATAGTTAGCCGTTGCGGTGATACGAAGTCAAGAGATGGTTGGCTAGGAGAAAAAAAAAGATTGGTTCTAAATTTATTTTCATGATATTTAAAAGGTTTCTTGCTGTTTTATTATTCTCACTTGTAATTGTGTATACTTATTTTTTAGCTGAAGAAGGCTGCCAAAGTGCAGCCGAAACGTCCAATATAGATTTGTGTCTGAAGATCTGACGTTTTTTTCTTCTAGCCAAATCCCAACCATCCCTTGACTATATTGACTGTATATTTACTCAGCTTTTCGACTTTTTTACGCATGTCCACATTCCATAACATATAGATAGTCCTTTGGAAAGCTTGCAATAAAATCAGTTAATATCTTGTTTTTTTTTTGTTGTTTTTTGTTTTGATATTTCTTGAAAAATGTAAACGCCGGCAATGAACATGTCTTTTTTAAAAAAATACATTATTTTTTTTTACATCATTCGCTCACCGAAAGTATTCACGCAAGAGACCTTCTCAAGGCGTAAAACGATGGGTAATGAAATTTACTATAAGTTTCTACTAGTTATAAATGATTTACTACTTTACGAAATAGCCATAAATATGGAAACAAATAGAATTTTTTCTTTGGCACATTGAAATGCACTTTGGTCTTTCTTATTGCAGAATGAAAACTAATGATTATATAATAAAACAACCCACCAAATTTCGTTTCAATCGGATTGATAGTTTTCGGATAATGATTTTACAATTTAGGTATCACATTTTTCAAATCGTTGCAAAATCCAACATATTGCTTTACATGTTTGAAATAATTTCTTAAAAGACTATTGCATTCAACCTTTCATAAACATTTTACAGATTGAAAATCCATAATTTTGGACGGCTTCAGGAATTTCTTAAAGATATTTTAAGATTATTTAAGATACATTTACCTCAATTATTGTTATTTGAATTGTTGCAATTTTTAGAATGCCCCAACATACAACTGAAAACAAATGTGCCCAGGACTAATATAGTATTTTTTTATGACAGTATTGTATCAGCTGTAAGAATACATTATTCTTTTAGCATTTAATATTTGGAAATATGATCATTGCCCTTAAGGAACACTGACTCCCCTCCAAAAAAATTAAAAACAAAATAAATAAATGAAAAAAATACGTAGATGTAGCTAGACATATATTTATGCGTGTGTATATTTATATATATTTTTTTATTTGTAATCCATTTTGTATGTATATACGTTTAATATCTATCCACTATGTGTGGTTAAGTGTTCCAAATTCAATATACCAAACACGACACTTTTAAACAGCAAAGATTAGCACCTAACGATATAGAAGTTTCTTATAATTATAGTGCGGTGGTGACCGTGGGCGTATATAAGGGGGGGGCTAAGAAGACAGCAACACCCCTTCCCCGAAATTGTGATTTCATCGGTAAAAATGTGTCATAACAATTATTTAAATAACATGACTTCGCTGCGAATGAGATGAGAAGTGCTTAGTGTGTGTGTACAGTAACATCTAAAAGTATTAAGTGTAATACAAATATTGGCATAATGATTTTACAAAGCGAGGAAATGGAACAAAAATGACAAATTATTGTTCATGATTGAAGAACATTTCGTTTAAATAAATCCTATAAAAACGAAAAATGTCCTTAATATTTACCCCGGTTTACTAGGTGTTCAGAGTAAATCAATCAAATCAATCAAATAATTTATTTGTTTTTGGGAATGTATCCCATACAAATAGAGTGCGTACTTCACATAAATA
The DNA here is from genome assembly GCA_946811695.1 of Gonocerus acuteangulatus. NCBI lineage: Eukaryota > Metazoa > Arthropoda > Insecta > Hemiptera > Coreidae > Gonocerus > Gonocerus acuteangulatus. Next base: position 72,345,246 of record OX328128.1, read on the forward strand.
TACTATAAATATCCAATATGTATTTATATATATATATATATATATATATATATATATATATATATACACACAGCATTTTATAATTCTTTATCATTTAATTTATTTATTTATTTAAATTTTAACGTCCATGATATAATTTAATTTAAAACCACTCCAAAAAATAAAAAAAAATAAAAATAAATATATGTCTTATATAAATAAATTTCTGACATATATAAATATATATTAACATCTGTTTTTTCAAACACTACTCTTCTAACATAAATTTTCTGAGGTTAAGAGTCCTGATGGTGTACTGGAGAAGAGCCCTGATGGTCGACATATCGGTGGTATTGAGAATCTGGTAAAACTCTTCTGTTGATTTATTGATGAAGTTGGGAAGATAGTATGTCCTGAAAGGTGAATAGATTGGGCAACAGCAATAGAAATGTTTATAGGGTTTCATTGATCTGAAGGTTACAAATATTGCATGGATCTTGTGGTGTTAATTGGTGTGAAGTTCAATGGTATGAAAGTCTAATACATTTTATGCTGGCTGTTCGAATTTGAGTTAGAAGATTATGCTGTGAATAAGTGAGTTTCATCTGTAGATTTTGTTGAGGCGTATGCTCTGGGTTATAAATCCTTTTGTAATTTGGGCAAAACATCGAGTTTGTCATCCTATCTAAATCTTTATTGTGGAGTTTTTCTTTTATCGTGGTAAGACCAATATTTATATTTTTTCTCCTCTCCGATGTGTTTTCTAAAACTGCTATTAGTTCCTCTAATTGAAAGGATTTAATTATCTCCTGAAGCTGTAAAATCCAGTTATATTTAGTATTATTAGGATACCTAGTTGCATTATTTTTGAGGGCATTGAAACATATTCTTGGGTATCTGTGGCTAGGCATGTCCAGTATTTTTCTACCCCAGTTCAGACCCCGTTCCAAGATGTTATATGCTATATACGTAGTCCCTGTTTCCAAGCGTAGAATATAATGGAGGTGTGGATGGATGCAGGTTGAGAATCGTCTTGTAAAAGGCAAGGCGACAGCTCTCCACCATCTCCAGATACCTGAGGGACCATATTCTTGCACCATACATCAGACAGAGAACAGCACACCTAGATAAGTGACTTCAGTGAGCATTTCGATTTCCTGACCATTATACATAAACTTGCGTTCAGCTTTGGAGGTGTTCAGAGTATCTCAAACATTTTGTGGTGATATTAATTTTTTATAATGAACCGATTCTGTTTTCTTTAAACAAATATTTTTCCTAAAATGTTTCGTTAGAAGATGCCAAAAACGTCACACCAGGTAGTAAACACACACAAACACACACACATATATTTTATATATATATATATATATATATATATATAAATATTTAAATTTTAACGTCCATTATTATTAACTACGAATTTTGGGAGGGGTTATCTGGTTATCTATAGGTTATCACCCTTTTCTAGCCAGGACAGGGCTGATGCCTTTTATTTTTTCTAAAGAAAAACCACCAACCCATAGTGGGAATCGAACCCACGACCTTTGGCACGGAGTGTTAAGTGCTTACGCCTTAACAATCACGTCCACCGGGCCTCCTATATATATATATTTATATATATATATATATATATATATATATATACATATATACATATATACGTAGATCGCAATCAAAGCAACAAACAATATAATCATCACCCAAGCCTCTAATAGATCGCTATAAACCCCGTTCAGTGCCGCAGTCGTAGACAAAAAACCGTCTGAGACCTCTTTTGGGGCATGCGCCGATCCGTGGAAAAAAACACACCAGCCTATGGCACACACACCGAGACACCGAGGCGCAGAATTAAAAGGCAGTTTACACAGTACCGCTAAGGATAGGCCACGCTAACGCAGTTCGGCCCTCGGCCCGCTAGGCTATCATTACGACACGCGGGCAAGGAGGAAAAAAAGTGGGTCTTTCTGGGAAAGACAAAGTCTTCTCTGCTCGGTATTTTTTTGCCGAAGAATCGTGACCATAATATCGTGATGGTCAGCAATTGCTCAAGTGATGAACGCATTTAGAATGTCTGCTCACGTGATGGCTTGTCACATTTTGGCGTGTACACACTATTCTACGTAAAGCAGGAACTGCGTCTCCCATGTCCTTCCTCGTTCTTATGGTATGCGTTAATAGGATTCCCAGTATATGTATTTTTTTTTTTATTGGGAATCGTCAAACACCGTTTATTGCGACATGTTTAACCATTTTCTCAGTCCGACTTCCAGAAACTGTGACATCATAGCGCGTTTCCATAACGGTCTTATCTCTAGTGCCATTTGGAAAGCCTGGAATATAAAAGCGTAACGGATGGCTATATGTACATGGAAGATGTATGAGAAAAGTATTATTGGGCGTATCAATCTCAGAAACGGCTTATCCGATTTAGATGCGGTTTTCACTAATATATTGCGGTAAGCATCACTAAACAACTAGTATTTGTTTCATGTCCATCGGTCCATAAATAGAAAAGTTATTCCAATGTAAAGGATCTATGTATTAGCTGTTTTTCGCACGGTCTGCTTTAGGTGGCTCTGTCGCCTGTTAGCTATCCTAGTAGCCTATATGCGTTGGTTCCAGATATCATGAAAGAAGCTAAATATTATGAAAGAAGCATTATTCTGGAGAACCATTATTCTGGTCTCCCGGCTCCTTTCTCCAGCGGTGATGGTTTCATGGCCGTTATATTTCGCCCATTAGGAGATATCCGCCGGGAGAAAAGAAGAATGAAACCCCAGCGAGGAAGCCTAAAGGCGAACAGAGAAGCATTAATGTAAGGTAAATGTTTTTTCTAATACACTGCTGCCCAAAGACACAATTCCAAGGGCACGAAGTCGCGGGCAGTGCTAGGTGTTAATATTTTGACTGTGAGAGAGTGAACAAATATATTTATTCTGAAGCGTGAAATTTTCTAGTTGGCACTTTTGGATTGCCTCATCGATCCAACGTCATTAGCGGGTTTCCGTCCTATGGAGGGAGGGAAGAAACGCGCTAAAAACATCTGTCTCTCTCCCTCTCCCTCTCACTCTCCCTCTCCCTCTCACTCTCCCTCTCTCTCACCCTCAAGACCTTACCCCTTCCATACTCCCTCTCCGTGCCCTATTCTCCCTACCGACTCACGAGCTAGCCCCGGGCGTCTCCCATCGCGCCCCTCTACCCGGAGCAGCCCTGAGGCTAGCTGCCTCTCCCAGCATCGATCCAACTCCAAGCCCGTAGCTCCCATCCATAAACGGATCAAGAGAACGGCTTACCGCTTCGCCTACCACGCAGATGGAGCTATAACTTGGTTAGCTAAGGTTTTTTAAACTCCCCGTCTCACTCCCATCCCGAGAGAGTTGGGAATCACTGATGCGGTCTGACGCGAACATTGGTAATCATAAGATACCCCAGAACGGCTAGAACCCCTAAAAGTAATCTGTTCTTGTAAAGCTTATTATGTAGTAACAAACATAATTTTAGTCGAAATGGTATGCACTGCTAACATATAAAAAAAGTCCGTCACAAAACAGCTGCATAACTAACCACAATCTTCAGTAAATTGGTCTAGAAGAGATTCCTAAAGAATTTCGTTTAAAATAGCCTAAAAAATAAACAAAAATACTTTTGCTCTTTTATATTTGTAATGAACTGATGATTTAATTTTGTTGTGAAGTAAACCCCCAATGTGTAATGGAGCGACTTTTCTTTTTTTTTTTGCATTACAAGTACGTATAATACATACCACTGTAGTTTCAGAGAAGGGGAGGGGTGCCAGTACTAGCAAAATGGCCTATCCTTAGTCTGCATAGGACGAGTTCCTCTCGTCTGTTCTATTGCTGTTTGAAAGTCATTCAGGATTTATTTGTTTAATCTCTCTTAGTCAACAAACAAACCGTTCCGCACTGTTTCCTGCCACTTTTGCAAAATTAATGCATGGGCCTATGTTCGTAACTCTTCGTAGGACGAGCCGTCGCAGAGTGGAGCAATTGACCGATGTAGGAGAGCAAAGGTCAAAAAATAAATGTCACATTTAGTGATGAATAATATTAGCAATATAAACACAAGTGTCTTGAGTTCAAAAACAGTACGCTCACTGTTGACAAGCAAAGAGGTCAGAGTCCACATTTTTTGCAACAATTAAGTCAAGTTCATTAATAGCTTCTTATCAGTTGTTAGTGCAATAGTGAAGGACTACAAGGTAATCTCCAACCATGAGCATAGATTTAAACAGCAAGTGTTATTATTATTTTTACTATTTAAGTAATAATTAAAAATTTAAAGATAAGAAAATCCCCAAAAAAACATAAATGTGAAATAGAGGCCAAGTTCCTGCCCCCACAAAGAAACAGTCCCTTCCTCAAAAATATCCCCTCCTAACCCCCCCCCCCCCCCCCCCCAAAAAGCTTTACCATTCTACACTCCAAAAAAGTAGTATGAGTTGGTGTATTAATTCAACCAAAAATATTTGCCAATACAAGAGATGATACAAGAAAGAAATGTCCAAGTTCATTACTTGGAAGACCCCATAGTTACTTACTAAGGACAGTAAAGACACTTCAACTGACCTTTAAAAACAACAATAAAAATACTTATATCCAGTTACTAAAATATCACTTTCCTCAACCAGGTATATTCTTAAACTTGGCAATGTTTTTTTGTGCCGAAATTATCTTTAGAGAATAACTAAACATTGCCAAGTTTAAGAATATACCTGGTTGAGGAAAGTGATATTTTAGTAACTGGATATAAGTATTTTTATTGTTGTTTTTAAAGATCAGTTGAAGTAACTATGGGGTCTTCCAAGTAATGAACTTGGACATTTCTTTCTTGTATCATCTCTTGTATTGGCAAATATTTTTGGTTGAATTAATACACCAACTCATACTACTTTTTTGGAGTGTAGAATGGTAAAGCTTTTTTGGGGGGTTTTAGGAGGGGATATTTTTGAGGAAGGGAGTGTTTCTTTGTGGGGGTAGGAACTTGGCCTCTATTTCACATTTATGTTTTTTTGGGGATCTCATTACTTTTTTCTAAGTATTAAATAGAATTTAGTTGTCGCATACCTACTGGCTTTTGTACTTCATATAAAACCAGGGTCTTTGGATTCTGCATAAAGTTCTCCTTACTGCTTGATATTTGATACCAATAATCAACCTACATAAATCTAATCACTAGACTAGAAAAGTTAGAAGCTCTTCCAGATGACATTACTCTAGAGGACTGCTCTCTTAACTAAACTATTACACTGTAAAACACAGGAGCCTTATCCCGAGGATAAAGATCACAATAGGGAAAGTGCAGAAGGCCTTCAAGAAAAATATAAGAACAAAGACGATACATTTTGGGTTTGTGATCCTAACCATTGAAATTTAGATGGCTCGACTTTGAAAAACTTAGTATCTGCTTTGAAGTATATTATGCAGTGAACCCCTACGACTTTATTTACTACATTTAAGAAAGAAGTCACAACTGTTGTTGTTAAGATGCGTCGAAATGTTTCTTAAAACTTCAAATATAGGTTCTCCTTACCAAGAAGATTCATTTGATACCCCACATGATGGATTTCAGAAGAAATTATGGCTTTCCGATGGAACAAAAATTACAAAACCTCATAGGTAATATATGACACTCCCGTATCAAAACCTACCTGCTTGCCAAGGTTGGTCAAAATAGGCCAAACGGTGTGAATTTTTATAAGGAACAAACATACAGACAGACACCTGAAAGACCTTTTTTACCTAGCCTAGTGCATTCCCCGAACCAAGGCCTACCTGTGTGCCAAGTTTGGTCAAAATCGGTCAAATGGTGTGAATTTGTGTAAGGAACAAACATGCAGACAGACAGCTGATAGACGATTTTGACTAGCCTATGACACTACCCGGATAAAGACCGACATGTGTGTCAAATTTTGACAAAATCGGTCAAACGGTGTGTATTTGTATAAGGAACAAACAGAGAGACAGACAGCTGATAGACCATTTAACCTAGCCTATGATTCGCCCCGTATTAAGACCCATCTGTGTCCCAAGTTTGGTCAAAATCGGTCAAACGGTACGGATTTGTAAGAGGAACAAACATACAGACAGACAGCTGGTATAAGATTTTTTCCGAGCCTATATGCGTCTAATTGTTCCTTATAACATCAAATATAGGTTTTTCATACCGAGACAATTCATTTGATACATCACATCATGGGTTTCGGACGGAATGATGGGTTTCCGAAGGAAGTACAAAACTGGCACGCCCCCGCCCCGGAAGCGGAGTCAAACACAACTTTTCGCGATTTTTCGATTTTTTCCTTTAATGACGTCTTCATATCTATCTTCATGCAAAATTTCAAGTCTCTAGCATCATGGGAAGTGCCTAATAATTTTGATGAGTCAGTGAGTGAGTGAGTGAGTGAGTGAGTCCTATAAATCCCGATTTTCGATCGCTTATATCTCAGAAACTATTCGATGTAGAATTATGAAAATTTTCAGTTTTACTCACATCTAGTAGTATAATACCTGTGTAAAATTTCATAACTTTATCTTTACCTGGTTGGAAGTTATGAGAGGGTAAAAATCGGCTCTAAGACCGCCTGTAATATACACACAGTATGCTTAGGCCGGAACTTAGCCTGGCGCACTACCGTGCGCCTAGATAGTACATGCCTTGCAGGCGTCAAATTTAAAAGTTTAGAAGTGTCCATAATTTGCAAGATTAGGTTAGATTATGTACGAATTCAAACAAAACATGTTCTCTGGAATAATGGGAGTTGATACATAATTATTTTGTAAGCAACCTTATCCAACTTTTTAAACATCAATTTTTAGGTACATACGTGAGTCCACAAAAATATCTGTTTGACGTTTCGCGGACAAAACTTAATTTGTCAGACAAAAATCTCTGCGTTTTGCAATGTTTTTAACAAATTGACTGTAGATGGTGAAGAGGGAGGTGATTTTGATGAAATTGCAAAAATTGAAGCTAATGTTAAAGCTTTGCTTTTCCAAAATCAATCTTTAATGGCTCTAAATGTTCACTAATTATCTCTTTTTATTGTTTCATTCGATTACAAAAGTTAACAAGAGTGATCGGAATTGTGCTCTCCTAAATCGGTCATTTGCCCCAGTGTGCATCGATGTCTAGATGATCTTTTCGAGCTGCAACTTTTGCTTTTATGAATGATCGAAAAAAATACTTTATTCTGGGACATCATCCCATAAAAATAAAAAATAAATACATATGGTTGAATAAACAAATTTAACCTAAAAATATTATTATACATAAAGAACAAACAAAAACAGAAAAAACGAATACAAATATTATTAACAAAGCCTTAAATAATAAAATAAAACATACAAAAAAGTACATACTTACATAATTATAATAATAAAAATAAGATAGTGATTACGGAGGGATTGTAGAATACTGGAGCAAGAAGAGGAATAGAGGTTTAAGGAATGATGAAATAATATTCAGAGGGGATGAGAATATAATTAAATAGTTCAGTATACACAAATAAATAATTAAATAAATATTTTAAAAAATGGGGGCTATAAAAGGAAATGAATAAAAAATAAATGCATAAACAAGAGAAGAAAAAAAAAAGAAAAAACTTACAAAAATAAATAAATGTTATGCCTACTTCAGTACTAGGATAGATGTCTTCATGGCCTGGCAGCCAGTGCATGGTTACAGTTTCCTTCAGTAGCGAAATATTGTTACATATGAGTGTTATTACAGATGATCGTAAATGTCCTGTAATTCTACTTGTGTGCTTAAGGAGTCAGGGTGTATTGTAATGTTTGTACTTAGTGTTAGGATATATTGTCTAAGGCAAGTATGTATTGCAGTGTGTCCGGAAAATAATGTATTGCAGTGTCCGGAAAATAATGCTGGATTTTCGTAGGTATTAAAATAAAAATCAACAAAAACAAAAAAAGTATTTTATAACTGTCTTCTTTAATCAAAATAGTCTCCCACAATCTCAATACATTTCTCCCAACGTGTTGGCAAGTTTAACCGTCTGAATAGAATTCAGAATTCTTAGATTTTATAAAGTCAATTATTTCCAAGCAGCAAAATGCTACAGAGGTAAACAAACATTATCATTTAGAAAAGGCTGAATAATCTAGTAAACGTAAACAGTTTATTATGTAAAGGATTTTTTAAAAGAAAACGTAAAATCCTGCATTATTTTCCATACAACCCAATGCTTAGGGTTCCGAGTATACTCAGATCCCGAAGCATATATTTTGCTGTTTAACGAACGAAAATAACAAAATTGGTGGGTGCTATCCTGTTATCAGACACATATTATATTTAAACACTAAATATGTACATTAAGTTATATTTTTTAGCACTATTCAAAAGAATGAAGCAATTATGGTTGCACCTGTAAAAAAGATTTTGATTAATGCTTAAAAAAACCTATCAAATATATGTCAAGACGGTAGTTGCCAAAAGGTTAGCTTTTTCGATGCAAAACACCATATTCTTACCTTGTTTTACTAGAATATACATTTTACTGTCAAATCACATTTTCATAATCAAAATTATTTATCTCTAAAGCGAAATCTATGGGCGATCTTTGTTTATTTTAATATCATTTTCTTTTTTTATCGCTTAATGCTGTTTTATTGTTCCTTTTAACGGTTAAGGTTTTATTCACTGATCCAGTTCAAGCAGCGAAAAGTGGTGTTGCACAAATAAAATAAATACTAATTGTTAAGCAATAAGTCCGAAATTTTCAATGTTTTGACATGTCACACATAGATTTTTTTTTTACTTCCTTATTTTCTTTAGGTTACTTCTATTTTTAAGTAATTATTAGACGTATGTTATACTATATAAATGTCTAAGTAGTTGTATAAATATTTGTAAAATTGGATTTAAATGTATAATTCCAATTGTATTTTTCTATTTATGATTGGACCTATATGTAAAAGGATTGTTGCTCATCAATTAATGAATAATAATAATAATAATTTAGTATCAATCACTAAATGAAAGCTATTTGATTGAATTCTAATCACTAAAGCTGCATTCAATCAGGAATTCGATGACAGATGGTCTTCATTATCGGATTGACAAGGGGAACCAACAAAAAAAAAAAAATCCTAGTACAGGTAGAATCCACTTCATCCTCTTTTAATTTTGCTAATAGAACTAGCTTATCCTACCTCCAACGTCCTTAGGTGGTTTCTTAATTTATTTTACGAGCTCCACAACGACAGCGATTTGCTCTTTTTAAACAACAAAGAAAAACAAATGTATATGTTCACAATAATCAGTAACATACAGAAATAAATACAATAAAAGTTTGACGAGAACATAAAACCAAATAGAGCAGGAATTAAGGACTATACATTAATTACAGGAATTATATTTACACCACTAGTTACTATATTTACTCAATATATCATAAACACCACTATATATATATAGGGTGTAACGATTTTAAATGGCAAAACTTCAGGACCGCGTAGAGGACTAAAAAACTAAGGAAAAATTCCTTTAGAGATTTGTTCGTTTTGGAGAAAATCGCAAAAAAAGAAACAAAACGAGTTTCCATTTTTGTACTTACTTATTTAGATTTTCAATGGAAAAAATTGTCATTGCGAATTGTAAGCAGTCTTCTATTTGTAAATCCGCGCGCATACTCTCTAAAGCATTACCGTTGCAGGAATCGTTCACGAAAACTATATCAGCATCAAGAGATTGAATTTAAGTAATTGTTTTCTTAAAACAATTCACAGTGATAATTTTTTCCCATTGAAAATATAAATAAGTTAGTACAAAATGAAAACTTGTTTTGTTTCTTTTTTTGTCATTTTTTCCAATACGAAGCAAAAACGAGCAAATCTCTAAAGGTCTTAGTTTTTTAGTCCCCTACACGTTCCAGAAGTTTTGCCATTTAATATTTTTTCTAATTTATGAATAATTTTTTTGTATCATTATATGTTTATATTTAGATACAAATTGTTGTATTAATATTTTTATTCTTCTCATTGTTTTTTGTATTATATTTAACATTTAGCATAACGATTAATATATGTTAAATATTTTGTAATTAATATTTATATCAGTTTTTTTGTTACACACTAATGAAAATGAGTATTACATTCTCGTCTTCTAGCCCTTGACTTCTGGACTATAAAATTCACTATCAGTGAGATTGTTATCACTTGAAAATCGGCGGGTGTCCTTTGATCTCCCCTCCCATCTCATGATCGTTTAGGCTTATCACCATATCCAATGTGAGGCCGTATGTTGTATGAAGAGGATTATGGCGATAAAATAGCCTTCCAGAGGAAGGACGCTGCTATAGCTGATTTCAAGAGAGCATATACAATCGTATGAAAGGAATCATAACTTAAGATGTATATTTTTTATTATATATTATTGTAAAATACTTTTCGTAGCGTGTTTCCTCCCTTCTTCTATAAGGAAGGAGCCCGCTTATTATTGTACTTACTCCCACACGTAGGATGGAGTTAACAAATATTTCAGGCATTTGATAAACATGTAAAAACATATATTATTATCATACAAGAAAAAACTTGAAGTTTCCAAATACCTTCTAAAGATCCCGGCCGGTTACGAAATCTTAGAAGGTGGAAGATGAACAATGAAAATCTTAATAATTTCCCTACAGTTTATTCAGTTAAAAATTGTTTCAGACGATTTATATTCATCTAAACGAAGATATTAAAATTTCAGTAGCGTTTGTAGTTAGGGAACTGGGAAAAAAACTTTACCAGGCATGAAAAAGATATAGGATTTTCGTATATTTTCTTAAATATCTCCAAAACGGTACGAAATCATGGTTGGTGGAATGTGACCACTCGAAAGCTTACTAAATTCTCTACAAAAAGGTACTAAAGTAATTTTCCATGGGACGATGTCAATCCGATTAATAATCGCCTAAAACTGTCGGTTTTGTTTTATGGCGTGGCGGGAGAACATGCCTGCCGAGTCCATGGTGAATTACAGATTTTTAGATGATTTTAATAAGCTTGGTGAATCGGATCGCCAGCCTAAAATATTCTTTCTCTGTATGATCTCCCTTAAAAAACAGTTGATTTGTATTAGTGCTTGGTATATAACTGTAAATATTGTAATTTACTTCTAGAGTGGCCGTCCCTAATCTTGCTGCCTGTGTCTAATCATGATACATATATAATTATACAAATATAAATACAACTGATTGAGAACTAAAGCCAACCTCTACAAGGAAGGGACTATGTCCTCTTCTTCTACTATTAACATTATTATTATTATTATTATTTTATTTATTTATTATTCTTTATTTATTTATTTTTCTAATGTGAATTTTTGGTGTATTTTCATACACATGTAAAACCCACTTTGTTGTTGATTCGCCATAGTTGCGAAAAAATAAATAAATAAATCAATAAATAAATAATCATGATGTCATAATATGACGTCTATATATTATATAGACATTACTTTTAGCGCGGTTCCTCCATCCCTCCATAGGGAGGAAACCCGCTTATGAGGTTGACCTCATGACACAATCCGGAAGTGCCGACTAGAAAATGTCATGTTTCGGAACCCGAAGATAACGAAAAAAACGGTGTTTCAATTTTGTATGTATATATATGTGGTGTGTGTGTTTGATTGTTCGCTCTCTCGCCGGCTCAAAAATAGCCCGATTTGGATGACATTTGGTACAAAAGTCTTCCTTAAGGTCAAGTTCCTTAACCAGCAGAATCCGTCCACAGAGCAGAACACGTGTTTACGAGCGAAATTCGCACGAATAAAATCGTAACGCTCACGTTTTCGAATTCATATGCTTGCCGGTACTCGTTTTTTAAGTTCCTCAATGTAAGCAAACTAATGAATCCATTTTCAAAGCAATATTAGTAACAGTTTCCGAGAGAAATGGATACAACTATTTTTCCAATCGAATTTTTAGGTTCGGTTTTGATTCATTTGAAACTTGTTCCATACGTTTAATATTCAACTAATCTAAGATTTTATTTATTTATTTTTTTTTATTTATTTTTTTTTTTTTTTAAATGTGTATATTAAAATGAGTATTTTAGTAAAACGAGGTAAAAATAAGTGTTTTCCTAAAGCGAACATTGAGAAGGTGAGGGAGATATTTCCACTTACATTAGTACATAGGCAGTTTCCTTCTCTTCGATATTTTATTTAAGCTGTTACCCGGCGTGACATGCTACACCTAATTTCTGCATGTAAAAGAGCAAAAAGAAATTAGAATCCAAATAAGTAATATTAAAATGTGTAACTATTCGGGTTAACAGTTTCAAACCCGTAACGCATTTCTGCCAAGTTTAGTCAAAATCAGTCAAACGTTGTGGATTTGTATAAGGAACAATAACAGATAAAAAAACAGTTGATATATACAAATATAATTCACGAAAGATTAAAACCCAATAATCAATAACTGCTTCTGTTATAACCAAAACCGCGCTATGATGACGCAGTTCCTGCGAGTCGTGCATTTTAAATAATTGTGTCACCTGGCCTAATAAATTTAGGATAGAAAAGATTCATTACAATCGATGCTTTGGTGGTGAATGAACAGCTTTTATGAAGTTTACACTAGTGAAAGTGCACCATTGACTCACATCCTCGTGACTGACGTCCTAACAGTTGTAACGAAAAAAAAAAAATATTAAAAGAAATCACAAGCTATGTCGGAACAGAGAAGATAGAAGTAACAGGGCGTTCTACCTCAGTGGAGGTAGATACTCTCCTACCTCCATGACTGGGGGCGAGCACGATCCAGCCCCGGGCAGCGAGGTAAATTGCCCCCATCCATTACACACAACCTTTAGATCTCTTTGGTACTCTTGAATAACCTTACTTTGGAACCTCCCTCGCAGCCTTTCTCCTCCCAGATCTGGTTTTCTTCTTTGGACTTCGACATTGTCTTGCTTTTCTTTATTCCCTTCAGCAGGAATTTCTCTAAACGTTTTAACATGGTTGTTTCATTTGATTTAAAATGTCCGTTCTCCACAAACGACTTGGCTTTGCAGTTTACTTGGAAAACTGCCATAACATAGAAAGATTTTTTTTTTTTCAAACTGACTACAATATTTGTGGAAATTTTTGTATCTTAGCTCTACTCATTGTAGAGTTTCAGACTTCATGCAGAGAGTAGTCCGCCAGCGCCTGCCCGTCTGAACGTTCTGGGCGGTTGTCCGGTGGAGCATCGATACCTGTCACCCATAGTCTACATTTTTCCTCATTTCTATTTTCCACTTATATATATATATATATATATACATATATATATATATATATATATATATATATATATATATATATATATACAAGTTCAGATTAACACTCAAGGCAGAGCCTCAATGTCTAGCACACACATGATACATAGTGGACAAACTGAATGTGAAGCAAATATATTCTTGTCAATTCGCGGATTCTGCAGGTTAACGAACTTGACCTTTCAAACTAGAAAAAATATTTTTGGCAGCTAGAACAAACTTAATAATAAATAATGTAGTAGAAAACAAATAGTCACTACTTTACCGACCCCATGTCTCCAAATAAAGAAAATAAAATATGTTATACTCACACACAAAATAGGCTCCTCCTGCGTCGATACTGTGCTGCCAACGCGATTTCCAAGCATTGAAGGCGGTATAACCTGCTTGGATCCCCTTTGTCGTCTCTAAATGTTTTCCTTTCTTCGGTCTCTTTAGGCGAGGAAACAAAAAGAAGTCCGGGGGACCACATCTGGGCTGTAGAGTGGCTGGGGAAGCGTTGGGATGCCTGCCAGGCTTGGTAGCTGGTCACAAGAAAGGAGGTGTGAGTCGGGGCGTTGTCGTGGTGCAACTTCCAGTCGGCTGCGGTGGCTTTTCGGACCCGATTGACCCTTCGTTTGAGTCTCTTCAGCACTTCCACGTAGAACTTGGAGTTGACGGTTTATCTAGGACTCACATTGTCGGTGTTTGTCGAAGTCAAAGGTCTTCCATTAAGGTCTTCATCGGGGACCTCTTCCCGGCCCTCCGAAAAGGCCTTCTGCCACCGAAACACACCACTTTTTGCTAAAGTACTATCTGGGTAAGCCTGCATGATTATATCTAACGTCTCTGTCGCAGATTTACCAAGGTTCACACAGAATTTAATCGCCGACCTCTGCTCTAACGAACGCTGCATTTTCGGCTTGTACCACTCACAAAAACTCGTCGCACGAAAAAGTATGTCTTGACTCTCCGGATGCTCGGAGGCCCCCGACAAACCCCTCGATCGTTAGACAGGGACCCATACAACTGAATCCAGTCGGCGAGCGCGGACTCCGAAGTACAGTCGCGGCGGGCGGAAAAAAATCAGTCCTATTACTTTCCGGACAGACCCTGTGTGTATATATATATATATATATATATATATATATATATATATATACACATATATGCACACAAATTTGAACCCCCGTTAAATTCGTGATCTATTGTTACTGAAACGTGGACCGTTCACTTTCAGCCTTTCACAATGAATTGTTAATAGCGAATAAAAAAAAACAAACCGTTAGTCATTGAATTACCTGAATAATGAATAAAATATAATTCATTATTTTGAATGATTTTTGCCCGACACTGAGTGAAACAGTGATTTCTTGACAGCAGTAGAAAACGAGCGCAAAAAAACAGAACCCCACCCCCCAAAACGGCGCTGAAATTGAATCTCTAACGGCCTATCCTAAATAGATATCCTTATGAAATAGGAAAAGGAATTGCTCTGAGGAAATACAGCGGGTGAGCAGACAGGTCCTCAGATCAAAGCGGTCTGTCAGGACCACCGCAAGGGTCCAGATTATCTAATTTCGATTTGGAGGGTGGTGAGCAAGGCACAGGACGGGAATCGATACTGGTTATAGAAATGGCTGAAATATCTCATTAGCTGTATATGGTATAAAGCGAGTTTCCTTGTGAGGTAACAAAAATTACGTTCGTTGGTGCGTTTCCTTACTCCCTCCATAATGAGGAAACCCGCTTATGACGATTAATCGGTAGTGCCAATGATATAAGAACACGTTCCAGGCCCTATAGGCAACGAAAATAGTGGTGGTTCACACTCGTATTTGTCTGTACGCTCTTTAGCAGGCTTAAAAATAGTCCGATTTGGAGGAAAGGCGGTACAAAATTATTTTGTCTAAAAAGTCGAGTTCATAACCAATATAATCCGATTTGATTTTCGTTTTTGAATGAATCTTGATATTAATGAAATTTGGTTAAAATATACTTTGTCTAATTTGAAAGGTCAAGTTCGTTAACCAGCAGTACCTATCCATCCAAAGAAACATGTTTTTTTTTTTAATTTTCAAATACGCACAGGAAAATCGTTCTATTTACTTTTGTGCATTAGGCAATGGTTTTATAAGTATAATACACTTAACCCTGAGGGATACTGCCTCTTTCCTGTTTCTACTCTAAAATCTTGGTTCCCAGATTTTATTATTATGTGTGTTTACATTTTTCACCAAAGATCAAAACAGAACATTAAGTGTTTCTGTTAGAAGCTTTTCAAATGACACTAGAGCTGTCACCAAAAACTCGCAACGAAGAAGAAGTTTCTGTGAGTCAGAGTTTTCATAAATTTTTTGCCTAAGGGAAACGAATGAAATCATGCCAAATGCAATGCCTGCAATCATTTTCGAGAAATGAGGAAACAATATTACTAACTAAAATGAAAATATTTTATTAGAAGTTATGAGCAGTTCATATGGGTAATTTGACGTAGGGAATCGGATGATTTCAAAGCCATGTATATAACCATTTTCGAGAAAAGTAGAAGAAACTATATTTTTCTGGTATTTTCCACTTGTATAATTAACGAGTGTGGCTGGAGTTGAATCATTTTGAAGGCATTTTAGGTTTATCTAAACGCTTTAGCTGTCTCAAAAGTGGTCCGATTTTGATGAAATTTGGTACAAAAATATTTTGTTTTATTCAATTCAAAGTCTTGTTCGTCAACCAGCAGAATCCGCTGGAAGATTTTAGGCGAAATAGGCAAAAAACAAATCCACTTTTTCGGTGTGAGGAATCGAATACTTTCAAGACGATATATTTAACCGCCTTTGGGAGAAGTAGACACAAGGTGAACTTTAATTTCAGTTGCTACAAAATGACTGATCGACTTGAAAATGTTTTCAGACTTTGGAGATTCATTCTAAGATATAAAAATTTTCGATAGATTTTTAGGAGAGAAAGTGTAAGAAGGTTGTATTAACGAACATGTGGGAGTTTGGTGCAGTTCTCGTTTTTAAGATGTCGCAGTTTCTGCTGGTCAGATTTTTCAAATAATTGTGCCAAATGGATCCAAGTAATTTAAGGGAGCAATGAATTTTATATTTATCACGGTCATTGTTCATGTACGGAATGTGGTATGTTTACGCAGTATAATATAGTGAAAATTTTCCATTAGCTTAGATAGCTATGAATGTTTCAAAAGTGTGACTGACAGCCAAACAGATACGTATTTCATGAATCTATGTAACTTATGGTTAACGATACGTCGACATTTCTAGTCAGCACTTCCTGGTTCCTCCCTGTAATGGGAAAGGAATTGCACTGAAAAGTCTGACCAACACTGAGCAATCAACCAAGATCCTTGCCAATATAGGCTCTCGAATAGCAGTTATTACCTCCCAGGAAGCCTCCAATGACATCACACACCAATTAACGCTGCTATCATTCCACGAACACGTCTCCAATTTACTCTCCACGATCGGAATCCAATTTTGCCCCTCGAAATCCTTGTCCAAGATCGCCTTTTTTCCCCGAGACGTCCGGCCGCTGGTAAGACCAGAAGCCCGGCAATCAGAGAGAACGTTTTTTCCTTTTTTACGTTCCTTGAGAACGTATTTCTGATAGGACTCCCATCGTCGGAGGGACATTACGGTTCATACATATGTAAAAATACCGACTCACGACTCGTTTCGAGTATCACTGAACAGTAGCAGTCCTAAGGTCTGTAATTTTGTAGTAATTTTGTTCTTAGGCTATTTGCATACGGCTCTGTTTTTGTTTTCTCGTTTTGTTTCCATCTCCTGATAAGGTATTCGGTAGCTACTGTATGCCGGTGTAATGAGGGTTTGAAGCGGTTTTCGGGTATGTAAATCCCGAGGTTTTTTTTGTAGCGTACAATTGAATGTTACTACCGACCTCCTTATCCTAATTATGGGAGACTTAAATGGTAAACGGTAGGCCTTGTGAATTCTTCTAGAATCGAATTGATGAATGTGTAAATGTTTCAACAATTATTCTTCGTCATTCCTACAAATGAATTTACCTTTAGTGAATTCCAAAAAAATTGAGCTATTTTTGATAAATTTCGCCAAATCAATAATTGTCTTGTAGATATAAGAAATGACGGAAAAATATATTTATATCCAGCTTACAGAAATTTATTATCAGAACTAAATGAAAATTATTCTCTCATTTCCACAAATAAGCAATTATTTGGTAATTAGTGTAGATGGAGATAGTTAGCCGCTGTAGAGATACGAAGACAGGTATAGTTGGGATTCGGCTAGGAGAAAAACGTCAGACTTTCAAAAAGAAATCTGTATTTTGGACGTTTCGACTGCAACAATGGCAGCCTTCTTCAGCTAAAAAATATATACAACTTATAAGTAACGAAATTGTACAACTAGTAAGTAAAAGAAGGCAGAAATGAGCGGAGTATATATATCAATACAATAAATTTTAACCAATCTTATTTTTAAAACCAATGAAAATACAGTAGTTGGAAAGTAAACAGCATGTAGAAAGTGTTAGTAAAAACAGTACAAAAAAAATTAAACAGTAAAAACAACGAACATTTTTTATGTAGTGAAAAACAAAATCTATTTTATAAGTGAAAACAATTTATAACAATTAATATATAGATACATACCACTAGAGAATGCCTAGGGGGGAGGGAGGAAGACCTTGATGACAACTTAGGTAACCATGGTTGAATGTATGAGGGACAGCAACTACACAGGGGGTTTTATAGTTTTGTTCCCAGGCTCCAGACAATTTTTCTACCTGTGTGTCCCAAAACTCTTAACACCTTTACAACCCGCTTTTACAACCCAGCAATTGCTCTTCTTTCATCTTTACCGACTTACCGCTTCCTCACCCCTCCCCCAGTCAAAACTATAAAACCCCCTGTGTAGTTGCTGTCCCTCATACATTCAACCATGGTTACCTAAGTTGTCATCAAGGTCTTCCTCCCTCCCCCCTAGGCATTCTCTAGTGGTATGTATCTATATATTAATTGTTATAAATTGTTTTCACTTATAAAATAGATTTTGTTTTTCACTACATAAAAAATGTTCGTTGTTTTTACTGTTTAATTTTTTTTGTACTGTTTTTACTAACACTTTCTACATGCTGTTTACTTTCCAACTACTGTATTTTCATTGGTTTTAAAAATAAGATTGGTTAAAATTTATTGTATTGATATATATACTCCGCTCATTTCTGCCTTCTTTTACTTACTAGTTGTACAATTTCGTTACTTATAAGTTGTATATATTTTTTAGCTGAAGAAGGCTGCCATTGTTGCAGTCGAAACGTCCAAAATACAGATTTCTTTTTGAAAGTCTGACGTTTTTCTCCTAGCCGAATCCCAACTATACCTGTCTTCGTATTTGGTAATTAAATGGATACTTTGTACACATGCGACTTAAGCCAACCTAACGTCTAAAAATCAAGGGACGTCAGATCAGGGTTTTTGGCCGGCCAATGCACAGGGCCAAATCTCCTAATCCATAATGAGTGCCGCACAAATATCGTTCTGAAGTAGGTCATAAAACGCACTTGAATTTAACCGTCCAGGTAAGAAACTGGATGGGTCATAAACTACCCACAGACTCATAACCAGTGGTTATTAACCACACAGTCACACTGGACTGATACTGGAAGTGGTGTTCTCTCATACCATGTGGATTACCTTATTATTTATAACGAATTAGCTCAATGAACATAATCCTTCAAGATGTGTTGGGAGATTTAGACCTGTGTACTGACTGGCCGAAACCCCTGATCTGGAGTCGCAAGTATCCAAAGAACCCATTTAGGACATAAACCACCTGATAGCAAGGATTCGCGAATCATTTGTGGAAATGAGAGCTAAGCATGATGAAATTGAAAGGACTACATCAGCGGTGTGACCAGGTGTCGTCAGTATGTTCTGGAAGCAGGCCAGTAGTAAGTACGTTTATAATTTCCTATGTACATTTTTTTTTTATTCAACGTTTATGTAAGACATACTATAATCATTAAATATCAATTTTATCAAGAATAATGTTATTTTATTTCTGATAAGATCACGATAATAAATATAATATTACTTTTATTCATTTGATGTTTTTTCAGTCTAGAATTCCAATTATTATATGAAATTGAGGGATAATCTAAATTCTGAGTATACCATTGGAAAGCTGATTAATGTTTACAAATGTTGTGAGATTCGGCAGTCTACAGGATGTTTTTTGGAAGAGTAGTGATTTTCGAAATGTTGTCACTAACCCAGAGCTTTTATTTAGTTTTATTTTGTTTACAGTCCTTCGACACCTAGTCCATTAGCGCCGACATCCAGAGAGGAATTTTCCCAACAAGCCGTGGGATAAAAAATTCCTTCCGCCGGTGGGGATCGAACCCACCATCTCCCGCTTATGAATCTAAGGCACTAGCCACTAAACCACGGAAGACGCCAAGAGCTTTTATTAATTTCTACTTTTTGAATTGATAATAAAGTTAGAATAATGTGCATCATCCCTAAAGAAAATGTAATGCTTATTTCAAAAATATAATGAAACGTTGAGAACAAATGTGTACAAACAGAGTAAATTTGAGTTTGTACTACAAAAAAATAAGTATTTTTCTAACTACCCTTTAGAAGTCATATTATATCTTAAACAGCTAGCAACTCTTGTTAGTGGCCACTTTGGCAGGCGGAATCTAACATGCACAAAAAACATTACTGTTCATTTGATATTTAAAAGTCGAATGTACCTCATGAACACAAAAGTGTTACGAAAAATTAATTAATTAAAATTAAACATATTAAAAAAGGTATATTCAGTTATTCATATTATTTTAGGCAAAAAATATATTTTGTTTAAATACTCCATGAATGTAGTCACAGCCGGATCTCGTACATATACTGCATTTTTTTTTTCGTAGTAATTTACTGTTAATAATAATTAATAACTAAAAAATAAGTATGCCATCAATCCGGTGTCAATAGTCAATTTAGGTCAAATGCCCTTCTCATCCGTACCAGATGTCCTATTTCTCACGAGGTCCATTAGCAAATAGACCATGTTTATCAATAAGGGATGGATTAAGAGACACAGCGGACTCTGTGGAAATGCTCGAATTGAGCAGAGTACGGGTGTACTCCTCGACTCTGTACTGCGGTACAATGGGATTAGCACCCTCTCACAGGACAAAAGGCTAGGGCTCGATTCCTGATGCAGGAGGGGTCGCGACGGATCCATCATATGGCCAATTATACAGCAGTGTTTTCCGTAGAGCTTAGCCGAAGGGGGTGTGCAGTTCCTTTGGGAGTGTCCTGAGGATGACAAACCGCCTGACGAGGAACTCATATGAACTTCAAATGAAGCTCTGGTGAATAAGTGGATTTGGGGTGACGTACACCGTTAATACGACCACAACATCAATATATATATATGTATATATATACATATATATATATATATATATATATATATATATATATATATATATATATATATCAGTCCCGTAACAGGCCACGAGGGCTCTGAGGGGCAGATACTATAGAGGTATCTGATTCATGACCATACGGAGATAGTGTGGTCGGTACTATGCTCCGGCCGCTTGATTTTCCCCTTGCTGCTTCGACTGCAAGAGTCATTAACCCCAAGGTACCCATTTATAAATTAATTAAAGGCTGTGCTGGCCTAGGGACGGCCAAAGAAACAGAATACAACCCATGAACGAAGACACTAGAAGAAAAAATCTTTAATGCTTGCTCGGGATTTGCACTCAGGTCTTCCAGCTTATTAGTCCAGTGCTCTACCATTGAGCTAATCCCGCCCCCCCCCCCTCATATATATATATATATATATATATATATATATATATATACACACACATATATACATGTACATAGTAGTAACTATTTGTTATCAACTACTTTATTTATTTTTGCCGATCCAAATGTTTCGTGCATTTTTCGTTACGGTTTTATCCCTTGTTTCATTAGGAATTTTTGTAATATAAATAGTAAATATTTTGTTTTCAATATTCTTGGTATTTGTTTAAAAATTACATTTATAATACTTTTCATTTGAAGCACAGATTTCTGAATTTAGGCAATCACAATCTGCTAAGAAGTCATTTTGTTGGAAATTTAGTAAGCTTCGGAATAGTTGCCTTCCACTAACTACAATTTCCCAAACGTTTTTGACTAGAAAATCTCAAGACTGCTCTTCAGCAAATGCAACAATCATTTGTGTATCGTACGTAGTTTGGATGGATGTCTAACGTGTAATTCTTAGTGTCTTGTTACATTTTTTGTTCAACATTTTCTGAAAAGAAAAATGAAAAAATGAACGTTAAAATCAAATATATATCATCCTGCACGAAAAAAGAGAAAATTTAAATTAATAACCGAATGCAACTACCTACTCTAAACAGTGCAGTGTAAATCATCACGACGAGCGCCAAGTGAAATCTGCACAGGCCTTACACGCTCGGCTGAGCGTATGAATGCCATCAGCGTGCCACACGAGGCGTGTAAACTCAGATGCTATCTCGTGTATCACTCGTATCACGGGCTATTCTTATCAACTAGCTAACAATCTACTAATTACTGCATTAGCAATACATTTATAAACTGCAACCGTAAACTAAAAATAGCTTTAACCGCTTACATTGCGATGCACTTCGATATATGTTATTGGAGAATGTTGCCTCTATATATATCACCAATACCTCATGAAAAAAAAAACTCACAAGAACAAAAAGACATAACTATATAAATGAAATAAAATTAAATAAAAAAAGATAAATAAACATAAGAAGTCAGTGTACACTTCAAAATATAAATTGATAATTATAAATAGAAACAGCAAGATAAACTAAAAAATATATATAAATCAAATGAAAACACTAAAATGATAAATATAATAATAAGAAAAAAATACAGAATTAAATACCCTTATACTTCACCCACTAGACCAGAGCTACTATAATTAATGGAGGTATATCATAGTGCAGTCAAACATAATATATATACACACACAACCACACCAATTATATATATATAAAATTGAGTTATCGATGCTTTTTGGCAATTATTCTAGCAATCTGTGCATTTTGGCAATTTAGGCGTCTAAACTTTCTTCAATCTATGCATTTTGGCAATTATTCTAGCAATTTAGGTTTTAAAATTTAGCATCTATGCATTTTGGCAATTCCTCTAGCAATATGTGCTTTCTGGCAATTTAGGCGTCTTAAATTTGGCAAACTATGCTTTTTGGCAATTTTGCTAGCAATCTGTATTTTTTGTCAATTCAGGCTAAAATTTAGCTTTTCTTGGAGATTTCATTAGAGTACGGGTTTGAAAATGTTATTTTCTGCAACACCAACAAGAGGTTTGAGGAAAACATTTTTCGATATGGTATCTATATCAAGCTTTCAGTGATAATGAAAACATTTGGAAACTCGCTAAGATGACGCAGTACAATTCTCCAACGTTAAATCTAGCAATGTTAATAACATTTCTGAAAAATAAGAAAACACCCAGTTGTTTCCCCGTTGTTTAATCAGTAGAGGATATGAGATCCTCCGCCTGTCGCCCCATGGCAAACAAGACCTCGACAAGAAGGGGCTGTGGTGAGGCCGTAATAAGAGACGGAGTTAGAGATAAACATACGCCCGTGTAGTTATTAGGAAGGCGTGTGCAAGGCGCGTGTCTGCAACAGGCTGGGGCTCTTGACTCGATACTAGGTACTGTATCGATTCCGCACTCAGCTCGATACTAAACAAGAGGGCACTCGAAGGGATTATTAAACAAAACCTAGTTAGGATGAGTCCTTCACGCAGGAACTGTGGGAATATAAAAAAATTCCAGCCAACAGTTACAAAAAATATACAAGTTTACAGTTCTAAGCAATTTGACCAGTTTTCGTTAAATGATGGACGTTATGACGATCGGATTTATTGTGAAATTTTTCGCATTTAAAAATTCAGGCACTTAGGGCAACGATTCAGGGATATTATAAACTCTGAGATGACAAAATGATCAGAGTCGTATGAACTCTATCTAAGCTAAAACGGCCATCGTTTAACAAAAACTGGCCAAGTTGGAAATGCAGGAATAATTGAGGGGGTATTATTGGGTTCTTGGCAAGACATTAAGGGCCTGACAATAGGTACAATACTATGATTTGAGGCGATGAATTTCAAAATGAGCTAAATCCATTTTTCATCAAAATAATTGTTTTTCCAAAACCTTTTCTTCCACAAAGCAACAAACGTTTTTTGGGGGGTGAGGGGACTCCATTTAATCTTATAAAAAACAAGAAAATTAAAGTTAGTGCGACCTCGTAAATTTTGGCTTGAGGAGGATGTCGAGATGTTGGTTGGGTACTTTTGCATGTATAAGAAAAGCCCTCGGAAGACTCCTTACCGAGACGATTCATTTGATACCCCAAATGATAGGTTTCGGAAGGAATGATGGGGTTCCGAAGGAACAACATGGACAAAACGGAAACCCCCCTGGGAGCGAAGTCTAAGACAACCTTTCAGGATTTTTCGATTGTTGCCTTTAATATCACCCTAATGACTCTCATCCTGTAAAATTTCAAGTTTCTAGCTTTTCCGGAAGTGCCTAATAATTTTGATGAGTGAGTGAGTGAGAGAGCCTTGTAAATTCCGATTTTCCATCGCCTATATATCTGAAACTATTCAATGTAGAATTATGAAACTTTCTAATTTTACTCACATCTATTAGTATAATACCTGTGTAAAATTTCATAAGTTTATCTTTAACTGGTTCAAAGTTATGAGGGTGTAAAACTCGCCTCTTATAAGGCTTGCAATGTACAAACAGTACGCGTAGGGGGTCTCCCGTGGTCTAATGGCTAGCGCCTTGGATTCATAAGCGGGAGATGGTGGGTTCGATTCCCAACCTCCGGCAGGAATTTTATCATCCCACGGCTCGCTGGTAAAATTCCTCGCTGCACCCTGGATGTCGGCGCTAATGACCTAGATGTAAATGCGCTGTAAAAAAAAAAAAAAAAAAAAAAAAAAAAAAAAAAAAAAAAAAAAAAAAAAAAAAAATATGCGTAGGCAGGAACTTAGCCTGGCGCACTACCGTGCCGAGATAAATTTCGATTTTCCATCGCCTATATCTCAGAAACGCTTCAATATAGAATTATGAAACTTTCCAATTTTACTCACATCTATTATTATAATACTCTGTCGAATTTCATAAGTTTACCTTTGACTGATTCAATGTTATGAGAGCAAAAATTGGCACTAATACTTATTCGAATACATCTATCATGAGAGCTATTGATGCTATGAATGAGAATCATTAGGTCATGTGTAACAGCAGATTGTAAACAATTTAGTTGAAGTATTTTTTATGGTTTAATCGGTAACCAAGATTTTTGATTTGTCAGCGATATTATTAATAAATCCTACTAAGAGAGATAACTTTTTCTGTCTGAGCCAGATTACAGTTGTAAAGCATTCTCAACAATAATGAGTCATTTAAATATTTATTAGAGTACATTTGTAATTTCGGTGCTAAGCACGCGCCGGACTGGTTTTCTAATCGGCCACAAAATTGTTAGGCATACACACAGACCTTTAGGAATGCAATTAAAGAACCCAATATTTTTTTGTGCGTGTACCTTCGGGAGTGGAACCGACAACCTCCCGGCCTAACGAAGAGCTTCTAATTGGAATCACGTAGAGCACTAAGGCTCCACCCACCATCGGCTACCTGGTGCTTATACGGTAGCCCTATTTCGGGGCTAAATGCTTTTCAGAAACTTACAATTATCCAATATAGGCGAGTTCGGGAGCTTCCGTTCCGCAATTAAGTGTTGATTGCATTGCCGTGGCCGGGAGTCGTGCGGCCCGTGCCGGTGGAAGTGTTTTCAACGGGAAGATGAATCAATTAGATTCTATTTACTCATTGGAACACCTTACTTTTTCAACAAGAATGTGCAGTAATCTGGAACACTAATTAAAATCGCTTGTCGAAAGGCACATTTAGTTCACAAGATCTTTGACCTAAAGGAACATAATCTGCCAGTGCGGCGTACCAAGTTTTCCCTAAAATCAAGAAATAATTTAAAGATTTACATAGAATAGACAGGTGGTCAAATGTTATTGAAACCTCCCTTCCGGATTCCCATCTATGTTAATCATGTTCAGGAGGACTAAGACGAGTAAACGAAATGTCCAGCCTAACTAATGGAAGCCGAACCTTCTGCTAGAAGAGTAATTTCCAAACCCGTCAAAAAATGGCTAGCATGTAAAAGTGTTTTTATTTTAACACTGCTTCGTCACGGCAGATAAGTAGTTATTTTATTGCGTTAAATAATGCACTATCAAAATTAACACTACTATATAATTTTGTGCAGTTTATTATAGCACGGTTCCTGTCCTACTATATAGCATTCATCAATTGAATCAACGTATAATGTTTCTTGACACTGGCGCGCTCCATACCAATGTCAACAAACAGATAACCCGTTATTCATAGGTTATCAGTAACAAGAGTTTAAGCAGTGCAGGTTAAAATTCGTTGTCAATAATAAATGGACGTTAAAATTTAAAAATTTATGTTTCTCGGATGTCATTTTGAAACACCCATTATATTTGCGAGTATTACCAATAAGTGGTCTGACCAGGTATAGCGTAAACTCTATGAGGGACAAAATCATACTTTATTTCTAGTAATTCAAGGTCTGCCATCATATTTGAAATTAACCGCAAATAAAAATAATATTATGAAATAGATACATTACGGTAACAGCTGACCTGTTATCGTCCTAGGCTCTCCAACAAAAAAATCAAACCCCTGTAAAAATACTTACAAATTTTAATATCAAAAAAACCTTTCTTAGTGAGTGTCTGCAAAATTTAAATTTTTTTGTCAAGTAGCGTGGGCTGGGCGATCATAGGTCAGTGAGTGAGTGAGTGGTATCTCACAAATATATAGTAGATTCGACTTTCCGACTATTTTATAAAAATCATTGAAAATTTAGGGTCATTTTTGAGAATCAATATGAAAAATTTTAAGATAATATGTAAACCCGATTTCAAGAAAAGTGAATACAACTAAATAAAATGAAAAACTTCAAATTCCTTCTCAACTAATCATTCCATCTAAAGTCATATTATTTATCTGCAACAAATTGTCACCTGGAATATTATGCCACTTTTTTGCACCAGCAAAAGCTTGACGAGCCATGTTTCAAATTACGAGGTTGCTGGAAGAGAAGGAAGGTCTTCGGTAAAATGAAGTAATTTGATCTTCGGTATATGTTGTGAAGGAATTTGACGTTTTTCATTATTCCGAAGATCTTTCTTCTCTGTCAGCAACCTCGTACTTTGATAAAGCTATAATTCTAAATCTGGGTACTCAAAATTAACATATTGAGTATTTTTTTTTCAAAACGTTTCACCTTTTCATCTATGTAAGACAAAAATTTTGGTTAAACATAGAGTTGTGAAAGTAAAAAAAAAAAAAAACAGTCAACATTATCCGGAACTTATCAATTCTCCCAAGAATGGTTGCTCTATAATGTTCCAAATCAAATAAAAACAGCTCCACAGTCACCTGGCATTAAGCCCATTGAACACCTATGGGATGAACTTGGCCGAAGAGTGAAAAATCACAACATCCGTACGAAGGAAGAACTAAAAACTGCACTACAGACAGAATGGAATGAAATTAATAATCAAGTAACAAAACAACTGGTTTGGAGCATGAAGCCCAGACTACTTGAAATCCTAAAACGAAAAGGAGGAACCACCAGTTATTTAAAAAAATGTATGGAAACTCAATAATGCTTTGTTTGTAATGTATGGATACTTTTTTAAATTATGATAAATTTAATATTTACTAATTTACTATTGCTTTAAATGAACTTATATGTTCAAATATGAAAAAAAATCTGTACAAATAATATTATTATACATTTCTTAAATTCCTTTATTTACATACTTTAAATTATATTTGGGTGTATGGAACCTTTTTTGACTGATTGTATATACATATATATATATATATATATATATATATATATATATATATATATATATACTTGTATTTTTTCTCCTTTGTACTATTTCATTTTATTTTCCACAGTCCTATATTTGCCTCTTTTATGATCTTCGACGAGTCGTCTTTGAGGAATTTACCTGCCAGCCGGTATAATATACCGTACATGTATATATATATATATATATATATATATATATATATATATATATATATATATATATATAAGTAGATATGTAAATATATACACATAATATAAAGTAATAATACATAAAGAAAGCACTTAATTTTTAGATAATGTAAGGTGTACATCTCTGTGAAGCGGGACGCCAACAAATAAAAAAATATCACCACCAATGTATAACCAATATATGTAAAAGCGCTTATATGACTTTTTTTTATACTTTTCAAAATTCCTAATGATGACATATTACTAAACCCTGAGTTCACGAAGTTTTTTATTCAAGACTTTTTTTATTATACCCCAGTAACTTTAAAAAGTGATAGCAAATTAAATGATTACCTCTTTACCCCAGGAAAAATGACTGTAATCATGGTTGGTTGCACTAAGCGGCCTCCGTCCCTTCCAGGTATAAAGTGTATATGGCACTGGATATAAAGGGGTACTGCTTTGTTTCAAGCACTTTATTTCTCATTAGGCCTCTAGATAGATCGCCTATCAAGGTGGCTTTTAATGAAACATATAGATCAAATCGAATTAGGTGGAATTTCCGGACGGAATTATAGTTGCTGGAGATTTCAATAGTCGTTTGGGGTTATGGAATCTTACCACGTTTCCGTACTTGTGCCTCGTGTAATTGTGATCTTCTGAGGTTTTTTCGTGTAGAATTTAATTGAAAAGCCAAATTATTCACCAAAATGCGCAAGAATCTGACACTTGCTAACTCGAAGCGGAAATTGCTCGCCCTGGTGGGGTTTCTCAGCTAACTGGAGGAGATTTTGACTGGGTGATATTTCCAACCAGTAAAAAGTATTATTTTTAGCACTTTCCTCCGAAGGAAAGTAGCTATTGAGGTTGCACTCATGACGGAATTTTTGAAAAATTTCTTCAAATCTTTATCGATCCTACCTAGTAGACACCGGAAATGACCCCCGTTAAAATTTATATATATATATATATATATATATATATATATATATATATATATATATATATATATATATATATATATATATATATATATATAAATATATATGTGTCTGTTAACACGATAGCGGCCAGAGTTTTTGTTTTTTCTTCACGAAACGTGGTATATAGCGTTCAATTAGCAAACGATTGAACGAGTTAGTTAACCACCAAAATCGGTCCACCGGGAGGGGGGGTTTACCCCGGACCCAAAACACTAATTTGACCATACCAGCCGTAGTTTTTGTTATATTTCAACGAAACTCGGTATTCGTTATTTTGATCTAAAGAGAGAAATACGTTGTAAAAATAAACTAAATCGGTTCATTAGGAGGGGGGGGGTTTACTCCGGACCCACAATACCAATTTGCCACTGCCAGCCGTAATTTTTGTTACATTTCAACGAAACTTGGTATTCGTGGTGGCAATCAACAGAGAAAAATTGGTTGTAAAAATAAACTAAATCGGGTTATTTGGAGGGGGGTTTACTCCGGACCTAAAATTCTAATATACTCATACCGGTCGTAATTTCTGCTGTATTGTAACGAAACGCGGTATACTTCGTGGGTATCTCATGAGAAAGCAGTGTTGTAAAAATGAAGTAAAGGAAAGTACTTACTTTATACTCTGTTTCATTACAATTAGCCTGCCAAACGTAGGTTCCCAAAGCCGCCGGAGGGAGCGCTAGTTCCCACAAGGGGACTGTATCCTGTCCCTGCATCTGATCGAAAGACGGAAAATGAAGTTTTTGCGTATTTATTAAGGAGTACAGTATCATGAATTAACATAACTCTGGAAGCAAATTATTTACAAAATTAATAATTGAACAGTCCTCATAAGTAATGTAAATGAGCAGAACTATTCAAGTTTTTATTTTATTTATATAGGTTATTTACAGCAAATTATTCAGTAATGTAGTCTACACTACAAAAATTCTAAGGAAAGTGCTTAGTTATACAGCTCCTGAGTGACGGCCTTTTATTTATAAAACACTGTTTATTTATTTAATTTTGGGCATTTGAAAACTTTCTTAGGATTCGAGCAGTGTTGGGTAATACTGCATACTAAGATGATATTTTTAGTTCGTCTCACATTTTTAGGCACTGTCTGTTCTGTTTGGAAGCAGTCCATTGGACGAGATAATAACTGCAGTAACTCTAGCGGAATCGAATTCTTAGTGGTGTTTTAACTCAATGGCCAATTCTTGATATTTTCACAGCTTCTTTGCGTAGGCATTCATCATTCGGCGCTGAAATATCAATAATATCAGCAGTCTTATTATGCTTGTCTGTGATGCGAATATCTGGTTAATTATGGTGAACAGTAAGGTCCGTAATCATAGCTTCGTCCGACTAGATTTTAATTCTATCATTTTCAAGAAATGCTTGTGGGACGTAGCGATAATACGGTACCGTATTTTCCAAAATGTCGAACAATTCTGCTAATGTTTGATGATAAATCTTGGCAACAATGTTCGTAATCGTAAATACCAATATTGGCTATCGAAATACTCTCTACCAGCCCAAAACTATCGTATACCATCATCATGGTACGACAATGTTTGACTCAGCGTGGCGTGATAGTTTTGCTCCATCCACCGTACTCTCCAGATCAGGCGCCTGCTGATCTTTTTAGCGCGGTTCCTCCCTCCCCCATAGGGAGGAACCCCGCTTATAAGGTTGATACAATGAAACAATCCGGAAGTGCCGACTAGAAAATTTCGCGTTTCAGAACCCCTAGAGACCGAAAATAACGGTGGTTCAAATTTGTATATATATATATATATATATATATATATATATATATGTATATATATATATATATATATATATATATATGTATATATATATATATATATGTATATATATATATATATATATATATATATATATATGTATATATATATATATATATATATATATATATATATATATGTATATATTTATTTATTTATATATATATAAATGTATATATAAATAAATATATACATATATTCGGTTGTACATTGTATTTCGGTTGTATTTGTCTGTTCGCTCTGTAGCTCCCAGACGAATAGTCCGATTTTGTTGAAATTTGGTACAAAAATCTTTCGTCTAATTTGAAAGGTCAAGTTCGTTAACCAGCAAAATCCGCCTACTGGAAGATGGCGTTTGGGGTGAAATTCGCGCAAAAAAAATCGTAACGCTTACGTTTTTGAGTTCATAAGCTTGTAAGTACTCGTTTTATATGCTTCCTGGGCTAGGAAAACGAATGAAACCATTTTCAAGTCGTTAGCTTTAACCGTTTTCGAAAAAATTGGAAAAATAGTTTTTGAATACCGTGTTTGGTTTGGGTACTTAGAATCATGGGATTCAGTTGAAACATTTTTTGCATGTTCTACTTTCATCAAAACTAATATGTTGAAATTTTGGTTACGTTTAGAGTTAAGGAAGGGTTAGAATAAAATATTTTATTAACAGACATAAAAAGTTTTAGTAACTTTGTTTACTTTCCTTAATATCTCGAAAAAGGTTGAGCATCTTGGTAAACGGAAGAATACCATTTGAAAGCTTATTACATGCTCTAAAAAAAAGGTTCT
The DNA here is from genome assembly GCA_946811695.1 of Gonocerus acuteangulatus. Classification (NCBI taxonomy): domain Eukaryota; kingdom Metazoa; phylum Arthropoda; class Insecta; order Hemiptera; family Coreidae; genus Gonocerus; species Gonocerus acuteangulatus. The sequence goes on from OX328128.1 coordinate 72,376,259, forward strand.
AATGAAAGTTTTGATTAGGCGATGTCAATCGGAGAAATAAGAGCTTAAAACTTTAAAGTAATTGATTTCGCCTATTCGAACTGTTCTTTTTTTATTCCTTGTTATTTTTTAATTGCTTATAGTTGGATAATGTATTTGAAAATAAAACAGGTTAAGAAAAATAAGAATAACAATTTAATGTTAGAGATATGGATTTCCAAGATATAGCTTTTCAACTAGCGTCCTTCCTAGGGAGGGTTGTTTGTCTTTGATTTTGGTACTTAGAATTATGGGATACAGTTGAAACATTTTCTGAATGTTCGAATTTCATCAACACTAATATGTTGAAATTTTTGTTACGTTTAGAGTAAAGGAAGGGTTAGAATAAAATATTTTATTAACAGACAAAAAAAGTTTTGGTAACTTTGTATACTTTCGTTAGTATCTCGAAAACCGTTGACAATCTTGTGAAGCGGAAGATTACCATTCGAAAGCTTACTAAATGCTCTACAAAAAAGGTTCTGAAGAAAGTTTTAATTAGGCGATGTCAATCGGAGAAATAAGTGCTTAAAACATTAAATTGATTGATTTAGTTTATTCGAATGATTCTTTTTGTCTGTTTTATTCCTTGTTATTTTTTAATTGCTTATAGTTGGATAATGTATTTGACAATAAAACTGGTTAAGTAAAATAACAAAAACAATTTATTGTTAGAAATATAGATTTCCAGGATTCCAAGACCTTGTCACTAGCGGGTCCGTTTCTAGTGTTAGGAGACCCTTCCAGGTAAGATTGTAAATCATGACCTTTCAAGACTTTACTACACACAGGAATGGCGTTAGTGACCTTAAGAGTTGACACGCCATTATAATAATTAATTAAAAAAAAAAAAGACTGGTGGAACCAAAATAATAACTTCTATTTTAATCTTTCCAAATTAGACTAGGGATATGAACGGAACCGCACTAAGATGAAGCAGTTCCTGCGAGACGGACTTTTTTCTTTCCACGTCTTAAGCAGGCCTTAAAGGGATCAAGGTTTGCGAACGTGAAGGATGTTCAGAACCATGTGACGTCTATTCTGAAAACAATTTCACATCAACCAGTCTCTAATAGTTTTCGAACGTTGTCAATCGTTTGATGTGGCAGGTGGAGAGTATTTTGGAGGCCAATGTACATGTTGGGCCGAATTTAAATAGCAAAACTTCAGGTGCGTATAGGGACCGAAAAACTAAGACAAAAGTCTTTCACAGATTTGCAAAAGAAATAAATTGTCGCAAATAAACGAAGCAAAAACGCACAAACCTCTAAAGGACTTTTTGTCTTAGTTTTTCGGTCCCCTATCGGTCCAGGACGAAGATTTATTATCAGGTTTTGATGGTGTCGTAAGGTTGACCTCATAAGCGGGCTTCTCCCTATGGAGGAAAAGAGCAATTTTGTCAAAAACCGTTTAAAAAAACAAATCCGACACTTTGGATAAATCCCATCGGAATAAGATCGCCCAATCGAATACTGCATAAGAATCGTTTTTCTACGAAATTTATTAGGCTTTGTAATAGATGCGTCACATTCACTACGTTTTCCGAAACAGTTTAAATTTATAAATACAAAAACAACGGTGGGTCAAATTTGTTTATATATATATATATATATATATATATATATATATATATATATATTTGAGCAAAAGAATTTTCGTGACTTCAATGATTTTTTGGTCGGATAGTATCATAAAGTTAATTCATAATTTTGTTTCCCTCCCGTAACTCTAAAGGAAACACGCTAATCCCTAGATGGTAATCCTAGGCGTAGAGATAACCTTATCTATTAACCACCGACCTAAATTACACGACCATATCCTTACACCTCATCCATAGCCGTGTATATCTCCGTCAAATCACTTCTTTTTTTCTTCTTCCTTTTTAAAGTAGTTTTTTCCCCGGCACGCAATTAGGCACGCACTCAAATCTCTATCCATTCTTATCCGCCGGCCATGGCCCGGAGGGGAATTATAAAACCAAAAAATAAAATTATAAATAACAAAAAAACAAAAAAAAAAAACAAAGACGAAAATAAAAATCCTGCCATAAATAACATCAGTCCGTGAGGCACCCCAGAAAGAGGCGTGGTCGCCCCGGGGGCCCTCGTCCGCCATGACGGTTCCCCCAGCCTAGGGGGAGGGGGCGAAAATTTAAATCCGCCGATAGAGGCCCCCGGGGCATTTGAGGGGACCGACATTGTACGCGGGGATTTAAGTTCGCGCGGATAGAAGGGTGGATTGCTCTACCCCGAGGGTGTATATTAAACGATATATATGTAGTATGAATATATATATATATATATATATATATATATATTTATATATATATATATATATATATATATATATATTTATATATATATATATATATATATATATATATATTTATATATATACTAGCTGACCCGGCGAACTTCGTACCGCCTAACAGTCGATTCTTTAATTATTATTTGTTTTAATACTTATTCTGCTATTTGGGACACCGGGTCAGCTAGTAAGATAAAAAAAAAAGAAAAAAGAAACTTAATAAGTCAACAATTACATTATGTCAAAAAATAAAAATTATAAAACACTTAAAATTTTTTAATAGTCACTAAAAATCATAATGAAAATTACAATATCAGATTTCTTATTATGATTCCTACTTATTATATTTCACTTTATATTTACTTATTCTTAATTAAGTATCATTTTTATTGTAGTACTTAATGGTACACGATATTTTTTGTTTCATTGCCTGTCGCGTAAACAAACAGAGCTGATGGTTTTCCAACACGGGAACAGGCAACATACTATTGACCATGCGAGAAAATTGGGTTTTCTACATTAATACCACAAACACTTAATGACTGCCCCTGGGATTTGCTTATAGTCAATCTGAGTTCATAGGTCCAATAGCAACACAGTTGTAGGCACTGTAATCAATTGACAGCTGCTCCATTCAAACTTGCACCATTATTAGTCGAATGTCGCGCTTCGCGGGTCTGTCTTAACCAAATTCTTTCACGTTCATTGCGATCTTCACGTTCCTGGGCAGTACAATTAGATTGATAATTAATCTGATTCTTTGCATTTGTCTGGGTTCTTCTGCCTAAATTTGTCCGCCGCCTTATAGGAGGCATATTTAGTAAGTCACAAACACACAACACTTTAGTAATTTTATAGAAATTTGTGGCTTTTAGATTCAGTAATATTATAGATACACAACAAAGAGATGTTTAAATTTCAAATAATATTTTACCACAGATCATTTACATTTTACCATAGACAATTTGTTTTTGAGTAATGTTACTATCGTATAAAATTTGACAAATATTGACATTAATATTTATACGATACTAATGTCGCTCAATTGTTTTTCCTTCCCAGAACCCCTCCACTAACACTTAAACTTTACGGTATGGTGTTAAAGTTCTAATTGACCTTCAAGTATTATTACGAATCTTTTGTATGGGAATATAGAAAAGTGGGGTCTTTTTTACTTCGTTAACGCAAATATAAATTAATTTAAATTGCATTATTAACATGTGATTCTATTGTCACCAAGTGATTACTTGTTCTTATTTTTTTAATTTTTTTTTTTTTTTTGCTTATACACAAAAAATCTAATACGTTAACTGTTAAAAATATTATAATTGAGAACATATGTTTTTATTTAAAAATGAATTTGCGTTAAGGAAGTGAAAAAGACCCGAAAAGTGTTGTTTTTAGACTTTTTCGGGCAATTTTTTTAAATTTTTCTCTCCGTAAGAACCATCCTCGTAGTTCAAGGAATATTATAAAAAAAGAATTAGCGAAATCGGTTCAGTTGTTCTCGAGATTTGCGCTTACCAACACATTTAGCGATTCATTTTTATATAAAATATATATTATATATATATATATTTATATATAAACACAAATACACACATATTTTTGAAACGTCTTCCATATTTTAATAGTTCCCTTTTTGCGGGTTTCCTTTCTCAGTCCGCAGGGAGAAAACTCGCTTATGATGCCACTTGAAGACACAATCTATTCAAAGTCAGAATTTGTTTACACATTTCTGGAAGTAACGGAGAAAGAAGAAACCAATAATTATATCAAACATTTCTGGCTATGATCATTGCCGTAAAAAATAACGTGAACGAAATATCAAATTGTGACACACTTTTCATTGATCCTCGTAAAAAGAGTGTATATCGATGGCCAAAGTAAATAAGTTTGTAGGTCAGAAAAATGACATAAAGTACACTATGGTTATCCCCTAAGACTCATGGATAGCGTAAAAAAGTCACTAGCTCAGAGCCTTGGTCGTTTCTGATTTATGAAGATGTGGGTTTCTGGCCATGTCATAAAATAGTGTGTTTACTCTGTTTAAGAGCTGCCCTGAAGAATAGAGATTGTGAAAGTACCAAGTTATTCCTTCTGACCATATATATATATATATGCTCTACAGGGGATATAAATTGAAGCTATCATTGTTTCCCTAATGGGTTTTGGATTTTAGCACTAGATTTACCAGTCCAGTAGATTTAAATGCCAATAACAACAAATATATTTGTTACTAATATATATATATATATATATATATATATATATATATATATATATATATATATATATATATATATATATATATATAAAGTAACATTTAGTTCATTAAATGTATCTCTACTAATAGCTACAAAAGTCATAAAATCATTTAGGAAAGCAAATGACAAATGTCGTAGCCCCAAGTGGAACAATCGAGTTTGTTGAGGTCTCAAAAAATTATTATTTTTAAGCATTAAAAGACAGTACAAAGGACATAGTCTTTTATTTAAATTAACAACTTGAATAAAAATATTATAGTGTAAAATATCCTAAATTATGAGTTTTAGGGGGTTGGCCTTAAACAAAAAGTGCAGAGGTTTTCCCGACCCCGGATTCGGATTCAGCGACCCCAAAAACATATAGTACATGGTCTGGTCGCTGGGCCCGGACTTTTTTCTTTTTTTTTTTTTTTTTTTTTCTTTGTTTATAGTGTTACAACCCTAGTGGGTCATCAAACACAGATATTCGGAGTTAATTTGTTGGAGCTATTTAATTTTAAAGTAGCAGGGACCAAGATAACAGACAGAGGGGCAGGCGGAATCCCCACGGCGGCACAAGGACGCTACTCTCATATATTTCATGAGTTTCCTTTCTGTTTCTATCATCGAAGCCCTGAAAGGAGCTGTGGTCGCCCCCTGGTGCTGGAGGGCGAGCAAAGACTCCAAGGCTTGGGGCCAGAACTTGGCCCAGAGACCGTCCGAGTGTCGCCCCAGGAACACCCCCGTCCCTCCCTCTCTCATCCCCATGTCCCGTTCAAGTTAATAACAGCAATTGTGTTTAGATTTTTGTGGGGTATTTTATCTAGAGGATTCTAAAATATTTTGAAAAGTTTTCTCTCTTTGCTATGTTCTATCTTTGCATTTTTGGGGGTATTGTTACTTTATTTGGATATGGTCAGGGCTGTCTGAGATGAGTATTACATTTAAATTTTTCCAAATAATTTCGTGTCTTGAAGAAATTTAAGTATTTTATTTAATGGATCTTGCTGATAGTTGAGAATTTCTTTGAGGGTTGAGGCTAATTGACATTTATCACGGTAGTTTTTATAGATTGCACATTCAGTGAGAATATGTTTTACTGTCAGTCTTTCATTACATGGCTGACAGTAAGGAGGTGGGTCTTTGCTCATTAGATATGAGTGCGTGAGGAAGGTATGCCCAATACTTAGTCTAGTTATTACTACTTCCTGTTTCCTTGTCAATGTTTGTAAACCTTTCCTTGCTTTTACGGACTCCTTGACTTCCTTTAGTTTGTTGTCAGTGGTGCTATCCCATGTCCTTTGCCATTTTTCCCATACTAGATGTTTAACTGACGCCTTTAGGTCATTTTTAGGAATTTTGGGTACGAGAATTCCTTCATTTGCTGCTATTTTTGCAAAAACGTCTACTTTTTCATTTTCACCTATCCCACAATGACTTGGGATCCATGTTAGGACAGTGGATTGTTTACTACGTTGGTGATCATACATTGCCTCCTGTGCACTAACAATGAGTGGATGTTTTGTGAAGATGTTGGTGAGAGATAGCAGGCAGGATAGAGAGTCAGTGAAAACATTCAGTCTATTGTTTTTAGGTATTATTATTTGCAGCGCTTTTTCTATTGCTGTCATTTCGGCAGTGTAAATAGTGGCTGAAGGGTGAAGTTTGAACATATATTGTCGGTCGTCAGTGGTTATTGCTGCGCCTACTCCATTACTGCTTTTTGACCCATCCGTGAAAACATCCTGTCCTGATGGGAGCTGGTTCCTGAGTTTTTTGAATTCATTCGCCAAAACTATTGGATTTGTATTCCTTTTTATGTATTTTGCAAGAGAGATATTGACTTTTAGCTGTGGAACTACCCAGGGTGGAACTTTTTTCTTTTTTTTTTGTGTTTGTGGCTGTGTTATTAATCTGATTTTGATATATATGCGGCAGCATCGATTAATCTGATTTTGATATATATGCTGCAGCATCGATTAATCTGATTTTGATATATATGCGGCAGCATCGATTAATCTGATTTTGATATACATGCTGCAGCATCGATTAATCTGATTTCGATATATATGCGGCAGCATCGATTAATATGATTTTGATATACATGCGGCAGCATCGATTAATCTGATTTTGATATATATGCGGCAGCATCGATTAATCTGATTTTGATATATATGCGGCAGCATCGATTAATCTGATTTCGACATACATGCGGCAGCATCGATTCCTAACAATTACAGAGTTTCCTAAATCTGATATGATTATCTCGTAATCCTCGTGTACTTATATGTTACACACAAAAGGATCTTTTGGCCTTCCTGGTTATTCCTTTTGTCTTTTTAGCACATTTCCTTCTTCCTTTCGTAGGGAGGATTGTCTCTTTGATTTTGGCAACCAACTGATGAAAGTTCATTAGCAATAAGAGGTCAGCAGTTAGTGCCCAACTGGAGAACATACCAAAACCAATGAAGATACTGATGCTTGTTGTTTCGGAAGATGAATCAACTCCTGATGGACCTTCAACATGTTTCGTTACCTTGGACAAACCCGTGAGATGTACATTTTGTGAGAGATAGAGGAAAACGCTGTGCTCTGTGTGCAGAAGGGCGATGTGCCGCGATCACCGATCACCAAAGTGTTTTGAATGCCAACGAGAACATTGTATTTTCATATAATTCCTATTTTCTATGGCTCATTCTAGTTCATAGTCCTTAAAAAATATTTTCAGTTTAGTAATATTTTTTTTAGAATAATTATTTGCTGTATGAACAATATTGAGTTTTAGGATTTCCCACACATTTGTGAATTTTAATAAAACTTTTGTACATTTATTTATTCGATTTTAGAGCCCGCAACTGGGTGATTTGCTCTATAAACATGTTTATATATAGCTATAACATAAAAAATTAAAATTTTTAAAGAACCAATTAAACAAATGAAATTATCAAAATTTATACTATATGAATAAAATAAATAATAAAAAACCCGTTAAAGGTGAACTATAAAAACAAGTAAGTAATAAATTATTTTTAATAAACTAAATGTTTTTTTCTTTTCGCTGTATTTTGTACAAATAACATTTTATGTTAACATATATTAAAATATTTTGATTTTTCTATATTTCTTCGCATATTTTTTTTTTTTTTAACTATAAGATACTGTATATATGTGGGCTACCGTCTATCAAGAGTTCGTACATATCACGTGTTATGTTGATGTTTTCACGTTTCCTGCAGTCTGTCAGTAAGTGTTTTACAGTCAATGTCTTATTGCATTCTGTACATAGTGGTATGTCTTGTTTTGTCATGTAGGAGTGCGTTAGTAGTGTATGTCCAATTCTACGTCTTATAAGGACTACGTCTTCCCCCCGGCAGCTTCTATAACTGGAATCCCATTGTTTTAAGAATAACTTTATCTCCCGAAGCTTGTTGTCGTTAAAAGATAACACTGTTTGAATTTATTTCTTCGTGTTCCCATTCATTTATTTATCTATTTATTTTTTTTGTTTTTAACTTATTCAATTTATGGGGTAAAATTTACCCCAAGGTGTCATTACCGTACATGTCAATGGCAGTGTCAATCCAGGGTTAATTATATACGATAGGCTCAGAACGATGTTTTTTTATGCAAAAACTAGCTGAATGTCCGTGCTTCGTCGCGGTAGCTAAGTAGTTATTTTATTGATTTAAATAAGGTATCATCAAAACTAACGCTACTAAATAATGTTGTGCAGTTTATTATAGCACGGTTCCCGTCATACTATAAGTTATTCATCAATTGATAAGTAATCAAAGTATAATATTTCTTGACACTAGGACAAGTGTCAAGAAACAGATAACGTAAAGATAACCCGTTATCTGTAGATTAACAGTAACAGGAGTTTAACTAGTATAGGCTAGAATTTGCTGTTAATAATAAATGTACGTTAAAATTAAAAAATTTATGTTTCCAAGATGTCATTTGGAAACACCCATTATATTTGTGAGCATTACCTGGAATAGTTCTGACTGGGGCTGATGATGGGTGAGGAGGCTGTGCAAGGGTTCGGGATATTATTACTTCGGATGAACCATCACCAGGTATAACGTAAACTCTATGGGGGACATTTTATTTATAGTAGTTCAAAGTTTGCTATTAGCACTTTCCTCCGAAGGAAAGTAGCTATTGAGGTTGCACTCATAACGGAATCTACCTAGAAGACACCGAAAATGATCCCCGTTAAAATTTATATATATATCTATCTATATATATGCATATATATATGTGAGTGTGTGTGTGTGTCTGTTAACACGATAGCAGCCAGAGTTTTTGTTTTTTTCTTCACAAAACGTGGTATATAGCGTTCAATTTGCTTAGTTCGTTAACCACCAAAATCGGTCCACCGGGAGGGGGATTTACCCCGGACCCAAAACACTAATTTGACCGTGCCAGCCGTAGTTTTTGTTATATTTCAACTAAACTCGGTATTCGTTATGTTGATCTAAAGAGAGACATACGTTGTAAAAATAAACTAAATCGGTTTATTAGGAGGGGGGTTTACTCCGGACCCACATTACCAATTTGCCACAACCAGCCGTAATTTTTGTTATATTTCAACGAAACGCGGAATCCGTCGTGGGTATCTCATGAGAAATAAGTGTTGTAAATCGGTCTATTGGAAAGGAGGATTTACTTTAAACTCTGTTTCATTAGAATTAGCCGGCCAGACGTAGGTTCCCGAAGCCGCCGCGAGAAGCGCTATCTCCCACAAAGGGACTGTATCCTGTTCCTGCGTCAGATCAAAAGACAGAAAAAGAAGTTTTTGTGTATTTATTAAGTAGTACTGTATCATGTATTAACATAACTCTGGAAGCATATTACTCACAAAGTTCATAATTGAACAGTTCTCATAAGAAATGTAAATGAGCAGAACTATTCACGTTTTTATTTTATTTATATAGGTTATTTACAGCAAATGATTCAGTAATTTAGTCTTCACTACAAATATTCTGAGGAAAGTGCTTAGTTATGCAGCTCCTGCGTGACGGCCTTTCATAGTTGAAATGAACCGCAAATAAAAATAATATTAAGGAGTAGAAATAGTACGGTAACAGCTGACTTGTTATCGCCGTAGCAACGCATGTTGCCTATATATATATATATCAAAAAATCCTTCCCTAGCGAGAGTTAACATCCCAAAGGGAGTGTCCATGCAAAATGTTCTGTCAAGTGGTTTTGGCTGGGCGATGATAGGTCAGTGAGTGAGTGAGTGGTGTTTGACAAATATATAGTAGATTTAAAAATATTCCTATCACTATTACAAACATAGAGAGCCTTCCATCTGACATCATCGCCAACAGTCCTCCAGCAGTAACCCCAGCATCCCGCCACCCAGCCCGGGGCGGCGATCGATCTAACCCTACAGAACCCGTGGTCCATTGTTCTGTTTGGCGTATAGCGTTCGTTAGAAACCGCAAGCCTTCCTTTGTGGCGTCACGTAGTCATCAGCAGGCTCTCCTGTGATTCCTAATTATGCGAGATGGTTTAATTACAGCCTACAATTTCGCAGGTATATATATATATATATATATATATATATATATATATATATATATACATATGTATGTGTGTATGTAAAACTGGTTTTTACTTCAGACTCCAGAGCGAATACATGATGGCGAGAGGATTTACTAACAGGAAGTGCTCCTGAAGAGGTGCACGAACCATGTAATAAATGAAGTAGTGTAAAGAAAGTATGACTGCTTTAAAGACCCCAAGCCTCCTGAGATCTGAAAGAATTTAGATATATTTTGGGTTGTCGGCAAGAATAAATGAGAACCTCAGAGGTCAAAAAGTCTAAAAACCAAACTCAATTTTTTGAGGAAATGGAGTCAAAGTTGAACATATGTGGTAATGGCAAAAACTATATTTTTACAGTTCTACTCATACTAGACGAATCCTCAGGTAGCTGTTTATTATCGATGATACATAAAAGGTACATCATCCGGTTTATGATTAATATGCAAAAGAATTGGAGTATCTGCACATAGGCCCCTAAATTTCCTTCTGGACTTAATATTACAAAAGTGACAATACTCAAGAAAACAGAAGCTAGGTGGCAGCAACTGTCAAGAAAATCACTTGGATCTCTTTAACATCCACAAGATTACGGTGTTCACCACCCATTTGTGTATCTAACTCATTTTTTTCAAAAATTTCACTTAGAACCCTTGACTTTTGGGCCCGCAAATTATATACATATATATATATATATATATATATATATATATATATATATATATATATAATGGCTCGACACTTATTGGACCCGAATCTTCAAGACAGTCATCGATACAGTAATGCACATTTTGGAGGCACCATAGGCTAAGCTATGTATAAATATATGAAAAGAAAAAACCGTTATTTTAAAATTATAAATTAAAAAAAAAACTGTTATTGAAAAAATGGACAACAGTCTGATGTACCTTGTAATTCCGGGGAAATATAGATAGATACATGTACATTTTACCCCGGGGGTCATTTTATTCTGAATCTAGTAGGTAGAAAGATATTAAGAAATTTTTCCAAACTCAGTTCATGAGAGCAACCCCAATTGCTACCTTTTTACGGAAAATGCCAAGTGAAAATTAAACTTTCCTAATTAGAGGAAAGCCTGCAGCAGAAAGCAGAATCGCAGGAATATAAAAAAATACAGAGAATTGTCCTTGGAAGTGGCAAGGATTCAGAAAATGCATGGCATTAAACCAATTCCTTTTGTGCTTACTAATATGAAGGACTTACGGAAATGTCTTGCATAGTCTTGGCTTGCCTGATGGAGTTTATATAGAAATCTGTAATCCCAAATACCACTACAACAGCCACAAGGTTTTTCTTGGACAAAATATAAGAAGTAGAAGGGGATACCATGGATTACGCTCCGGGCTGCACAGCCTCTGGAGAACTATACATAAATATAAATATATATATATATATATATATATATATATATATATATATATATATATATATATATATATATTCACTTTTTCTTGTTTCTTTTTCTGGCAGGGGGTCGATAAAGTAGTACACACTTTTTTCACTTTAACTACTTTATTTTGTATGTTTCGCCCGACATGTTTCGTGCCTTTTCGCACCTCTTCAGGGGCTTTCCTATTCAACAATAATTTTTGTAAATCTTAAACTTATAATTTTTGTATACTATAATATATCTATCCTTTCCTTAAATAAATTTACATATGAACATATAATATTTTATCTTAATCTTAATCCTACCTTATCAGGAAGTCCTCTCGTCGTGTTGTTTAGCTTGAGTCAGGCGTAATACTGAAAAGTAATCTGTGGTAATGAATATGGCTGGTTTGTATCGAGTTTTTAGCTATTTCAAAGGTATCGATTATTGGTAAAAAGGTTTTCGTGAGATTTAATTTATAATACTATGAAAAATTTGGTGCACATTCTTTAAATCTGTTTTTTTATTTATGGCGGTGTTTGAATATTTAATTATATAGATATTTTCTTTGAGTTTTCTTTTTAGTGTGTTCTTTTCTTTATTTAAAATGTGAACGTCCCTAAAATTAAGGTTATGTTTTAAAGTTAGTGCGTGTTCTGTCAATGTTGTCCTGTTTTCGTTTGTGTCTATGCTTTTTGCGTGTTGCACAATTCCCTTTTGCAAAAGCTGTGCCGATTCCCCATTGCGTTACAATCGTTACATCGAATTTTGTATATATTGTTTTTTTGTACTTGTTGGTTTAATTTTGTCCTTAATATTGCTAAAACTTTTTTTAATTTTGTTACCATATTTCCAACTTATTTTACCTACGTCTTTACATATTTGTTTAACTCTATTGGCTATTGAAGGATGGTACTGAAAAGTAAAATATCGATTTATTTCATTCAAATCTTTGTCATTTGCTTTTGTTAATATCTGTTTTCTCTTTTGTAGAAAAAAATGCTCATTCAAAGCTATTTGCTTATTTAAATTCGTATTTTTCATAAAGAATTTTTGAATACTTGTCTGTAATAACTTTTTCTTTTTCTGTGATTCAGGAGGATTATCGTTTTGATCTCGTTTGCGCTTGTTTTTACTTTCAGTATCTTTATTAAGCAAATCTGAAACTAATTTAATTTTTTTAGGTGGCTTTGATTCTATGATAGTATCAGAATATTTTCTTTTCCTTTTGCATTCTATGTCATTAAAAAAGTCGTCAGATATGCTAAAAATTTCAGGTTTAAATTCATATTTGTCTTGCTTATTCGGAAGCTCAGTTGGTCCTTTTGTGTACAATATACGTTTCTCTGCCCTTTTTATTTGCTGCTCTATTAATGCTCTAGGAAGGAAGGAATGCTCTATTTATTGAAGGGATCAGTTTATGTTGTAAATTTGGGTACTTTCAATTCAATAAAAAGATATATAAGCAACTGTACGGAATTCAGATGGGAAACCCGCTCTCAATTGCTGTTAGTGGAATAGTGATGATTTGGATTCTTAATGAAATCATTTCGGAGGTTCCAATTAAGATTCAATTTTTGTACAGATACGTAGACGATCTTATTTTATATGTAAAGGAAGAGGAAGTGGATAAGCTTTTAGAAACTTTTAACAACAAATATAATAATATACAATTTACCAAAGAGTTGGAAGTTGATAAAAGATTAAACTTTTTAGACATGGAACTAATCAGAAATGAGGATAATTTTATTGAATACAAATGGAAACCAAAGACGTATCATTCAACAAGAATGATTAATTTTTATTCCAATCACCCGCTTAATTTTAAAAAGAATATTTTATGCCAGCGGAAATTATCAGCTCTGCATAGAACTTCCTCTAAGTATTTTTGCGAAATAAAAAATAAATTGCGAAAAATGTTTAAAGAAAACAACTATCCTAGAGCATTAATAGAGTAGCGAAAAGGCACGAAACATGTCGGGCGAAACATACAAAATAAAGTAGTTAAAGTGAAAAAAGTGTGTACTACTTTATCGACCCCCTGCCAGAAAAAGAAACAAGAAAAAGTGAAAAAAATATATATCGGGTCATTCACCAGAATGACCAGAATTAATATATATATATATATATATATATATATATATATATATATATATATATATATATATATAATGTCTTCTGATAGTGGGGTTGTTTAATTCCAGAAGGTAAAACAAAATTCAGTTACAAAATTAATTTATTTTGCACAAGGAATTAAGAAACCCCACTACCGGAAAACATAAAAAATGACAGCATGTCAACCTTCTACAGGAACAGCACTATGCTGTAACAACATAAACGAACATGCAAGCCAGAACCTGAAGATGGCACATTTGTGTTGAAAGGCCTAGTGCAAAATAACAACATTTTCTGAGAATGCTGAATATTGTTTTACCTTCTAGAATATATATATATATATATATATATATATATATATATATATATATATATATACATATGAAAGCCAATATATCTACTCAAAACTTTCAGATTGAGCCATCGGTCCAAGCTCCTTGTAGGGCATAAACTGGCTGCAATCTTGGATTGAAGTGTACGAATTGATTCAAGAAGGGAGAGATATTGATAAAGAATTCCAAAACCAAAACAAAAACACGATATCCAATCATGAACAGGTTTGCTATAAAAATGCACCCTTCTTTCAAGAGATGCCTTCCGGATTTCTTATTCCTTTGAAGTATCCGAGGGGGTGGGGAAAGGAAAAAGTTTGTTACTCTTTCCATTACAAAATATAATCTTATTTTAGGGCCAGATATTTCTGTTTGATTTTATTTTATTTTTTGGAAATAATTAAATAATAAACTAGCAAGTTGATTTCATTTAGAATTAAATAAAACAAATCTAATTTCCAGGATTTGCTTCATCTTAGCGCGTTTCCGTCTCTATCTCAGTGTTCATCGGCATCATCGTGTCATTTGGAAGTCTTGGATTAGAAACTAATAATTATTATTTTTTATCATTCGTGATAACTTTAAACACCAATCCAATGAAATAATAAAGAATAGAGAGGCTTCCGCTCGGAAATTTCTATTAGAAATTTATTTTTCATTTATAAGCAATTACAAAAATAAGACTGTATCTTAACCAGTACATAACATAGGTTTGTCGGGTGGACCTAAAGCATGTTTATGTTCCTGAATTTGAGCAGAAGACCCTAAACGAACCTAAAAAAAAAAAAAAAAATAAATAATAAATCGATTTTTTCAAATAAATTTACGAAATTATCACTTCGGAAATTTTAGGCACTTATTTCTCTACATCTCTTCGAAAACGTTTTGTAGGGAATTAAAGAACCCATCGAATAGTCACCTTCTACATAACAAGATTACCGAACCTTTTTCGCGATATCATGAAGAGACGCTTACGTCTCATCATAATTTTTTTTTTTTATTAACTCCAAACATAACCAAAATCAGATATCTTGGTTTGATTCAGATATTATTTCATTTTTAGGTTGAAAAATTTAATCGTTTTCTCTAATGACATGTCGAAGAAAAGCGAGATTATAGGCGCCACAATGCACAGAAAACTGACAGTTGCCAAGTCTAAGCGGACATTACTGTATCCGACTCCTCGCTTATTCTTAATGAAAACTATGTAAGAAATATATTTTTCTTAAAAAAGAAAAAAAAAAACACCAGTAAGAAGTCCGTCAAGCAGGGGCTGCATAACCAAGCACTTTTCAAAGCAATGTGGTAAGTTTACGTCAAATTGAACGCTGCCGATCTCCCACATTTGGATCGGTATTTCTGCCAATCCGATCCAAAATCGATTGACCGACCAGGCCCGACGTCGGCCGACGTGAGCGGTCCCGACCTTGACCGATCCGATTAAGACGCAGCTCGTGAGTAATGAACTCGGACAAAGAAACCTTCGAATGCCTTGTTGGAGGGATAAAGGAGGAGTTGAGGGGCCAATCAATTAACAAGTAAATCAGAGCCAAAAAAAAAATGTCGCAATGTAACAGTTAATTTTTTACTATTACCTGTAAATTATTAATCTGTACGATTTTGTTCCGTGCAAATTTCCCCAAACAACATTGTTCTGGTTGGCGGATTCTGGTTGTTAAGAAATTGGACTTTCGTTTTATACAAAGTATTTTATATAAATAAGGCGGTATATATATATATATATATATAGATATATATATATATATATATATATATATATATATATATATATATATAACGTAAATGAGGTCACATTAGTAAAGTGTGGTGAAATTGGTACAAACCTATATTGATTAGGGTGCGTTTACATCTGAAACTACTATTAGGAAATATATCTCGGGTGTCGGATATTCTCTTGAACGTTTACATCTGACACTTCTATTAGGAAATATATCTCAGGTGTCGGATATTCTCTTGAACGTTTACATCTGACACTTCTATTAGGAAATATATCTCAGGTGTCGGATATTCTCTTGAACGTTTACATCTGACACTTCTATTAGGAAATATATCTCAGGTGTCGGATATTCTCTTGAACGTTTACATCTGAAACTACTATTAGGAAATATATCTCGGGTGTCGGATATTCTCTTGAACGTTTACATCTGACACTTCTATTAGGAAATATATCTCAGGTGTCGGATATTCTCTTGAACGTTTACATCTGACACTTCTATTAGGAAATATATCTCAGGTGTCGGATATTCTCTTGAACGTTTACATCTGAAACTACTATTAGGAAATATATCTCGGGTGTCGGATATTCTCTTGAACGTTTACATCTGACACTTCTATTAGGAAATATATCTCAGGTGTCGGATATTCTCTTGAACGTTTACATCTGACACTTCTATTAGGAAATATATCTCAGGTGTCGGATATTCTCTTGAACGTTTACATCTGACACTTCTATTAGGAAATATATCTCAGGTGTCGGATATTCTCTTGAACGTTTACATCTGACACTTCTATTAGGAAATATATCTCAGGTGTCGGATATTCTCTTGAACGTTTACATCTGACACTTCTATTAGGAAATATATCTCAGGTGTCGGATATTCTCTTGAACGTTTACATCTGACACTTCTATTAGGAAATATATCTCAGGTGTCGGATATTCTCTTGAACGTTTACATCTGACACTTCTATTAGGAAATATATCTCAGGTGTCGGATATTCTCTTGAACGTTTACATCTGACACTTCTATTAGGAAATATATCTCAGGTGTCGGATATTCTCTTGAACGTTTACATCTGACACTTCTATTAGGAAATATATCTCAGGTGTCGGATATTCTCTTGAACGTTTACATCTGACACTTCTATTAGGAAATATATCTCAGGTGTCGGATATTCTCTTGAACGTTTACATCTGACACTTCTATTAGGAAATATATCTCAGGTGTCGGATATTCTCTTGAACGTTTACATCTGACACTTCTATTAGGAAATATATCTCAGGTGTCGGATATTCTCTTGAACGTTTACATCTGACACTTCTATTAGGAAATATATCTCAGGTGTCGGATATTCTCTTGAACGTTTACATCTGACACTTCTATTAGGAAATATATCTCAGGTGTCGGATAGATATTCTCTTGAACGTTTACATACTGAAAGAAATAGCTCCACATTTATGTCATGGATATGTAGACGACAGTTCTGGATTTTGTATAATTTGCGATAAACGTACGGCGCAAATACACAAGGACAGTTGTGTCCTGTACTTGCAAATAATCAGTGTTTACTTCTGTTGGTATAGAAGTGTCGACAATACAGCTAGTAGCCAAGATATTTATCTCTGACATTAAATTCTTCTGTTTATAATCAGTGTTTACACCTGATGGTATAGAAGTGTCGACACTTATAGCTCGTGATAGAAATATATATCTCAGGCATAAATTGTTCGCAGTTTACATTAGTCACAATTTCTCTCTGACATAAATATCTTGCAATAACTATCAGTTGTTTGCTTGTTTGTGTTTAACGGAAAAAAACTGCAAGGTTACCATTGCCCGCCTATCAGATGTAAACGCACCCTAATGAATACTTATACGTATATTTTTCTGCGAGCGAACAGACAAATATATGCCTATATATTTGGGGAATGTATGGGGGAGACATTTGTTCAGTTGTAGAGCCCTGGATTAATATGCTGGAGGACATCAGTTCAAATCTCGATCACGCATTGAAGACTTTTATATTCTAGTATCATCGTTCGTGGGTTGGATTTGGCCTCCCTGACCGTCCCTAGGCCAGCATTAATAGATTTATTAATGGGCACCTGCAAAGGGGAAAATCAGGCGGGACAGATTTATATATATATATATATATATATATATATATATATATATATACATGTATATATATATATATATATATATATATATATATATATGTATATATATGTATATATACATAAAAATCAGTCCCGTAACAGGCCACAAGGGCCCAGAGGGGCAGATACTGTAGAGGTATCTGATTCTTGACCATACGGCACACTAGGGAGATAGTGTGGTCAATACTATGCTCCGGCCGCCTGATTTTCCCCTTGGCCGCTTCGACTGCTAGAGTCATTAGCACCCAAGGTACCCATTATTAATTAAATTAATTAAAGGCTGGGTGAGCCTAGGGACGATCTGGGACCCCAAATCCAACCCTCGAACGGCAGCACTAGAAGCAAAATTCTTTAGTGCGCGCTCGGGTTTTGAACCTGGTCCTCCAGTTCATTAGTCGCGTGCTCTACCACTGAGCTAACCTCGCCCCATATATATATATATATATATATATATATATATATATATATATATACACACGTATATTTTTTTTTTTTTTTTTTTTTTTTTTTTTTTTTTTTTTTTTTTTTTTTTTCTTTTTATTGATTATTACAACAATATGAGTGAACATATTTCTAGTAATATTGCTGGTTCAGTTATAATGACATTGTGAGGCTTGATGTGGGAATATGAACAATTACAAAACCCACAATAGTAATGCATTAAAGAAAAATAAATAAAAAGATAATATAAAATAATAATGAAACAACTGCAAAGAATTTTAAATGAAAATATAAGACACTTTGTGCACTGCAGATGTTAAAGCAAATTGTCTCTAGGCCACCTCCGCTTCAGCCTTCTATGGGGAGTTTGTGGATTTTGGAACGAGGATAGAGAATTTATCAAAGGATTTGGATGGCCTGGGAGATTGGAATGGAACTTCTGATAGACTGATTTGGCCAGGGATTGGATAAAGGGGATATTGAAGTCATTATGGAGGGTTAGGTTCGAGACATAGTAAGGAGCATTGGCTATTTTTCGAAGGATTTTGGATTGTATTGTTTGTATTCTGTAGGAATTGGAAGGTTTAGTGGAACCCCATAGTTCTAGTCCATAAGTCCATATTGGTCGGAGTATGGTATTGTATATAAGTCGTTTGTTAGTCAATGATAGTTTCGAGCGTTTGTCCAATAAGCGTGATAAAAGTCTAAAACGTCTGTTTAGTTCCTGTCTTTTCTGAGTTATGTGTGGCTTCCAAGTTAAACGTTTGTCTAGTATCAGGCCTAAGTATTTTACTTGCGATTTCTGCGGGATTATAATGTTTTGGAGGGTTATTGGCGGGCAGCTTGACTTACGAAGTGTGAAAGTTGCATGGCTAGATTTTTCTGCATTTACTTTGATTCTCCATTTATTTAGCCATGGTTGAAGTAGGCACAGGTGTTCTTGGAGGGAATTAGAAGCAAGAATTGGATTTTGGTTGACAGTAAGGATAGCAGTGTCATCAGCATACATGTGGATGGATGTTTCAGGATGAGATGGGATATCAGCCGTATAAGCCAGGAATAGTACGGAACTGAGAATTCCACCTTGTGGGACACCTGCAAGTTGGGGGAAGATTGGAGATAATGAGGTACCATAGGATGTCTGGAAAAAACGGTCGGAGAGGTAGGATTTTATTATAAGGTAATAAGTTGAAGGTAGGATTTCTTTGAGTTTAAACAGCAAGCCCTGGTGCCACACTCGATCGAAAGCCTGAGCTACGTCAAGGAAAACCCCAGAGCAATACTGCTTATTCTCGAAGGATGAGGATATGCTGTCTACGATACGGTGGCATTGGTGAATAGTGGAGTGGGAATGGCGAAACCCAAACTGGGAGGATGGGATAATGGGGTCCAGGATTGGATAAAGGCGTTTGAGAAGGAGTTTTTCAAGGATTTTGCCCATTATTGGAAGGAGTGAGATGGGACGATAGGATGAAGGTTGATGAATAGGTTTACCAGGCTTTGGGATCATCCGGATAACTGAAAATTTCCACAGGATGGGGAAATATGTCGTTCTTAATACGGCATTATATATGTAAGTTAGGAAGAGGATGGCTTTTTTCGGGAGTTTATTAAGAATTTTGGAAGTGATGAGGTCATATCCAGGGGCTTTTTTTGGAGGAAGATGTTGGATAGCATTCAGGATTTCTTTAGGATTAAAGGCTTTTGGCGGGAGTGATAGTTGAAGAGGAGTGTCCAGTTGACTGGAGACAAGGAGTGTATGGTCAGGATCATTGATATCATGGTGAGGAGTAAAGACTTGGGTGAGGTGTAGGCCAAAGGAATGGGATATTTCTTCGTCAGTTTTGGCCCAGGAACCATCTTCTCGGCGAAGGGGATGACGGGAAGATTTATAGGAGAGGATTTTCCTCGTAGCTTGCCAAAGTGTTTTGTCAGATGTAGTAAGTTCTTTTGTGTAAGATTCAAATTGGTCGTTTCTGTGTTTTTTGAGTTCAGTTTTTAATTCCCTTGTAAGTTGGTTTAGTCGAGTTTTGTCAGAGGGATACCTTGTGTTTTGCCATATTCTTCTTGCCTTTCTCTTCTCATTCAGTAAGTTTTGTATGTTTGTAGGTAAGTAATCATATGTTTTACGTCGTCGAGGTGTTTTGTAGATGTTTGCTCTGTGTAAGCTTTGTTGGATTGCAAGTGTGAAGTTATGGACTGCGTCGTCTATTTCTGTATTTGTTTTTAGAGGAATATTGAGGTTGAGGGTTTCTTCTAGGGAGTCTTGAAAGTATTTCCAGTCAACTGGTCCAGGAGTGAGCGTAGGATAGGAAGGGATAGAATAAAGGTCAACATTAGAATTCAGAGAAAGTATAACAGGGCTGTGGTCAGAGGATAGTTCATCTAATGCTTGGACATCGGAAGGTATTTGTGTGATACCGGAAGTTATAAAGAAGTCGATAATATCGGGAAGTTTAGATCGGGATGTTGGCCAGTAAGTAGGGGATGAAGGAGCAATGACTTTTGATGGAATACAGGAAAGGGTTTGGAGAAGAGCTCTCCCCCGAGGGTTTGCTGTTCTACAACCGAACGCAGGGTGTTTGGAGTTGAAATCGCCACCGGAGAGAAAACGGGGACCAAGGAATTGGAAGAATGAGTGGAAGGTGGAAGAGGAAACAGATTTATTAGGAGGGCAGTATACGGCTGAAATTGTGATGGGGAATTGGGAAGATTGGAGAGAGATAGTTGTACTTTGGAAAGACTCTGAGGGAAATTGGTTTGGGTAAAGAAAATGAGAGAGTGTTGCTCGTATAATTATTGCAGATCCACCGTGTGCAGTCCCGTCCGGGTGATCAGTCCTGTACGTTTTGTATCCAGAAATGTAAAATGTGTTACGTGGAGTTAAGTGTGTTTCGGTCAGTAAAGCTATGTCAATGTTTTTGTTTTTAAGAAACATAGTCAGTTCGTCAGTGTGGTTAAGTAATCCGTTCGAGTTCCACAGGAGGACAGTGATTGGCCTAAAATGGGGGTGGGTCATATTTGAGAGGAATGGAGGGGGAGATGAGTGAGTTTTTCTAGTAGAAGGATTAATGGCATTAGAAGGGATCTCATTTCAACAAGGATGTCATTAAGGGAAGAAGGTATGGCGTGCAATTCTGCTTGGGATGAGGAATAGGAAGGTGATGAAATATCAGGAGATGAGGATGAAGGTTTGGTAGCTAGAGCATAAGTGCGTGAAATATGACCTGAAGTTGTTGAACATTCTGGAGCTTCGGGCTGTTGAGTAGATTCTGCTTGTTGGATAACCTGGAGGGGTGGCAGAGCGATGGAAACCTTTCCTAATGGCTGATGTGGAGTCTGCTGTGATGTAGACCTTTGCTGGGAGATATTTCTATTTAGGCGCTGTTCTTCGGTTTTAGGTGAGTTGGCTGTCATGGTAGACTGTTTATAGAGCTGGCGTCGTCTCAGGAGAAGCTCTTGGTACGTTTGACAGCCCCTGTAGTTAGCCGGATGGTCTCCTTGACAATGTACACATTTGGCCTTTTCTTCTCTAGATTTTTTAGGACAGTCAGCTGTGAGATGTGGACCGGCGCATTTTACGCATGCCGGATTCAAAGTACAAAAATTTTTTGTATGATTGAAGCCCTGGCATCTTTGGCACTGAATCAACCCTTCTTTTCTGTGTGGCTCTTCTATTACAACACTCGTATAGAGAAGTCTTGTAAGCTTGAATAAGTCTTTACAGTTTGAGGCTGGCTCTAAGTCCACGAAAAACAAGGGCAACGGAGCTTTTGTCTGTGGATGCAAGACATTCCTGGCATTTCTTGCTTTGAAACCAATCTCGTCCAGGGCTTGTAATATATCTTCTTCTGGCGTGGTTGGGTGTAAGTGTCTGATTACAATTCGGAATGATTTTTCTTCTTGCAGTTGGTAGGTGTGAAACTGCAGATCTTTGTTTTTCAGATATTGGATTGCTTTTCTATATGCTTCCGGAGTAGTTGGTTTGACGGTGATAATATCAATGTTTGATCGACAACTGAATTCGGCTGGTCCAAGTTCATGTTCTAATTCTTTTGCAAAATTAATAAAATGTTTAACTCCCCTTACGTAAATGGGTGGGGGTTTAGGAATTTGTTCAGTTTGTTGATCGTTAGGTTTTTGCAAAGGACGGTTAGTTGAGGTTCCTGACGTTGATGCGTTGGCAGTGGAAAGATCATTAGATTGGCTGACTATGGCTGGCGGTGGTAAAGATTTGGCTAGAGATGACTGCGAGCTAGGTCGCTGATTGACTGATTTGTTTTGTTGCGGGGAGTTTTTAGGAGAATTTTCCTGTGAGCTGTTTGCGCGCTTCGCTATGGGTTTTCTCTTCCCCATGTCTGCATGTATTTAATATTAATAATTGGAGAGAGAAAAAAAAATTGTAATAATAATAATAAATATATATGTGCTTAGCGCAGTCTCGATCTTCGAGTAAGATAGTTATTAAAGTTAAATAATTATAAGATAGGTCTTATCTCGGTGTACTAGTGCTTTGCTATAGCCGTGATCGAGGTAGCCCAGCTTCCGTTCTAGAGCTTGAAGTTCGGCTAGACTCGGGTGATGATCGGCTAGACTCGGCTCGGTGCGGCTGAACTCGGCAATCTTCGGTGAAACCCGAATTCTCCACGTTGTTGCCCGCCTTTAGGTTATAAATTATTGTTTTCCTTATTGAAGGCAATTTTCGCCACTAGATCTGGATTTATTCAAGTATTTAGCAATATCATACTACTACGAGAGAACCTCTATAAAAGATTATGAAAAATAAAGAAAACGTTATTAGATGAGGTCAGAAACTGCTCACCTTGATCTCAATAACACTTCACTAAATATTATGCCTTATTAGGCTGTTGTGTCCAATAATATTCTATAGGCAGCTTGCAGCTTGAGAATACCTCTTCATAAGAACAGATTTATGAAAATATACCACTAAAAAACTCACTTTAAAACTAATTAAATCAGGAGCTAAACAACACACTGTTTTCAATATGGCGGCACTCACACACGTATATACGCATAAAAAACCAGCCCGTGTTACATGCACCACTAATGCCTGTAAATTATTTCTTTGAGTTTGTTTTCGCTTAATTTCCTCCGTATTATATCCAGAGGGGAATGGAGTTGAAGCAATTAACTATTGGTTAATTCCGCTCAGAAGATCACAGGACACATCTGTTCCAGGGAATGCAAACACACCAACAGACACCCAGCGGTTCAATCGGACAATGGGACACATTGCATTGTAGGTCATCGAGAGCAGGCTTAATTAAAAAAAATTATATATATATATATATATATATATATATATATATATATATATATATATTTATATATTCTTTTCTTTGTTATATTATAAAAGTAGGTGTAGTATTTAGCAGCTATTTAATATAAAGAAGGTGTAGCATGGTACGCCGGGTAAAAGCTAGTATATATATGACACTCCCCTTTTTTCCCACAATTTTTGAAATTTAAAAACGAAACTTGGTGGGTCTTAACGTGGTCGAATGAACTTTCATTAGGCCTAATGCACGACCCCTCAACTTTCTCCAGTTCTTCTCCAGAGACGCTAACTCTGGAATCTCCAATGGAAAGGGGTTATTTTTATGACGGATTATTGTAGAGAATTGAATTTTATGTCGATTTTATTTCGGTCATTTTTTTCACTAAAGCGCACCAATGAGTAACAAGTAGCCAAAAACAGATAAAACCCTTGTTTTTTGTCACTTTTCTGCCAATAACGTAGAAAGTATGGCCGTAATGAAAAAAGTAGGTGATATAAACGTTGTAGAGGATTAAATTTTCTTTCCAGAAAGTACCTTTAAATGCTGAAAATGTTGATAGGAATGGAGCAAAACACACTTTAGTTTTTGAAGTTTTCAGAAAAGTTTATGATCAACGTGGTCTACGTTTCCGTAAAACTTAATAAACATTTTCTAAACTTTTTGCTCCACCTAAAAATCAAATTCAATTACTTTATAAAGGCATTAAAATAATAAATTTAAAGCAATAGAACTCACCTAATGATTAGAATTTCGTAGTAATTATTTTTTTGTTGGGCGATTTTACGGCACCTTGACATCTAGGCGATTAGTGCCGACATCCAGGGTGCAGCGAGGAATTTTCCCAACGAGCCGTGAGGTAAGAAAATTCCTGCCGCCGGACAGTGGGGCCAAACTACTTTTCGTGTTTCAAAAAAGGACTACAGCCTCCAAATCTTAACCGATTTCAATGATTTTTTTAAAATGAATTCATTACGGACATACTTTCTACGTTATTGGCAGAAAATATAACAAAGAAAATGAATAATTATGTGATATTTGTGCTTATTATACGAATATATAAGACTATAGTCTTATGTGGTTCACTCAACGTATATACGTTGAGTGAACCACACCCAGCTTAAAACTGTTAAAAGTTCAGTTGGAACAAAAGAAAAAGAGCATTCTTGCTAAACTTGTTTGTTGCCCCCATCTTCTTTAAATGAAATTAAGAAAATTTATCTTAATCAGCATGCTGTTTATGTATATGTATGTATATATATATATATATATATATATATATATATATATATATACATACATACATATAGATAGATAGACATATTCACAGAATTCAAAACCTGTTTCAATAAACAGTTAAAGAATAAATGTGCTCATAGTCAGTGCAAAAAAAAAAAAAATATAATAAATTAGAAACCAAATAAGTAATATTAAAATCTAACAACGCAAATATAGTTAAAGAATAGGAAAAAAAAAATTCCTATAAGGCGAATCGAATTTGGAACTATAGACATTAATTTATGTCCATGTATTTTATTTATATAATGGACATTTTAGGAAACATTATTTTACTTCAACTAAGAGATAATGACACAGGAGCTGCATTACATGCCTCAGAAGGTAAGAAGTGTACCCATCAGTCCTGAATAAATACATAGTTTAAACACAAAATAAACATGAATAGTTTTGACCTTAAATATTTATAAATGAGCTCTTGACTCAATTTTTATTGACTCAATTTCGAGTTCTTTCCCTAACAATATTTATTTTAAGTAGTTTAATACCACGCATACACAAAAGTCTAATTACAAAATTAATAATTCAAACAGTTGCTCATTACAAATGTACAGGAGCAGATTTCATTTTTATGATATTTATTTAGGTTTTTTGTAAATATATTATTCAGGAATGCAGTATACACTACCCAAATTCTGATGAAAGTGGTTAGTTATGCAGCTCCTGCGTGACGAACTCTCCTTTTTTTATGGGTAGCTACTGTTATAAAGCTGTTTTTCATCATGTCTAATTGAAGGATGAAAACCACCGATCAAACAAATGTACTGTAACACGCTTACAATAATGTGACGAATGGAATAATCTTACATCAAGAAATATGATCATTTCAGCTGTAAAAATGTCTTGAATGGAACAATCTTTGACTATTTAGGGATAAAACATGGTAAAACTTTAATCCAGAAATGGACATTGAAGTCGTTTCCTGGTTTGCCTTACTGTGAGCCATGACTCTTGCACGTTTCTGCTCCTCCAGAACATGAGTATAGAGCTCTACCACTACGCCGGAATCGCCCCCATTGAGTATAGTATTAGCATCATATTCATAGCCCTAATAAAAAGCCTTCTCGTTAGTGTTACTCCTTTGTGCGTCCATCCCGTTAATTCAATCTTTCTGCCCAAGCTCTGAGAGAACCCAAGCAGCACAACTGTCCTAGTATCCTACCCTAGTAATGATCCATATGATAGACCCGTCTAACCAACGCCTCTCCTATGTTAATCTTTCCCTGGGGTGGGTTCGCCCTATTGTAACGGATAACAAAATTTGCCCGGCGGTCCGACCGTGTAATTTCGACTTAAAAATAGATCTGGGTTTTTTTTTAAGCCTGGTACGGGGCTCTTTTATCTCCCCTTCTTCTGTTCCATCTGTCTTCCTTTGTCAATCGGTGGGTGGAATACGTCCCGGAGTATTGCTTTGTCGTTTGTTTGTTTTTGGTGTCGTTTTTACACTTGGAATGTCCTTTGAGCAGTGCTTCTGTTTGTTTGTCCGTGCTCTTTATAAAATACCCTACTTCTACGATTTGTAACCACTTGTACTTTTTTATTTTCCTTGCCATTTAGAGCCAGTTTTGGGCAGAACTAACGTTAGTTTACTAACTAATGTTGCCGACGGCCATAGCCACGTTAAGCAACGTCGGGCGTGGTCATTACCAGAATGGGTGACCGACCACGTGCTGTTGGCATTATAGAAAAGGGCGGCAACCTGTAGACAGCCCGGCGTTAATAGCCCTAATGTTGATACGCCGTTAAACACACAAAAAAAAAACAAGAAAAAAAAACTAAACTAATGTTAATGGTAACCTATAGATAGCCCGTCCTAAAATTCGTAGTTAATAATAAATGGACGTTAAATTTTAAATAAATTAATTCACTAATTAGTTTATTGCATACTTTGATTCAGAACAAAGGTAAAAAAATAGGTATGTATGTATTTTTGTTTAAATAAAGAGTGTTTATTTATGAACTATAATGGGGAGAGCCTATACTAAACTATACCTAACTATAATGGTTACAACTTCAACCTATTTAATAAAAAATTAAAACAAGTCCGTACTCGTGTCGGTGTTACATATAATAAAATTGGAAAACAAGTTCTATTAGTTTTAATAATTTACTTAATTATCGAAATAACATACGATTTACAGTAATTCATGTTATTTTTGTAAAACTAAACTAAAGAAAGATAAAACTTTAATTCAGTTTTAGCACTTTCCTCCGAAGGAAAGTAGCTATTGAGGTTGCACTCATGACGGAATTTTTGAAAAATGTCTTCAAATCTTTATCGATCCTTCTTAGTAGACACCGAAAATGACCCCAGTTAAAATTTATATATATATATATATATATATATATATATATATATATATATATATATATACAGTGGCTCACAGTCAAAATGATGCAAACCAAGATTTCTATTTCTATTGCTATTTGTTCTCAATTTTTTACAATTTAAATGCCAATGCACATTAGGGCATAATGATCCATTGTCCTGCATTGAATTTAGGTAATCAAATCAACTCTACAACATTTATACAAATTGAAAAAAAAAATCCTTCATTAAAACTCATAGGAATTGAAGGTCACAGTGAAAAAGATGCAAAGTTTAGTTCCGCTTAGAAAATAAATATTCTTCAATTTTTGGGGGACATGAGTTTACTTATAATTTAATTACTTTTCATTCTTTTATTAAACCCGAAAATAAACAATATAAATACAAATATTAAGTCTTCTTCGAGCATTTGCGTTAATTTGGTACGCATACAACTATTCCTGAACGAGAAATAGTGATTAACAAATTTAAAATGGGCAAAACAACATGAAATCACCTCTATTATCAATAGGATTTATGCGACTATTCAAAATATTATTGATCGTTTTAAAAAAGAAAACAGAATAATAAGAAAATCTAGAGTCATTACAAAAGAAACATTTTACTGGCAATGACAAACGGTGGATTATGTGCCAAATAAAAAATAATTCAAAATCAAGTGCTGCAAACTAGGCTACATTAGTTAAAAAACATTTAAATAAAACGGTGTGTGCTGAAACCATTCAAAGAATTTTAAAAAATAAAGGCAATACAATGGTAGAGTTCCAAGGCAAAATTCTTACATCAACGAGAAATATAAAAAGATGCAAATTATTTCTCCCAAGAATTATTTAAAGAAGAGATGGAATTCTGGAGAACTGTTTTGTTTTTGGATAAGTCAAAATTCACTTTTTGGCCCTGATAGAACAAATTTCGACTGGAGAAAGGCAGATCAAGAGCACCATGGGAATAATCTTCCCCTGAACATCAAACATTGCGGTGATCATGTTATGGTTAGGGGGCGTATAGCTGCTTCGGTGGTAGGATATCATCATTTTATTGATGAAACAATGGATAAACATTAATATTGTGACATCCTGAAGAAAATATTGCAACCAAGTTCGGAATAATAAATTATTTTGCTTTTTATAGACATAATGATCCAAAGTATTCTTATTTCGGAAGAGAATGGGTTTGCATAATATCTCCAAAACTATAAAATCACCCCTCCAATCAATATACGTCATCGTCATAGAGAATTTATGATGTTAATTAGAAACAGAAGTGAGGAAACATAAAAGATCCAACCAAGAATATCTCATAAAGCCGCGTCAAGAAGAATGGGAGAAGATATGTCTATCTTGCGCAGAAAAGCTTGTCCAATTCATGCCCAATTCTTTGAATGTGATAAATAATAATAAAGGATTACCTAAGAAGTACTAAAATTTAACATATTTTGGAATTTTTGGACGTTTTCCATTTTGCATCATTTTCACTGTGACCTTAGAAATGTATATTAATTTATAAAGTTTTTGTTTAATCTTATGATTTGATCTCAAATAAATGTTTAACTATTGTATGTTCTAGCCTGATGATCCTACTGTATTTTTGTAAACAACGATTTTTCAGAATAAATTGTGGGTTGGTATTAAATATATTTTTTTAAAAGTAAATATCTTGCATCATTTTGACTGTG
Organism: Gonocerus acuteangulatus; assembly: GCA_946811695.1. Classification (NCBI taxonomy): domain Eukaryota; kingdom Metazoa; phylum Arthropoda; class Insecta; order Hemiptera; family Coreidae; genus Gonocerus; species Gonocerus acuteangulatus. The sequence goes on from OX328128.1 coordinate 72,405,162, forward strand.
AGCCACTGTATATATATATATATATATATATATATATATATATATATATATATATATATATATGTCCGTTAACACGATACAGGCCAGAGTTTTTGTTTTTTCGCCACGAAACTTGGTATGTAGAATTCTCCCATCAAACGAGTTCGTTAACCAACAAAATCGGTCCATCCGGTGGGGGGGGGGGGGGGTGTACTCTGGAGCCAAAGTAGTTATTTGTCAATACCAGCCATAATTTTTGTTATATTTCGGTATTTTTGTTACCGAAACTCGGTATTTGTTGTGGTCAACTGAAGAGAAAAATGTGTTGTAAAAATAAACTAAATCGGTTGACTAGAAGGGGGGGTTTACACCAGACAGAAATTACTAATTTTCTTATACCGGTCGTAATTTCTGTTGTATTGTTACGAAACTCTGTATACGTCCTGGCTATCTAATAAGAAAGAAGTGTTGCGAAAATGAACTAAATCGGTCTATTGGAAGGGGGGGGGGTGTTACTTTGTACTTTGTATTTGAATTGAATTCTCCCGCCAAACGTAGGTTCGCGAAACTCATCAAGATGAATAGATGAATATATGAAGCTTTGTATGTTTATTACGTAGTGTAGTACCACGCATACACAAAACTCTGGAAGGAAATTAATTATATAATTAATAATTGAAACAGCTGCTCATAAAAGCAAAAGAGCAGAACAATTTATGTTTTATTTTATTTATCTATATAGGTTATTTTAAGCAAATTATTCAGGAATTCACTTCACACTACCCAATTCTGAGGAAAGTGCTTAGTTATGCACCTCTGCGTAGCGGACTTTTAATCAAATCCCAATGATTCGGTAGTTCAAATAATATCCATTCGTTAATTTAATTTTAGTTTTAGTTTTTTTTTTAGATTGCAATTTTTAGTTTAGATTTAGTTTATTCTAAAAAGTGAATGTAATTTTAATTTTAGTTTTGTTTTGACCAACATTGCTAAGTGCGTATATATATATATATATATATATATATATATATATATATATATATATATATATATATATATATGTATATATATTATTTATTCTTATAGATGACCCAAAATATCAAAATTCTTTTTTATCCTAGGAGGCATGGGGTCATTAAAGCAGTCTTCCTTTATTACACCACTTTATTTATTGGGCCCGACATGTTTCGTGCATCTTTTCTTCGCACCTCTTCAGGGGCACTTCTACAACAAAATATAATTTTTTGAACATCCACACAAACCTTTTTTCTACTATATTAAAACTATCAATACGATCTTTGAACTGTTCCACAAAATGCTTTAAAACATTATCATGCTCCATTAAATGTTACCCCTACCTTAAATATTGCAATAATTATAGCCAAATTACATATTTTTTATAAAAGGAGTTGAGTCCTACCTTGCAAGGAAGTCCACCCGTTACCAAGTACTCCCTCTGGAGTCCGGCTTAATACTAACCCTGTAAGTGGATTGTCAAAATGGCCCTGTCGTTATCTGCCCTTCGTTGTTGTCCTTGTTAAGTCTACTCGTCAAATATTTTTTTATAAATTTTTGGGTATTGATCTATTATTCCATAGAAAATTTGGTGTACATTTTTCAGATCAGTTCTTTTATTCACTGCTATTTTCGAATTTTTTAAAATATAAATATTTTATTTTATTTTTCTTTTCAGGGTATTTCTTTCGTTATTTATTATTTTGAATTCTTTGAAATCGAAACTGTGTTTTTTTGTTATTGCATGATCCGTCAATGCTGTTCCGTTTTCTTGTGTGTCAATGCTCTTTACGTGTTGTATAATTCTTTTACCTAATAATTGCGCAGATTCCCCAATATAACATTTGTTACAGTCGTTGCAGTTGATTTTATAAACATTATATTTTGAACTTGATGCTTTAACCCTGTCTTTAATATTATACATTGTTTATTGTATGTTTATATTTCCAGCCAATTTTACAAACATCTTTACATATTGTTTTTATTTTGTTTTCTATAAGAGGATGATAATCGAAACTAAAATATTGCTTAATTGAATTTACATCTTTGTCAATACTGTTATTTAAAACCAATTGTTTCCTTTTTTGTAAAAAAAAGTGATTATTTAACGTGGTTTCTTCTAATCTGCCGTTATTTTTAATGAAAAAATGTTTAATATTAGTTTGCACCAATAATCTTTGTTTTTTGTTCGATATATCGGAATTATCATTAAGATCTCTTTTACGCTTATTATTCTGCACTTCCTTGTTTATTACTTCTGTATCTGTTTTAACTTTTTTAGATGGCTTTGATTCAATAAAAGTTTCAGAATATTTTCTTTTCTTTTTGTTTTCTAAATCGTTAAAAAATTCGTCAGGTAAATTAAAAAGTTGAGGTTCAAATTTACATTTATCACTATTTTCCGGAAGGTCAATTAATCGTTTAGTATATATTATGTGTTTTTCAGCTATTTTTATTTGAATTTCAATTAAATCCCTAGGGTAATTATTTTCCGTGAACAAATTTCTCAATTTATTTTTTATTTCACTGTAAAATTTAGGAGATGTTCTCCGTAAAGCTTATAATGTTCTGTTATATAAAAGGTTCTTTTTGAAATTAAAAGGGTGGCTGGAGTAAAAATTAATCATCCTTGTTGAATGATATGTCTTAGGTTTCCATTTATACTCTAGGAAATTATTCTCCTTTCTAATTATTTCCATATCCAAAAATCCCAAACTTTTATTCACTTCTAACTCTTTTGTAAACTGCAAATTATTGCATTTATTATTAAAAATGTTTAAAAGCTCGTCTACTTCATTTTCTTTTACGCATAAAATAAGGTCGTCAACGTATCTGTATAAAAACTGTATTTTAATTTTGACCTCCGAAATAAGTTCTATAAGAATAAAATTCATAACTATTCCAATAATAGCTATTGAAAGTGGGTTTCCCATCTGTATGCCATAAAGTTGTTTATATAATTTATTATTGAATTGAAAATATCCAAATTTGCAACGTAAGCGAATTCCTTCGATGAATAATTCTTTATTTTTAATTTTTGTGTGTTTTTCAATCTGGTTCCAATTGTTATTTATTATTTTGATTGCTAACACTACGGGAATATTTGGGAACATGATAACCACGTCAAATGATACTAATTTAAAATCCAGTAAAATCTTAATATCTTTAAGATTGTCTATTAAATGTGTCGCACTTAAAATATCAAAAGGGTTATTATCACAGAATAATTTTAGATCATCTCCTCACATTTTCGCTAGTCACGTCTAAGAATCATGTCTAAGAATCATCATGTTCATTGTTTTGCATCTCTTCGACTGTGAATTTGATTCTATTGTTTAAATTATTGAATTCTTCTAAGAGTGGTTTATAACTATTTTTATCTATGATTATGAAGATGCCATCTATGTATTTTTTAAAAGTAATGGCTTGTTGTTTGTTATTTTTAATTGTTTGAGTAGCAAGTAATTAAGGACTATGCCAGATTGGTTAATGCTTAAGCTACTACCCATTGCTACGCCATGGGTCTGACTGTATATTTTGTTTTCATATTTAAAATAATTGTTGTTTATACAAATCTTGATACATTCTCTGAATAAATTTTTATTTTTTATTTTTGTATTTGGTTTGATTGCAAACAGCGTTTTAGCGTGTTTCCGCAAGTTGAGTGAAGTTCACTAGGAACAAAACTCCGAAACGAACTGCGTTTGCCCGTCCCATTAAGAGACAGCTGTAAGATTGCGAATTGCTGACAGGTAGCTAGAGTCCTATCCAAACACCACTCCATCTATACTATACAATGCTTGAATGGGTTCAATAGAAGGATTATCTCAGAGTATTGTGTTCGGGGAATTCAGTTTCCTTAAGAGTCAACCGATTTTTTTTCTGGACAACCCTTTTAAGTAAAAAAATAAGCCAATCCGTTTTATTTGGTAGCTACACCCTTGAGCAGATGTCCGGACAAGAAGTAGCTATCGACGATAATTAAGATTTGGCTTAGTTGTGTAGGAAGTGTATAGAACAATGTTCGATAAGGATTTATGTGGCATACAAAGAGCTACAATCACTTTTTTTTAGCACTTTCCTCCGAAGGAAAGTAGCTATTGAGGTTGCACTCATGACGGAATTTTTGAAAAATTTCTTCAAATCTTTATCGATCCTACCTAATAGACACCGAAAATCCCCGTAAAAATTTATATATATATCTATATATATGCATGTATATGTGTGTGTGTGTGTGTGTGTGTGTGTGTCTGTTAACACGATAGCAGCCGGAGTTTTTGTTTTTTTCTTCACAAAACGTGGTATATAGCGTTCATTATATATTAGCTTCGTTCGTTAACCACCAAAATCGGTCTACCGGGAGGGGGGGTTTACCCCGGACCCAAAACACTTATTTGACTATGTCAGCCGTAGTTTTTGTTATATTTCAACGAAACTCGGTATTCATTATGTTGATCTAAAGAGAGAAATACGTTGTAAAAATAAACTGCATCGGCTCATTAGGAGGGGGGTTTACTCTAGACCCATATTACCAATTTGCCACTACCAGCCGTAATTTTTGTTACATTTCAACAAAACTCGGTATTCGTGGTGGTAATCAACAGAGAAAAATGGGTTGTAAAAATAAACTAAATCGGGTTATTTGGAGGGGGGGTTTACTCCGGACCTGAAGTACTAATATACTCATACCGGTCGTAATTTCTGCTGTACTGTAACGAAACGCGGTATACGTCGTGAGTATCTCATGAGAAAGAAGTGTTGTAAAAATGAAGTTAATCGGTGTATTGGAAAGGAAGGTTTACTTTAAACTCTGTGTCATTAGAATTATCCCGCCCGACGTAGGTTCCGAAAGCCGCCGTGAGGAGCGCTATCTCCCACTAGTGGGACTGTATCCTGTTCCTGCGTCTGATCAAAAGACGGAAAATGAAGTTTTTGTGTATTTATTAAGTAGTACAGTATCATGTATAACATAACTCTGGAAGCAAATTATTTACAAAATTAATAATTGAACAGTTCTCATAAGAAATGTAAATGAGCAGAACTATTCACGTTTTTATTTTATTTATATAGGTTATTTACAGCAAATTATTCAGTAATGTAGTCTACACTAGAAAAATCCTGAGGAAAGTGCTTAGTTATGCAGCTCCTGCGTGACGGACTTTTATATAAGTGGCATAGGTCATAAAAAGATTCTTTGAGAGGAGATCGCTGACTGTTGCACAGAGGGCAGAAATCCATTTTTAGGTTACAAAATTATTTTTTTGAGTTTTTAAATATTGTTGAGGTCACTGAATAAGGGGAAAATCTTCAACAAATTTTTTTACCCATAGTTTTTAGTATAGCCAACAAATACTGTTGTAGAGACACAAATTTGGACATAATGGGTAAAAATTGAGAAAACATTTTGCAAATCTATGGAAAATTTACGTAGTAACTTTTTGCATCTATCATTTACATAAAAATAATACATATATTCATAAAAATAATACATATATTCATAAAAATAATACATACGCTATACTACGAATAAAATGAACAAGAATAGACTCACAACTTATAGAAAAAAGTAATGGTACTGACTTGTATTTTTTTTAATAATTACAAATATATATAATTATATGATAACTAAAAACGAATTATTCAAAAATCATTGTCTGATTCAATACTGCTACGTCCTTCAGCATTTTATTCTGAGTCAGTATCGTCAGCCTCATTTTGTAACGACGGTTGTTGAAGTTGATGATATGGTAAACTACACTTTAATAGGTTAATTACATCAACATCGGTTTATTACTTGTTTTTCGCAATGTTTTCCGAAAGCTGGCGACAATCGGGTCTGATGAAACTAAGAGCAACATAAGAAGGTCTTTGTTTGCGGCCTCTCTAGACCCCTTTTTTTATTATGCACTCTAAATTGACGGAAATATTTGTTACGGGCTAGAGTCTGTTATCGCTAGAGTCGGTAAAACTATTTTCCGTATGACCTGCACCTTGACTTGTGGACTGTCCTGTGTCCTGTGAACTCAAACTCCTTCCTTTCGAGCCAGCTCCCCCCCTAAATCGGTAAAAATGTGTCATAAAAACCTTTAAAATAAATGAAATAAGATCACTTCGTTCAGAAAAAATAGTTTGGTGTAATAGCGTTTTAATTGGCTAACTATTCCATGTTCTAGATTGTTAGTACTCCATCCCCAAAATGTTCTCAGCCACCCCCCCCCTCCCGAAATCTTCCAGCCCCTCCCGAAATTATTTTCTATATACGCCCGCGTTATATCTATATATATAAAAATCACGTGTCTGTCTGTCTGTTTCTTTGTTTGTTCCTTACACAAATCCACACCGTTTGACCGATACGGACCAAACTTAGCACACAGGTAGGTCTTGATACAAAAGGTCAAAAGTTTTGTTCAAGAAAAATTGGCTACACTGAAGTGACGAATAACTGACGGCCATTTTGAATCGACATCTACCCCACTCTTGATGTCCAGATTTCCCTAATTGTCACAACAAATCTTTATCATGATTTGGACATAATTATGACCAAGATTCGTTTCAAGGAAGCAACATTTACTATATACGGAACAGAGCATATATGAAATGGTAATGGGGAGGAGGAGTACCCTGCGGAACACCATAATTGTTGAAATACTCCAGCCCTAGTCGGGTAGTGAGTTAATAGAGCTAGAAAACCCAAGGGGACGAGCGTGCGTCTTAATGAACCCCCGGTTATGTGACAAGTTGGAACCACAATCGACACGGACTTGGATTATTAGTGGTTGAACAATGGGGCATTGTGATTCGGGGGAGGACTTTGGAGGGGTGGTGCCTTCGAAGCACATAATGCAGCGTGGAGTCCGTTGGGGAAGGAACGTATGCGTCGACTTAGATATGCACGGGTTGGTTATCTGGGGTTATCTAGGCTTGGTATCCTCTGGTCCAAGTCAGATTATTTATCCAGTCAATAAATATTGAATAAAACTTTCCGGGCGCTTTGCTATTCTTAGCAGTCGACAGAACATATTAGTCGGAGAGCTGGTAACGCACTTTTCATGAAGTGTTTTATGAACCCTGAAATTTTGCTACAGTGTACCTCTTGGGTAGATAAGAAGGTAAATATGTGTTTCCTGGACATACCTTGGAACACCAGGAACTGCGCATAGGGGAAAGGTGCAAAATAATATTACCCAAAAATAGTGTTTTATTCAGAAGCCAACTATTATTAATGAAAAAAATTACAATTTAAGGCAATTTTAAAATTAATAATAAATAAGGCAGACACTTTTAAGGGGGTTAAAATTTAAATTAAAAAAAAAAAAAAAAAAAAAAGTACCTAGTTTTTATTTTTAATATTAAATGAAGTGCTTTATTCACGCTGCGATTTAAACAGCGTCTTCAATATATGAAAATAATTGCAAAAGGGCAGACATTTTTGTGGGGTTTAATTATCAGGAAACATAAAAATAAATGTTTCCTATGATAGACTGCACCACGCAGTTGTGGTTATTCCATGCGCTCTCATTGGTTGTTGCTCACATGATCTTGTACAGCTGTTCTGGTTTTAATGGCAGCGCGAAAAAAACTCTCATTTAATGTTAGAATAAAAACAATTAAGTTCTTTGTTTTTATTTTTTGCGTGTTATACCCCTTAAAAGTGTCTGCCATATTTATTATTCGTTGTAAAATTGTCTTAATTTTACATTAAAGATAGTTGGCTTCTGAATAAAACTCTATTTTTGGGAAATATTTTTTTATACCTTTCTCCTATGCGCAGTACCTAGTGTTCCAAGGTATGTCCAGGAAACACATATATACCTTCTTATATATCCAAGATGTACATTATAGCAAAATTTCAAGATGCATAAAACACTTCATGTAAAGTGCGTTGCTGGCTCTCGGACTATATTATAAAATTGTACTAAATCCTATTCTAAATGTCACGCTTGGATGCCGTGACATATGGGAAAGACAGTCCATTCATTCCGAAGAAATTAAAAGAAGCATTCTTGAAAAATCACCAAATTTCCTAATACGTAAAATATATTCTGTTTTCATTTCTGATATCCATACATCAATTTAGCAAATATAATATTTGGTCCAATATGGTATTCTTTGATTAATTTCTGAAATATTATATACGCTTAAGAGTTTTTAAAGAATTATTATAACTTTTCAGCTATATACATGATTAAAAACTTATAAATCACATTTCTAACCTTTGTTCATTATAATTTTGCATATTATTTTGGTTGGAAAGGGGAAAAATCAAAAGGGCATCCTATCCATTATATAATATGAATAATATATATAATGAAAGTTTATTTTACAATACCGTGAACATGTGACTTGCAAAATTTTCTGATTCAAAATTTCCCGGAAAACCCACATCTCTACTCCTCACCCATCAGCATCCCCAGTCAGAACACCTCTTGTTCATGCTCGCAAATATAATGGGTGTTTCCAAATGACATCTGAGAAACATAAATTTTTAAATTTTGGCGTACATTTATTATTAACAACGAAATTCAACCTGAATTGGTTACACTATGGCTTAGGCTTATGTCGTATATATGGCTGAGGAAATAATTGCGGGGGGCTGGGAGAATTTCGGAGGGGGGGGAGGCTGGGACCATATAAATACTGACAATCTAGAGCTTGGAATAGTTAGCCAACTAAAACAATATTACACCAACAAAAATATCACTTTTATCTACTTTTTTTGTTATTTTTTTATTTATAGATTACAGACATTTATCTTTTTTTCGAAATTTAGAACAATTTTAATTTCACAAAGCTTGAAGGCGTTTGCCATTTTTACAACTTATAGGTTTATATAAGGATTAATCTTCTAGTTTTAATTCTCTTCATGAAAGAGAATTAGTGTTTAATTCAACCATTTTTGAAGTATTTCGAAAAATCGCCTCTTCCTCTCCATCCCCTCTCTCTCTCTCCCCACCCTACCCTCCCGTTTTTTTTAAACAAAAAGCTTTTTCGTGTATTTATTTAGTAGTGTAGACGTCCATTTACGTATAACAAAAATGTTTGCGTTATATATGTGTTACCACTCTTTTCTAGCCAGGATTGGGGGATGGCTTTCTATTTTTTCCTTAATAAGGCCAACATCCATAGATCTAAAAAAATAACTCAATCTATTATATAAAAATGAATCGCTAAATGTGTTGAACCAATTTCGCTAATTTTTTTTAATAATATTCCTTGAAGGTCGAGGATAGTTCTTAAGGAGAGAAAAATTTAAAACATTGCCTGAAAAAGTCGAAAAACAACACTTTTCGGGTCTTTTTCACTTCCTTAACGCAAATTCATTTTTAAATAAAAACATTTGTTCTCAATTATAATATTTTTAACAGCTAACGTATGTGGTTATTTCTATATAAGCAAAATAATTTAAATAAATAAGAATATGTAATTACTAGGTGACATTAGAATCACATGTTAATAATGCAATTTAAATTAATTTATATTTGCATTAACGAAGTAAAAAAGACTTGGAATAATATTTATACGATAGTATAAATATTATTGAAAGTATGATAAACATCATACTTTGAATAATATTTATACGATGGTAACATTACTCAAAAACAAATTGTCTTTGGTAAAATGTAAATTGTCTGTGGTAAAATGTCACTTGAAATGTAAACATCTCTTTGCTGTGCATCTACAATATTAATAAATCTAAAAGCCGCAAATTTTGCTGCTTGCAAATTTGAGCTGGTGTTAATTGTGCTACAACTGTGTTGCTATTGGACGTATGCACACAGTTTGACTGTAGACAAATCCCAGGGGCAGTCATTAAGTGTTTGTGGTATTAATCTACAAAACCCATGTTTCTCGCATGGTCAATTGTATGTTGCCTGTTCCCGTGTTGGAAAACCATCTGCTCTGTTTGTTTACGGGCCAGGTAATAAAAAAAAAAAAAAATATTGTGTATTATAAAGTACTACAATAAAAATGAAACTTAATCTAGAATAGGTAAGTAAAACTAAAATAAAATATAATAAGTAGGTCTCATAATAAGAAATCTGAAATTGTAATTTTCATTGTGATTTTTTAGTGACTATTAAAAAAAATTTGTGTTTTATAATATCTATCGTATGACATAATGTAATTGTTGACTTTCTTTTTTATTTTACTAGCTGACCCGGTTCCTGAATAGCAGAATAAGTATTATTTATTTATTTAAATTTTAACGTCCATTTATTATTAACTAGGAATTTTAGGACGGGTTATCTATAGGTTACCACCCTTTTCTAGCCAGGATAGGCGTGATGCCTTTTCTTTTTTCGAAAGAAAAGCCACCACCCCTAGTGGGAATCGAACCCACGACCTTTGGCACGGAGTGTTAAGAGCTCACGCCTTAATCCTCACGGCTACCGGGTCTCCAGGGTAAGTATTAAAAGGAATGAAAAAATAATTAATCGACCGTTAGGCGGTACGAAGTTCGCCGGGTCAGCTAGTTATATAATAAATAAATAACATCACAAAATTCCACTAAGAAAACTTTATTATCATGCAAAATAATGCACATACCAAAGGAACAAAAACACAAAACTGAACAAAAAAAAACAAAAGTAGCTACCAAATGGGTTTTCACTCTTCGTTCAATTACATGTTTAACCCTTCTTTATGAATTTGTAGAGAAAGTATCCACCGGCTATAATAACTGGTAGCATGACGATTAGGTTGATACAAGACAGAACCAGCGTTCCCAACAAAGCGGTTCCCTTGGATACATAGGATATCTTCGGTCCTGCAGCATGAGGCCCTGCAGCAAACGGCCCTAATTGCATCTTGATCACCTCGCCGAATGAGACGGAGTGGCCACTGACGGATATTTCTACTGGTAGGTCACGTGTTACGCCCATCGTGGCATATTCGTAGATGAGGTATATGGACAGCGCGAGCACTATAATTGCAGAAGCTCCTGTACAACCAAGAGCGATCCAACCGATGAGCTTGTGCTTCTTCCAAATGGCCACGAAGTACAGTACACCAGCCGCTAGGAACGGCACAGCAAAGATAAATAAATAGGCTGCATATTTGGTATGTGTCGTTCCGCAGCAGACTCCTACTCCAATAAATTCGAGGCCTGCCAGTACGATGAACGCTATAGCGAAGATTTTCAGAAGATTCATGTTGTTGTTAGGAAAATTCAATGATTAAGCAAACTATGCACAGTGTTTTTTATGAAGGCTATACTTGATAACTACCTATATCACATGTTTTATTATTTTTTTTTTAAATTTAATGTATAACATCCACTTATACATTACAACGATTTTTGGGGGTTATCTATAGTTTATCAGCTACTTACAAATTAGCTTCAAAGCAGGTTAAAACTTTCAGGACCGATGGCTTCCAAAAAAAATTTTCATCAGCGCCCAGGTCTTCTTTTTGTATAGTTATTTCGGCAAACATATAAAAAAATGAAATAAAAAAATAAAAATGATGTACTTTCACGATAGCGGGCCCGCTGAAGGACGTTTTCGTCCAATCCGATATCCACACATTCATACAAACACATATTTAAGTCATATCTTGATAAAAATAAAGACACAATGTTTATTTACACGGACGGATCCAAGACAGCTGAGGGCACAGGCGCAGCAGCTGTAATAGGTATAAACACTTTTCAGCTGAAACTAACAAAAAGTACAAGTATTTATTCTACTGAGCTGCACGCCATTCACCTTGCCCTGGAAAATGCACACCACATTCAACAACCAAAAATAACAATTTTTACGGACTCACTCAGCTCAATACATGGACTACAAAACATTTACAACGACAATCCCATCATTATGAACATACTAGAACAGATACACAGGACGAATAAAGAAACCACAATATATTGGCTCCCAGGACATGAGGACACAGGACAAAGCAGTCAAGCTGACGTACTGGCTCGGACGACGGCAAGACAAAACCGACTGGACATACACGGAGTTACATTACAAGATATGCAAACTGAAGCCAGAAGATTTGCTACAGAGAAGTGGGAGCAATCCTGGCACATGACGACGGATAACAAACTTCGAGAAATCAAACGAACAGTAAGTGAATGGCCTTCAAGCAAAAGGGATAATAGAAGAGACGAAGTGATATTATACCGCTTAAGAATTGGTCATTCCCGACTGACATACTCTTATCTCATTACAAGACAGGAGAGACCGACATGTACACAGTGTAACACACTGGTGACTATAAAGCACATACTGACTGAATGTTTACAGCGACAAAACTATGACTTACCTTACAATATGACTGAATTACTCGGCGATGGAAGCAAATGTATCGATGAGATATTGAACTACCTAAACAAGACCAACTTACTAACCAGATTATAGCATAAATTTAGAAAGGAAGAAGAGTGAAAACAACCCATAGAGATTTGTTTATATATACCATTATTATTTATATAAAAAATATACCATTGTTTATTTATATACAAAAAATAATATAAAATGCATGTGTGTGTGTGTATGCAGGTGTTTACATGTGTGCATACATATATGTATGCATTTTGTATTTATATTCGTATGCATTTAATGTATTTATTCTATTATATCTTAATCTGTATAATTTGTTCGTATATCCTCCTATTTGTATGATTAAAGAAATAAGTAGAATAGTATACTCCTATGTCTAGAAGTAGAATAAACTATATAAACATAGTGTAATGTATATTTGTATAATTTGATGTATATATATAATAATGATGATGTATATATTGTTGATGTATGTATGTATGTATGTATATATGTGTAATGTTTGTTCTGAGCACGTCGCTATAGTTGCGAAAAGCTCATAAAATAAATATTAAAAAAAAAAAGTCCGTCACGCAGGAGCTGCATAACTAAGCACTTTCCTCAGAATTTGGGTAGTGTAGAATGCTTTCCAGAACAATTTGCTTAAAATATCCTACATAAATAAAATAAAAACATGAATAGTTCTCTTTTAATTTTGTAATGAGTAACTGATCAATTATTAATTTGCTTCCAGAGTTATGTTTACACATGGTACCTACTACACTACGTAATAAATACAAAAAACCTCATATTATCGTATTTTGATCTAACGCAGGAACAGGATACAGTCACTCTAGTGGTAGAAAGCGCTCCTTGTGGCGGCTTTGTGAACCTACGCCTGGCGGGCTTTTCTATTGAAATATATTACAAATTAAACCCCCGCTTTCCGATTGACCGATTCAGCTCATTTTTACAACACTTCTTTCTCATGAGTTACCCACGACGTATACCGCGTTTCGTTACAATACAGCAGAAATTACGACCGGTATGAGTATATTAGGAATTTGGGTCCGGAGTAAACCCACCCCCCTTCTAATGAACCGATTTAGTTTATTTTTACAACACATATTTACCTGTAGATTACCACTACGAATACCGAGTTTCGTCGAAATATACCAAAAATCACGGCTGGTAGTGGCGAATTGGTATTGTGGGTCCGGAGTAAACCCCCCCCCCTCCTAATGAACCGATTTAGTTTATTTTTACAACACATATTTACCTGTGGATTAGCACTACGAATACCGAGTTTCGTTGAAATATACCAAAAATCACGGCTGGTAGTGGCGAATTGGTATTGTGGGTCCGGAGTAAACCCCCCCTTCTAATGAACCGATTTAGTTCATTTTTATATCTCACTTTTCTCTCTATATTACCACTACGAATACCAAGTTTCGTTGAAATATAACAAATATTACGGCTGACATAGTCAAATTAGTGTTTTGGGTCCGGGGTAAACCCCCCCCTTCCGGTGGACCGATTTTGGTGGTTAACGAACTCGTTCAATCGTTTGCTAATTGAATGCTATATTCCAAGTTTCGTGACGAAAAAACAAAAACTCTGGCCGCTATCGTGTTAACAGACACTTATATATATATATATATATATATATATATATATATATATATATATATATATATATATATATGCATATATATAGATATATATAAATTTTAACGGGGGTCATTTTCGGTGTCTACTAGGTAGGATCGATAAAGATTTGAAGAAATTTTACAAAAAATCCGTCATGAGTCCAACCTCAATAGCTACTTTCCTTCGGAGGAAAGGGCTAAAAAAAAAAAAAATCAAATACGAAGCGTATAGGACGAGGCATGGACTAGCTGAAATAGAAAGAAAGCCAAGCTATGTCCTGACGCATTTGCCACGACGCAGGGCCCGCAGAACACATCTCTCTGACGCATATGTCACGAAGCTGGGCCCGCAGAACACATCTCTCTGATGCATATTCCACGACGCTGGGCCCGCAGAACACATCTCTCTGACGCGTAAGCCACGACTCTCGGCCCGTAGAACACATCTCTCTGACGCATATGCCACGACGCTGGACCCGAACGTGTTCAATAGTCAAAGGGATCTGGATCATCAGGCCAGGCGTCAATTGAATTTTTGCCAATATGGCGATGGGATTTTCAACGATTTGGGCTGACTAGAGTTCCGGTATAACTTTGAGGAAACGCGTAGTACTTATGTTGGTACTTACGTACTAGTTACACCCGTTCAGAACTGGCACCAGTTCAGGCTCCCAGTCAGTGATCCGGATCAGGCAATACGGCGATAATTGCAATATGGCGACCTGTTATTCCGACCACTTATCACCTGTCATAACATGTCATTTCATGATCCGGATCACTGGGTGTAAGAACAATGGATAGAGAATAAAGAAGATGAAGACGAAAGACGACTACGCTGATAGAAGAGAAGGAATTGATACAATGGAAAAAATAGTCTAAAGTATATAAGGAAACAGTGTGAATGGATGATGATAAAATTTATCATTTACCAC
>OX328128.1:72425002-72440002 GCA_946811695.1 Gonocerus acuteangulatus
TAACAAGGATAGTCAAACTTCGTTTTCAAAGATTGTTAGTTGTAACACAAAAACGGTCACTCATGATTCTAATAAATTAACTGTGAATGGTGATTACACAAATATTCCTGTTGAGGCTTTAAAGCTTCAATTTAAAAAACATATTAACCCACAGGAATTATAGATTGGCCTAAAAACATAAAATCATTGAAAAAAGGATTTCTTATTATTGAATCAAACAAAAACGATATAGAGGTTATATCAACAGAGTTTTTAAATATATGCAAAGACCTGTTGATCAATAAAATTAAAATAAAAAATAGAGTTCTCTGTAAAAGGTTTAATGAGTTTTATTAATTACATATTTTCCAATGTAGTTATAATTTTAACTATTGGAATTATTATCCAAAGATTCATATAATTACTCAACAATAGATTCTAATTTGAAGCACAGCTATTCGATATCTACCTGTTCTAAGACGTGAAATCATTTATTAGGCACTTCGGATGACGTCATTGGGTCGACGTCAGAAGCGTGTTTCCTATCTGTGGAGTGAAGCAGGAAACGAGTTAAAAACAGCAACCAATTAAAAGGTGAGGTAAATAGAGGAAAAACGCCGTTCGTGGTGGTAGACAATCTTACAAGGCATTTCGCTCAGAAATTTCCGAAATATTCTTACTAATTTTACGTATCCTGTTTTATAACCAAATAGATTTATATTCTATAATCAATAAGAAAAAACTACTAGCAATAAAAAACTATGGGTAACAGATGAAAATAGGGAATACCAAGAACAATTCTAAAGAACGAAATCAACACCAATACTGTAATCTAGATATTCATAAGGCATCTTCGAATTCTAACAAACAAAATATTGCTTCTAATTATACGTATCCTGTTTACTGACAAATAAATTTGACTGCTATAAGCAAGTACAAAAATAACGAGCAGTAAAAAAAAAAACTGCGGGAAACACACAAATAGATCCGTTTAAATAAATGAAACTAACTAAGTTTTAAGCACTTATTTCTCCTAATGTGACGAACCCATCAAACATTTCTGCAAAACATTTTTTGTAGAGAATTTAGCAAGCTTTCGAACTGTTACATTTCCCTTGCCACGATTTCCTAAACCTTTTCGAGATATTAAGGAAAAAATACGAAGGGGGCCTAATAGATATTCATACGGGATCTGAGAACACCAAGATTCCGCAAAAATAAAATATTCTAATTATACGTATCCTGTTTTATTGGCAAATACATTTGACTACTATAAGCAATTGCAAACAATAGGGAATATGCCAAAGAACTCGGAGTAGGAGCCTCGACAGTTTCAAGACATTTGAAGGAAATCGGCAAATCCAAAACTGATATTTCATTCGGTACAGCCTGATATATTTCTAACAATGAATTGTTTTTCTTATTTTAATTAATCAATTTTATTGTCAAATACATTATCCAACTATAAGCAATGAAAAAATAGGAATAAAAACAGACAAAAAGAACCGTTCGAATAAACGAAATCAATTACTTCAAAGTTTAAGCACTTATTTCTCAGATTGACATCGCTTATTCAAAACTTTCTTAAGAACCTTTTTTGTAGACCATTTAGTAAGCTTTCGAATGGTAACCTTTCGCATCCCAAGATTTTCAACCGTTTTCGAGATATTAATGAAAGTATACGAAGTTCCCAAAATTTTCATTATTTCTAGCAACAGAAAATTGGTCTCATTTTTCCTATCCTGTTTTACAAACAAATACATTTTCCTTACATAAGAAATTACAAAAATAAAAAGCAATAAAAAATCAAGGGAAAGAGACAAAAATTACAAAAAGAACGAAAAAAAAAACCGTTCATAAGAACAAAACAGACGTATTTGAAGTTTTAAGCACTTATTTCTCCGATTGACATAACCTAATCAAAAATAGTTTTAGAATCATTTTTGTAGAGAATTTAGTAAGCTTTCAAATAGTTTCTATCCACTTACCACGATTTCCCAACCGTGTTCGAGATATTAATGAAAGTATACGAAGTTCCCAAACCTTTTCATGTCTGTTCATAAAATATTTTATTCTAACCCTTCCTTAACTCCAAACGTAACATAACTTTTAACATATTAGTTTTAATGAAAGTAGAACATGCAGATAATGTTTCAACTGAATCCCGTGATTCTAAGTACCCAAACCAAAAACGGTATTCAAAACTATTTTTCCAATTTTCTCGAAAACGGTTAAAGCTATCGCCTTGAAAATGGTTTCATTCGTTTTCCTAGCCCAAGAAGCCTACAAAAAGAGTACTTACAAGCTAATGAACTCAAAAACGTAAGCGTTACGATTTTTTTTGCGCGAATTTCGCCCCAAACGCCATCTTCCAGTGGGCGGATTTTGCTGGTTAACGAACTTTACCTTTCAAATTGGACGACGGATTTTTGTGCCAAATTTCATTAAAACCGGACCATCAGGGAAGCCAGAAATGAGCGAACAGACAAATATATATATATATATATATATATGATTGATTTGTGAGACGGCTTCTCTCTCCAGCGGTGTTCTTCCTCTCCTTTGCGCAATATTTCGTCGGGTTCATCTCCGACTTCTTCGGGCATATCAACCCCAGCGAAGAAACTTAAAACAAAACATATATATATATATATATATATATATATATATATATATATGTGTATATATATATAAATATATATATATATATATATGTGTATATATATATAAATATACATATATATATATATATATATATATATATATATATATATATATATACAAATTTGAACCACCGTTATTTTCGGTCTCTAGGGGTTCTGAAACGCGAAATATTCTTGTCGACACTTCCGGATTGTTTCATTGTATCAACCTTATAAGCGGGGATCCTCCCTATGGGGAGGGAGGAACCGCGCTAAAAGAATTTAAAACCTTCTTCACAAGGCCTGAAAATCAGAAACGGTGTGTCAACCAACAAAGGCTTGCTAATACAAACGCAACACAAGGCAGATGCAGAAAAAATTTCTTGTCTCCCCCAGTTAGGAAAATTAAACCCCGTCATACCGCAACCTAGGAATCCCCTGATTATAATATACGACGTTCCAAAAGAATATAATAAGGACGAATTAAGGATTAATTTTTGGAATCAAAATTGTACGGAACTTAAGGAAAATAAATACGAATTTAAACCGGTATTCAGAATTGGCCCAAAGAATATTCGTTCGGAACATTGGATCGTCGAGATTAGTCCTCAACTCAGAACAGAGCTAATCCGAGAAGGTCGTATCTTTCTTGGATACTATGCTTTTCGATTTAAAGACTGGAACACTGTTACTCGCTGCCATAAATGCCAAGGTTTTGGACATGTAAAAGCGCACTGTAAGGCAGAATATGAATAGTGCTCTTACTGTTCTGAAAGAGGCCATGATTTTAAAAGTTGTCCTAATAAGCAGAGCCCGCCAAAATGCGTCAATTGTGTTCGCATTAAACAAGATGCAGCGCACGAAACACCTGATAGGAACCAATGTGTAGCTAACCAAAAGGCCGTTGAAAGACTACTGACCAGGACAAACTATGGATAGACGATCTTCCAGAACTCTGAAAATCCTCCAACATAACGTCAAGAGAATGAAATTAGCTACGGAAGATTTGGAAGGAAGCTGAGGTAGTGGCCATTCCGAAGTCAGAAGATAGCAAGGCTCGGCCGGGTGGGTACAGAGCAATCAGTCTGCTTCCTGTGCAAGGTAAAATTCTCGAGCGACTCATCGTTCTGAACCTGCTTCCAAGAATCATGGAAACAATTTCCATGAAAGCCATCCACAATAAGATACTGGATTCCCCAGCAAAGTACATTGTCAGTATCTTTGCGGACATTGGTGGAGCATTTGAAAACCTGTGGTGGCCAGCTATTCTCAATGCCTTAAAGGACGTCGATTGCCCTACTAATCTCTACAAATTACTGCAAGGTTATTTAGCTGATAGGAAAGCATTTGTAGCACTCCCTAGTGGACGAGTATGGCATAAAGTAAATACTCGATGCCCCAAAGGTTCCGTATTAGGACCCTACTTGTGGAACCTTGTCTTCAACTCGCTCCTCAACGAGTTAACCACTAGTGGCTTCGCCCCAGTTGCCTTTGTGGATGACCTGGCGGTCCTTGTTGAAGGCCAAACCCAAACGACTCTTAAAGAAAACACCAAGCAGGCAATCAACATAATAACTAGATGGTGTACTGAGAAGAAGCTGAGACTGAATCCTGTCTAAACTAGGCTTTTGATGTTGAAAAGCCGAATTCGACAAAGAAATACTTTTAGACTGGAAATAGAAGACATCGAGGTTTGCCTTTCTGATGAGCTCAAATATTTGGGAGTTACCTTTGGCGAAAAAATGAATGTTAGCCCACACATGAGAGAGCTAAAGAGTACCATAACTAAGCAATACGGGTGCCTTGCTTCTATAGCCAGGAACACATGGGGACTAAGCGGAAAGAACCGGCTGATCCTATACAAGGCTCTTTATCTTCCTCTTGTGACATACGCAGCTCCTGCCTGGTTTCCCAAATTAAATTAGGCGCAGAGTGCAATGCTTATTCAGACCCAAAGGAAAGCACTTCTCATGTTAACTAGGAACTACAAGACAATGTCTACTGACGCACTACAGGTTCTGGCAGGACAGTTGCCGATCGATTTAGAACTTGGAATAAACGTTGCGAGGTATAACATACCAAGAGGTATTCCAGCAAGGGTCGGCACAAGTGTCTTCAATATCGGAACGACCAGGTTTGCAGAAGCGAAACCAATTTTGTACAACGCGGCCGTATCTCAATGGCAGGACCGGTGGCAAAATTCAACTAAAGGTAGGATCACATACAGATTCTTTCCTGATGTCAGGAAAAGATTAGACATGGATTGGCTAGAGTTAGACTTCTACACAGCACAATTGCTATCAGGCCACGGAGACATCAATCATAGACTGCACTATTTCAAGATCCGGGATAATCCTAAATGCAGATGCGGAGCTACAGAAATTGTAGAGCATATTATCTTAGAATGCCCAAATTATGCCAAAAGAAGACTTCAGCTCGCGGGAGAATTCTCTATGCTTGAATGGCCACCGACAAGATTTAGTCAATTCTTAGATTCCGAAGAAATCGTCCATGCATTCAAGGCATTCAAGTATATAAAAATTGTATATATGTATGTATGTGTGTATGTGTGCATATATATGTATATATATATATATATATATATATATATGTATATATGTATATGTGTGAATGTAAGTATGAATATATAAGTTATTTAAATATAAGAAATACCATATCCTGTAAATATTAAATAAATTAATTAGTATTAGTAAGTAGGAAATCATTGGGACCTCACTGAACAGAGGCAGTGGGGTCCCAATTGCAGGCGCCCGTTGATTGATTTGGCAAGTGCAAAAATCCAGCAAACAGGCTGGGAGGGAAATCAAAGGTAGCTATAACACCTCTCTAGCGGGTTGTTACAGCTACTGGATACCCTGATGGCACAATTCTAAATTTAAATGAATACAAATTGGAAGAACCGCTGGTATAGGGCAGCCTAAGGCACAGCGGGGGAAGAGATGGACAAAAAAAAAAAAAAAAAAAAAAAAAAAGGGAGAGGGAGAGGGAAGCGAGAGGGAGAGCGAGCGGGAGAGCGAGAGGGAGAGCGAGAGGGAGAGCGAGAGGGAGAGAGAGAGGGAGTGAGAGGGAGAGGGAGAGAGAGGGAGAGCGGGAGAGCGAGAGGGAGAGCGAGAGGGAGAGCGAGAGGGAGAGCGAGAGGGAGAGCGAGAGGGAGAGCGAGAGGGAGAGCGAGAGGGAGAGCGAGAGAGAGAGCGAGAGGGAGAGAGAGATGGAGAGCGAGACGGAGAGCGGGAGGGAGAGCGGGATGAAGAGAGGGAGGGAGAGAGGGAGGGAGAGAGGGAGGGAGAGAGGGAGGGAGAGAGGGAGGGAGAGAGGGAGGGAGAGAGGGAGGGAGAGAGGGAGGGAGAGAGGGAGGGAGAGAGGGAGGGAGAGAGGGAGAGAGAGAGGGCGAGAGAGAGGGAGAGCGAGAGGGAGAGTGAGAGAGGGAGAGAGGGAGAGAGAGCGAGAGGGAGAGCGAGAGGGAGAGCGAGAGCGAGAGCTAGAGAGTGAGAGAGCGAGACAGTGAGAGTGAGAGAGTGAGAGTGAGAGTGAGAGTGTGATTGTGAGAGAGTGAGAGTAAGAGTGTGAGTGTAAGAGTTCGGAACATTGGATCGTCGAGATTAGTCCTCAACTCAGAACAGAGCTAATCCGAGAAGGTCGTATCTTTCTTGGATACTATGCTTTTCGATTTAAAGACTGGACCACTGTTACTCGCTGCCATAAATGCCAAGGTTTTGGACATGTAAAAGCGCACTGTAAGGCAGAATATGAATACTGCTCTTACTGTTCTGAAAGAGGCCATGATTTTAAAAGTTGTCCTAATAAGCAGAGCCCGCCAAAATGCGTCAATTGTGTTCGCATTAAACAAGATGCAGCGCACGAAACACCTGATAGGAACCAATGTGTAGCTTACCAAAAGGCCGTTGAAAGACTACTGACCAGGACAAACTATGGATAGACGATCTTCCAGAACTCTGAAAATCCTCCAACATAACGTCAAGAGAATGAAATTAGCTACGGAAGATTTGGAAGGAAGCTGAGGTAGTGGCCATTCCGAAGTCAGAAGATAGCAAGGCTCGGCCGGGTGGGTACAGAGCAATCAGTCTGCTTCCTGTGCAAGGTAAAATTCTCGAGCGACTCATCGTTCTGAACCTGCTTCCAAGAATCATGGAAACAATTTCCATGAAAGCCATCCACAATAAGATACTGGATTCCCCAGCAAAGTACATTGTCAGTATCTTTGCGGGCATTGGTGGAGCATTTGAAAACCTGTGGTGGCCAGCTATTCTCAATGCCTTAAAGGACGTCGATTGCCCTACTAATCTCTACAAATTACTGCAAGGTTATTTAGCTGATAGGAAAGCATTTGTAGCACTCCCTAGTGGACAAGTATGGCATAAAGTAAATACTCGATGCCCCAAAGGTTCCGTATTAGGACCCTACTTGTGGAACCTTGTCTTCAACTCGCTCCTCAACGAGTTAACCACTAGTGGCTTCGCCCCAGTTGCCTTTGTGGATGACCTGGCGGTCCTTGTTGAAGGCCAAACCCAAACAACTCTTAAAGAAAACACCAAGCAGGCAATCAACATAATAACTAGATGGTGTACTGAGAAGAAGCTGAGACTGAATCCTGTCAAAACTAGGCTTTTGATGTTGAAAAGCCGAATTCGACTAAGAAATACTTTTAGACTGGAAATAGAAGACATTGAGGTTTGCCTTTCTGATGAGCTCAAATATTTGGGAGTTACCTTTGGCGAAAAAATGAATGTTAGCCCACACATGAGAGAGCTAAAGAGTACCGTAACTAAGCAATACGGGTGCCTTGCTTCTATAGCCAGGAACACATGGGGACTAAGCGGAATGACCAGGTTTGCAGAAGCGAAACCAATTTTGTACAACGCGGCCGTATCTCAATGGCAGGACCGGTGGCAAAATTCAACTAAAGGTAGGATCACATACAGATTCTTTCCTGATGTCAGGAAAAGATTAGACATGGATTGGCTAGAGTTAGACTTCTACACAGCACAATTGCTATCAGGCCACGGAGACATCAATCATAGACTGCACTATTTCAAGATCCGGGATAATCCTAAATGCAGATGCGGAGCTACAGAAATTGTAGAGCATATTATCTTAGAATGCCCAAATTATGCCAAAAGAAGACTTCAGCTCGCGGGAGAATTCTCTATGCTTGAATGGCCACCGACAAGATTTAGTCAATTCTTGGATTCCGAAGAAATCGTCCATGCATTCAAGGCATTCAAGTATATAAAAATTGTATATATGTATGTATGTATGTATGTGTGCATATATATGTATATATATATATATATATATATGTATATATGTATATGTGTGAATGTAAGTATGTATATATAAGTTATTTAAATATAAGAAATACCATATCCTGTAAATATTAAATAAATTAATTAGTATTAGTAAGTAGGAAATCATTGGGACCTCACTGAACAGAGGCAGTGGGGTCCCAATTGCAGGCGCCCGTTGATTGATTTCGCAAGTGCAAAAATCCAGCAAACAGGCTGGGAGGGAAATCAAAGGTAGCTATAACACCTCTCTAGCGGGTTGTTACAGCTACTGGATACCCTGATGGCACAATTCTAAATTTAAATGAATACAAATTGGAAGAACCGCTGGTATAGGGCAGCCTAAGGCACAGCGGGGGAAGAGATGGACAAAAAAAAAAAAAAAAAAAAAAAAAAGGGAGAGGGAGAGGGAGAGCGAGAGGGAGAGCGAGAGGGAGAGCGAGCGGGAGAGCGAGAGGGAGAGCGAGCGGGAGAGCGAGAGGGAGAGCGAGAGGGAGAGAGAGAGGGAGTGAGAGGGAGAGGGAGAGAGAGGGAGAGCGGGAGAGCGAGAGGGAGAGCGAGAGGGAGAGCGAGAGGGAGAGCGAGAGGGAGAGCGAGAGGGAGAGCGAGAGAGAGAGCGAGAGGGAGAGCGAGATGGAGAGCGAGAGGGAGAGCGGGAGGGAGAGCGGGAGGAAGAGCGGGAGGGAGAGAGGGAGGGAGAGAGGGAGGGAGAGAGGGAGGGAGAGAGGGAGGGAGAGAGGGAAGGAGAGAGGGAGAGAGACAGGGCGAGAGAGAGGGAGAGCGAGAGGGAGAGTGAGAGAGGGAGAGAGAGCGAGAGAGCGAGAGGGAGAGCGAGAGGGAGAGCGAGAGAGCGAGAGCGAGAGCTAGAGAGTGAGAGAGCGAGACAGTGAGAGTGAGAGAGTGAGAGTGAGAGTGAGAGTGTGAGTGTGAGAGAGTGAGAGTAAGAGTTTGAGTGTGAGAGAGTGAGAGTGAGAGTGAGAGGGTGAGTGTGAGTGTGAGAGAGTGAGAGTGAGAGTGTGAGTGTGAGTGTGAGAGAGTGAGAGTGAGAGTGAGAGAGAGAGAGTGAGAGTGAGAGTGTTAAGGGAATAACATATGATATATTTGTATAACCTACAAATAGATCATATGTTTAAATGTTTATGTTAAAATAAATTAGTCTTGTTCTTGGTTTCAACAAGTGTACTTAATGTTAGATTTAAGTAGTTAAGTTATGCCTCCAAAGAGACGTAAGTCTAAGGAGCAGTCTGCAAGTGGATGTCCTAACATGGTGTCAGGTCAAGAAGAACCTATGTTACTAGACGGGAGGATGAAGCCACCAGAGGAATTGAACATCAGGGACCCGAACTGGCGGACTTGGTACCGAAGGTGGGAGCGCTTCAGAATCGGTACGGGACTGGATCGCATGACGGAGAAATTCCAGGTAAATCAATTAATTTATTACCTGGGTGAAGAGGCTGAGAACCTTTTCGATCGCTTCAATCTTAACAGAATTGAGAGCGAATCTTATGATGTTGTGATTGAAAAGTTCAATAACTATTTCGAGGGGAAAACTAACCTCATTTACGAGAGGAGTCGATTTTTTAGGAGACGGCAAGAGGAAGGAGAGCCGGTCGATAAATTTCTTTCAGAGGTTCATGCTCTAGCGAGGAAGTGTGAGTTTGCTGCACTGAGAGATGAATTAATCATGCACCGAATCATAGATGGGATGAGTGATGTCAGCCTGTCGGAGAATTTTCAGCGGAGGACTGAGCTGTCACTAGAGCAGGTAGAGGGAGAGGTTAGAACCGCGGAGAAGATCCGAGCCCAGGTTAAGGAGGTCCGGGGCGAAAGGTTAGACAGTTCTAAGGATGTTGAGGCTGTAGTCAGAAAGAATAAACCTAAATCTCGGTGTAATCAGTGTGGTCTGTCAGAACACAAATACGATAAGAGAGGGTGTCCTGCGAACGGATCAATCTGCTTTAAATGCAATAGGGTAGGCCATTTTGCGAGGATGTGTCGGGTAGTTACGGAAGCAGGCCGACGAGTTCAAACAGTTGATAGGAATGAATCGGAATCTGATAGTGATCTAGGCTTGGTACAAGATATTGTTGGGGCCGTGGAAGGAACTGATTATTTTAAGGTTACTTTAAAAGTAGGTATGTCTTCTATGGTATTTAAAATTGACACGGGCGCAGACGTTACCTTAATCTCCGAAGCGTCGTTTCATGCTTTGAAAGGGGAGTATGCGCTGCGCCGGACAACTAAGAAGTTATGTGGCCCTGGGGGACACCCAATTCCGTTAATAGGAACATTTACAGCCCAGATCTCCTATAAAGAAAAGACGGTAACACAGGAGATTTATGTATCAGAGAAGGACTTGTTCCCGTTGCTAGGCCGACCCGCGATTATAGCATTAAATTTAATAGAAGTAATCGGGGAACTACACCAGGATCAGTCGATGCTTAAGAGGTACCCGAAGTTATTCGAAGGTTTGGGTTGTATAAGAGCTAAGCCGTACAATATAGTATTAATGGAAGGGGCGGAACCAAAAACAGTTAAGGTTCCTAGGCGGATTCCAGCTAATTTGAAAGAAAGTGTGAGGAAGGAGCTGGAGAAACTCGAGAAAGAGGGTATAATTAGTAGGATCGATGAGCCGACAGATTGGGTTGCGAATATGGTCGTTGTTCCTAAATCAAAGCCAGGCGAGGTTAGAATATGCGTGGACTACTACCACCTGAATCAGGCCATAAAAAGGGAAAGGTTACTGATGCCATCGGTGGATGAGTTGTTGGCACAGGTGAATGGGGCGGCATATTTTTCAAAATTGGATTGTCGGAGTGGTTATTTTCAGTTACGATTAACGGAAGAATCGAAAAAGTTGACCACATTCATTACTCCATTTGGTCGGTTTTATTTCAACAGGCTTCCAATGGGAATCTCTAGTGCTCCGGAGGTTTTTCATAAGAGAACCTCGAGCATGATGCAAGGCATTCCGGGAGTGTTAGTCCTCTTAGACGATTTCTTAGTATATGGTAGGACTAAAGCAGAGCACGATGAGAGACTTCATCGTGTACTGGCGAGGCTGTCGGAAAATGGGGTTACCTTAAACAGCCAGAAATGTGTTTTTGGTACGACAGAGGTGAAATTCTTAGGTCATAAGGTTAATCGGTCTGGGATCGCAGTAGACCCGGAAAAGGTTGCAGCAATAATCAAAATGGAGCCACCGAAGGGAGTTCCAGGGGTTAGGAGATTTCTTGGGATGTGCAATTATTATATAAAGTTTCTTCCTCAGCTTTCAGAGATCACGAGTCCACTGAGAGAGCTGACGAAGAAAGAAAGATGTTGGGTATGGGACAAGGCACAGGAAAGTAGTTTTAGGAAGGTAAAGGAACTGTTGACGTCCGCACCGGTGTTAACTTTCTTCGACCTAAACAAACCGAAAAGGGTTGCTGCTGACGCGAGTCAAATAGGTCTTGGGGCTGTGCTAGAACAACAGGAAGACAACGTCTGGAAACCGGTGTTTTATGCATCGCGGAGTCTGACACAGACGGAAAGTAGATACTCGAACATAGAACGAGAAGGGTTAGGTATAGTCTGGGCGTGCGAGAGGTTTCAGGAGTACCTTATAGGTGGGAAGTTTACTATCCTTACTGACCACAAGCCACTTGTTACAATTTTCGGAAGAAAACCTTTGGAAGATATAACACCTAGGCTACAAAGGTTTAAAATGAGAATGGCAAGGTTTATTTACGAGATAGAGTTTGTAGCGGGCAAAGACTTTTTTACACCCGATACTCTCTCCCGAAACCCTCTCAGTGACAATTCTGTTGACAGCTCGGATGAGGTGGAAGCGTTTGTAAATCAGGTATTCCACCCGAAGGTTAAAGACGTGCTAGTTGAAAAGTTAAGGAAAGGTCAGAAGGAAGATGACGTTATTCCGATGATCCAGGAGTTCTTAATCAATGGTTGGCCACATAAGATATGTGAAAAATTTCGACCCTATGTTCGATTCAAGGAACAATTGTACGAAAGTGGAGGTTTACTATTGTACAAAGGAAGAATTGTTGTGCCAGCAGACTCCAGAAAGGAAATTCTGGAGAAAATTCATGAGGGGCATGCCGGGGAACGTAAGAGTCTCGAGTTGGCTAGGAATTCGGTTTGGTGGCCTGGAATTACCCACGGAGTCAAAGATAAAGTTGCTGGATGTCCGCAATGTGTAAAGAGCCGGTATCAAGCACCAGAACCGTTGATGCCATCAAAGACCCCGGCTAGGCCATGGCAAGTCCTTGCAGCAGACTACTTTAAAGTTGATGGTTCTTGGTATATTGTAATTGGAGACTACTTCTCAAAATACTTAGACATCGGCAAACTGACCTCCCTGACAACAAGGAACACGGTAGCATATATGAGAAACCTTTTTGCATATTTTGGAGTGCCATTGGAGATGCGGTGTGACAACGGGACAAATCTCACAAGCTACGAGATGAAGGAGTTTGCGAAAGAAATGGGATTCCAGATCGTCCCTTCAAGCCCGAAATACCCTCAATCTAATGGATTTGCGGAGGCTCTTGTGAAGATTGGCAAGCGTATTGTAGCCAGTGGAGACATGGCTCTTGGACTACTGGCCTACAGAACAACCCCCTTAGATACTGGGTCGACGCCAGCAGAGCTCCTAATGGGCAGGCGAATCAGGAACCGATTACCGACATTGGACTACCGTCTCAAACCCGGGTGGCCAGATCTTCAAAGAGCCCGGGAGGGAGAAGAGATGAGGAAGGCAAAAATGAAGAACATATTTGACCAGAGGCACAGAGTCAGAAACCTACAGGCATTGGAGAAAGGTGATTACGTTTGGATCCAGGACAGGAAGGAGTTTGGAAGAGTTCTGAAGAAGTGTGAAGATGCACCCCGACGTTATCTAGTCAAGCTGGACACTGGTGGCCAACTGGTCAGGAACCGAAGGGCGCTGGTCATGACAAGAGACAAGGGGACTTTCGCGGGAGGGAGAGAGGGAGGGAGAGAGGGAGGGAGAGAGGGAGGGAGAGAGGGAGGGAGAGAGGGAGAGCGAGAGGGAGAGAGACAGGGCGAGAGAGAGGGAGAGCGAGAGGGAGAGTGAGAGAGGGAGAGAGAGCGAGAGAGCGAGAGGGAGAGCGAGAGGGAGAGCGAGAGAGCGAGAGCGAGAGCTAGAGAGTGAGAGAGCGAGACAGTGAGAGTGAGAGAGTGAGAGTGAGAGTGAGAGTGTGAGTGTGAGAGAGTGAGAGTAAGAGTTTGAGTGTGAGAGAGTGAGAGTGAGAGTGAGAGGGTGAGTGTGAGTGTGAGAGAGTGAGAGTGAGAGTGTGAGTGTGAGTGTGAGAGAGTGAGAGTGAGAGTGAGAGAGAGAGAGTGAGAGTGAGAGTGAGAGTGAGATTGAGATTGAGAGTGAGAGAGAGTGAGTGTGAGTGAGTGAGTGAGTGAGTGAGTGAGTGAGTGAGTGAGTGAGTGAGTGAGTGAATGAGTGAGTGAGTGAGGAATATTTGATATTGCAAACTACTCCAATTGAATATGTTGCGTCCGCCTTGAAGACAGGAAGAGGAAAAACAAGAAATGCTTAATCTTGAAGGACTGATGAAGAAAACCTTCAACCGAAGAATATCCTTTAGCCTGTAGAATATCTTCAACCGAAGAATAATCTTCAGCCTGTAGAATATCTTCAACCGAAGAATAACCTTCAGCCTGTAGAATATCTTCTACCGAAGAATAACCTTTTGGGCTTGCCGGACACAGCGCCGCCGTTGTTTTTTTTAACAGGTCAGGTAAAATTATTATTCTACATGCTAACAATACTGAAAGTTCCAACGGCAATATCCACGTTGAATGCGCCGGTTCCCGTAGATCACCGAAGTTAAGCAACGTCGGGCGTGGCCAGTACCTGAATGGGTGACCGACCACGTGCTGTTGGCATTATAGAAGAGGGCGGCAACCTGTAGACATCCCGGCGTTACTAGCCCTAAGTTGATACGCCGTTAAACAAACACAAAAAAAAAGAAAAATACTGAAAGTTTATGTTCAGAGAACTCTCTGACGTCAGAACCCAGAAACCTTCAGGTAAGACATGAAGGTTATGAACCTCTTTGGAGGCTCCAGATTTAAAACAACATGTGGCATAAGAACAAGTGAAAAGACAGTGTTTTTTTCTTCTTTTCTCTGAACAAGTTGCGTCAGATTCATTAATTTTTATTCAGTGACTTTTTAAAATGCAATAAGTTCACCACAGGCCTGCTGGGCCACAGGAGTTGGGAGAAAGATACTATATGTTGGCCAACGTCACCTTAAGGTCACCTTAAGGTACTTGTTCTTATTAAAGCATCATCACCCCAGGATCTTCTATCATAAAAACCACCTTCACCCATGTCATCATCAGCAGCATCTCATCCTAAACCTTAATGTCCAAATAGTAGTAATAGCTTAAACCATTTTTTTTAAATTATATATTATTTCAACTATTAAATTAGTCTTTTCTTATTCATACATTCCACTAACCATTTCACCAGCACAATCCATAGCCTGCTTCTGCTAAATTAACAAAATTGAATGCAGAGCGCATTCAGTATATGTGATTTTTCAAAATGGTTGTTGGTTTCTATGAGTTCTAAATTGCTGGAAGAATACCTTACTGATGGTCTTGTCTGAAGAGTTTATGTAATGGCTTCATTAGATGGTCGTCTATCAGTTTGGGAGTTCCGGAGCATTCCTACAAAAAAAACCACAGTAATCCACAAGCATTACCTTTACTCCGATGGCCCTAAAATACAGAAATGTCCTGACTGAATCTTTCTCAAAGTTCATCAAACACCTCTACAACCTGGAGGGAAAACGTCTAGGTGGGAGTGAATAAAATGCATTTTAATAGACACGTTGCATTTAAGGTTATGGTACTTTCGCAGATGCACTGTCGCCAAATGCGTGTAGTTGTTCGCCTCTTTTTTTCCCTAAAAATCCCATGAACAACTCCTTTAAAGGCTACCCAAAATTGATTTTCTTTCTCTTCCAAAACTTGATCAACGAGGAATATGGGAAGAGGTAATGTATTGTGAAAT